>CM022701.1:34841854-35414354 GCA_012295165.1 Asparagus setaceus
CTTGAAAAGATAAAATTACTTAACAAGTGTTCAATTGTTTACCTTATGTTATCGAGTAACTTGGATTCAAAGCATCAAATATTTTCGACTTTTGATGACGAGAGAACCTAAATTCATGGTTAATTATAATCATCCCTTTCTTTCAGCTTTCTCCGTAATGCATGGAGATAATCGGCTTTCTTTCTCACTTGATACTGCCTATACACGGTAGCGTTGGGCACGGAACCCTAAAACAAGGCCAATATCAATTTGTTAATTACAACTCGTTTAGACTCGTGTTTACCAAGCTGCGAGTGAGAATAGGCGGAAACTTATACTTAATTTACGAGTCCAGTTGGATATGTGAAGTTTTGCCTTACGCTCTCTTGTTTATCGTCATTCTTCTTGTCGTAAAGTTAGCCGGCTATGCAAAAAAAATAACTGAATCAATTAATGTTGTTTTAAATCTTGGAATCGACTAGTTAACCATTTATTAGAATAAAATTAACTGTATTATATATTTATGTTTAGAATAGCCGTATGTATTCAGTCCTCTGCAAACTGTACTATATTTTTGTACTGGTTTAATAGTAAATATTATAATGACAATGAACCTCTTATCTCGTTAATGTTTCAAAGCAAACTATTCGGAAGAAACTACTTGCGTCTTATAAAAAACCCATGATCTTTAGGGAGTTTCATAAAATCCTCTGAAATTTTTGTTCACTAATGCCCCTGAATGTTAGTGTGCCTCATAAAATCACTTTAAACTTTTAAATTTTCTCAATGGACCCTCATCGGTCATTTTAGCCTTGTTCATTCAAGAACACTGTCAAATAGTATCATAGCTATAGTTATATGGCCCAATAAAAAATATAGAGTCCCACTTGAAATCAAGTTATTAATAGGATTAATTATATCTCAGTACCTTATGGATCTGTGTATGGATTAAAGCAATCTCCCCGGCAGTGGTACAAGCGATTTGACTTCTTCATGCTTTGAAGCATGGATTTTCCGCGATCATGATTGTTGTGTTTACATTCGAAGCTTAGCGGAGGTAATTTTATCTATCTTCTTTTGTATGTGGATGACATGCTTATTGCTTCTAAGAGCGAGGTGGAGATAGATAGGTTGAAATCTCAACTTGGTGAAGAGTTTGAGATGAAGGACATGGGTCTTTGCTAGGAAAATCCGGGTATGGAGATTAGAAGAGAGCCGCTAATCGACGATTGTTCTTGAGTCGGAAGGGCTACATAGAGCGGGTGATCGCGAGGTTCGGGATGCAAAGTGCTAAGTCGGTGGTGACTCCATTGGCTCCACACTTTAGGCTTCGGTAATCAATCTCCCACTCTCGAAGAGAAGGCACATGGAGCGTGTTCCCTATGCTAGTGCAGTTGGCGCTTTAATGTATGCAATGGTGTACACCGCATATTTCACAGCGTTAGTGTGGTCGATGGATTCATGGCGAATCCGGAAAGGCGCCGGGAAGCGATGAAGTGGGTCCTCGTACTTAAAGGGTACGTTTGATACTGGTCCGGTTTTGGTGGAGAAACATGTCGATTGACGGGTTTGTGGACTCGATTATGCGGGCGATCTAGATAGACGGCGATCTACTACCGGTTATGTATTTAAGATACATGGAGCTCCGGTTAGTTGGCGATCGATGTTACGAGCTCTGATGGCACTTTCTACTACAGAGGTCGAGTACATGGCCATGGCGAGGGAGTGAAGGAAGCATTGTGGTTGTGGGGTCTTCTAGACGATTTGGGGATTGGCGAGAAAAGCGTGAACTTGTGGTGTGACAGATCAGTGCAATACACTTGGCGAAGAATCAGTTCATCATGCTCGTACCAAGCATATTGATGTCGGTATCATTTTGTGCGGGATGTCATAGAGGAGGTGATATTTCTCTCATGAAGGTGCACACGAATGAGAATCCGAACATGTTAACCAAGGTGGTCACGGTAGTAAGTTTAAGCATTGCTTAGACTTGCTTCATATCGACTCTTGTTGATTTGCCCAAGAGGGCATGGCCCTTGGGCGGTAATGGGTAAGGTGGAGATGATTTGAGGTGAACTACGATGAGCTTGATCCCTGGTGGAGGCATTTAGCAGTTGTACATACCATCTGGATGGCCTGATGGTCGATGATGATCTCTAGATGTTCTTGGTGTTCTTGGTGTTCGTCCAAAATTTGAGGTGAATCAAATGATGTACGAGGTGGAGAATTGTAGAACATGCACAAAACATGCACAAACAGCTTTTCAGTTCAAGAGTCGACTACTAGGCATTGTAGTCGACTAATATGAGTTGTAGTCGACTAATATGAGTTGTAGTCGACTAATATGAGTTGTAGTCGACTAATATGAGTTGTAGTCGACTAATATGAGTTGTAGTCGACTAATATGAGTTGTAGTCGACTAATATGAGTTGTAGTCGACTAATATGAGTTGTAGTCGACTAATATGAGTTGTAGTCGACTAATATGAGTTGTAGTCGACTAATATGAGTTGTAGTCGACTAATGCAGGCAATTCAAAAGCGGGTCTAATTAGGATTTGGTTTTAAACCAAATTCGTTTAGAGGTTATAAATAACCCCTAACCTGATTGTTAGGGTAAGTAAGAAGCACGTTTTGGAGCAGTCTTTGAGAGGGTTTTGTGCATCTTTGGAGAGGAGATCTTTTGAGAGATTGAGAGGTTTGTTTTTTAGGGTTTCTTTGTGAGAACTTGTAATCCTAATTTGTATTCTCTTTCTATTAGTGAAAATCCCCTCCTTACCCGTGGGCGTAGGCAACTTGCAGAACCACGTAAATCTCGTGTCTTTACTCTTTTATTGTGTTTTTGCTATCGTTTGTGGTGGTTTCTCTCGACGGTTCCGCGGTCCGCGCGCCCAACAACATCAATTTGTACCAAAGTAGCCGTTGTAAAGATTCTTGTATGGGTTGTACTTTTCGATAAAATTTTCATATCCAACCTAACAAAAGAAAAAGAAAACAACATATTTTCTACAAAGTTAGGAGCTCATTTTCATGCTTTGAAAGAAACAAAGAAGTAACAAGAACCAAGAAAAATAGTTCTTTTTGAGTTCTATAAACTTTTCTCACAAATATTTATAGAAATACAAGGAAATTAATTTTTTGACACTTTTTCTTTTCCCTTTTTTTTAATAGAAATCAAACCAAACAGGCCCTATACATTATACTTGACAAGTTAGCTCGAGTCAGAGTAGGACAGAAGAAATCAATGGCTCAAACTTAGAGGCAGACCAGGCCAACTACCTTGAGCTACAGGAATTGCAGCTTATCAAATTTTAACTTTTCCGTCCTTTATGCTTGAACTTTCTACTATGTACGACACTTCAGTCATAACCAATTTTTACTTGATCTTATTATTCTATTTTTCTAGGCGTTTTGTGCTGCTATTATCTTGAAAAGATAAAATTACTTAACAAGTGTTCAATTGTTTACCTTATGTTATCGAGTAACTTGGATTCAAAGCATCAAATATTTTCGACTTTTGATGACGAGAGAACCTAAATTCATGGTTAATTATAATCATCCCTTTCTTTCAGCTTTCTCCGTAATGCATGGAGATAATTGGCTATCTTTCTCACTTGATACTGCCTATACACGGTAGCGTTGGGCACGGAACCCTAAAACAAGGCCAATATCAATTTGTTAATTACAACTCGTTTAGACTCGTGTTTACCAAGCTGCGAGTGAGAATAGGCGGAAACTTATACTTAATTTACGAGTCCAGTTGGATATGTGAAGTTTTGCGCTCTCTTGTTTATCGTCATTCTTCTTGTCGTAAAGTTAGCCGGCTATGCAAAAAAAAAAAACTGAATAAATTGATGTTGTTTTAAATCTTGAAATCGACTAGTTAACCATTTATTAGAATAAAATTAACTGTATTATATATTTATGTTTAGAATAGCCGTATGTATTCAGTCCTCTGCAAACTGTACTATATTTTTGTACTGGTTTAATAGTAAATATTATAATGACAATGAACCTCTTATCTCGTTAATGTTTCAAAGCAAACTATTCGGAAGAAACTACTTGCGTCTTATAAAAAAAACCCATGATCTTTAGGGAGTTTCATAAAATCCTCTGAAATTTTTTGTTCACTAATGCCCCCTGAATGTTAGTGTGCCTCATAAAATCACTTTAAACTTTTAAATTTTCTCAATGGACCCTCATCGGTCATTTTCGCCTTGTTCATTCAGTAACACTGTCAAATAGTATCATAGCTATAGTTATATGGCCCAATAAAAAAAATATAGAGTCCCACTTGAAATCAAGTTATTAATAGGATTAATTATATCTCGGTACCTTATGGATCTGTGTATCTATAAAGATAACCCTGAGATAATTACACGATACCACGGGGCTTATTAATATGTCAGATAAGATTAAAAAATATGATGAATTTGGGAATTTAGTTTAGCACCTAATGGGCGGCTTGGTTGCGTTTTCTTGGAGAGAAATGGTGGAAAGTAGTATGAAATAGGGTCTGCATTAAACTTTCCACCATTTCCATTGTTTTGTTGTTAAAAAAAATGTTGACGTCTCTAAGGTTGTGCGTTGTGTCACGGTGATAAGAAATCACCCCCAAAGTAAGGGCTTGTATGGAAAGCTAATCATACGTCAGAAAAACTAATTACTATTAATAAATAATTAAAACCACAACTACCCACTCACTGGAAGAATGTTAATTTGAATGGGGTCCACATAATATCACCTCCTAATATTTCAATATACAAACCAATCAAAGTCAAACTAACAAACTAAAATATGAGCATTTTTTCCAACTTATATGTCATAAATATCTAACTTTACATAAAATATCCGTAGAAGTAACAACCTCTTAGGCCCTACTGTGTATCTAATGTGGCACCTATTTATTGGGTTCGATTAAGACACACATCAACATAGTAGTAGGTTTTTCTATAAAAAGAAAAGAAAAGAAGGGGGAAAAAAGAAGTAGGTTAGAAAAGACCATATAATTACTAACTTCCATCTAGATCTTGCACACGCACAGAAGATGATTCCCGTCTGACGTCATCCTTCTGATGTTTAAGTCAGTCCTTTCCTCAAAACTCAAAAGCGAATATAAGCAATCGTTATGCTTATATCACTCGTCCTTGATGAGATAGCTTTTAGCGTAAATTTCACAAATCCCGCTTAAGTTTGAGCAATTTTGAGATAAACATCTCTAAACTTTAAAAATGACAGATAACCCCTTAAGTTTGTTTCAGAAAAGCCTCAATCAATTTCATTTTTTTTTTCAACTAATCCCCTAATGATGTTAGATGAACCGGTAAATAAGTCTATAGGATCCGGATAACTACACGCATGCAATAGAGATAATCTACAACTAGATTATGCACAACAAAAATAAAGAAATCCTAGCATGCTTTCTAGGAACATAAATAATAAGTTTAGGGTTACCGATTCAGATCGTTTCTGTAGGATTGCCTTGTCTTTCTTAGTCAACAGTCTGAGGGCGATCACATCGTGTAAGCGAGAAGCCCCACATATCACCCCGCGACTACCGCATAAAGCACGAATTTGAACGGAGAAGAAGATGATGGCTATTGTATGAATCTGTATATTTTCTCTATATCTCATCATGAAAAAAAAAACTCTATATTTATCTATAAGGGCTTAGAAATAGAATCCTACACTTAATAGGATTATGAATATATATCTTATCTCTAAGATAAGATATTATCCACCCACTTATTTGGGTGTCTATCTCATAATCATAACTAGCATACTCTCATTGACACAAATAAGTGAGTGACATCTGTTGCTTCCTGAGCTGACTCCCTGAGTCAAATTCTCCCGAAAATCTTCTTCTCTTTCAAATTCATGTATGTACATCGTTAGTGCGACATGGACCATTGAGAACCTGCAAGCATGTAGCCTTGCAGCCAGATCCGTTAGAACCGATACAAGGATATCCATAAAATAATAACACACAACAATTAGTGTAAGTATGTGGTATCTCGTACCCCAGATTTGATCAATCATGTCTACTCAAGTACCTTCGATCCCTCGAAGAAGTGTATATGAACACCGCCATCTACCATCGATTCATCACACTCTTAAATCTTGCCCTCGGCGTAAATAAGAGTTGGTCAAGCGATGCAATTAGGAGATATATCAATCGATCTTCCTTTGGCCCTGAATAGTTGAGCATGTTAATCACCGCTTTCTTGACGTTGTCCCGTATGTGCGGTATTGTCTCATCGCAGCAAGAAATAACAACTAAAGTAGTGGATGCTCGTTACAGCCTTTTCAGACAGCCCAGTGTCTCTAAGGGTACAATGACTTCTCTCCATAACTAGTGGTCGTCTATAAGGGCTCAAACAGCCAGGGAGCAGGAATCCATCCCTCGACCTCCTTATATCCGGTCAAAGCACACGTCGTATGGTAATATGCTACGTTATTACTTCTCTCTCCAAGAGAGCATACATTATTCCATCACTCCACGATAAATTTGTCCGGCTATAATGCCCCGCAATATTCCGGGATCTCTTGACAAACTCGCACACCATGTGCCAAGTCTGACCCCTAGTCTGGTTGATGGTAAACAGGTAAAGTAGAAGTGGGGTTTCATTTTACGAGGTATAACACATGATTTTTCTCATTTTTAGTCCTTTTCACCTATTGGGAAACAATTCCACATAGACCAAAATTCACGATTTCGTGAGCTATAACCCACGATTTTTACCCATTTTTAGTTGTTTCAACCCATTGGAAAATAATTTTGCGGCGGTCAAAATTTATGATTTCATGAGCTATAACCCACGATTGTTTGTCATATTATCATTTTCGACCCATTGGCAAATAATTTTGTAGCGTCCAAAATTCATGATTTCATACTCTATAACCCATGATTATTGGTCATTTTTCATCATTTAGACCCATTGGCAAATAATTTCGTGATGGCCAAAATTCATGATTTCATTAGCTAAGCCCAATGATTTTTGGCTATTAATTTCGCGGAATTCAAAATTCACTACTTCTTGAGCTATAACCCATGGTTATTCAATATTTTTTATTATTTTGACCCATTGGCAAATAATTTTATGGAGTCCAAAATTCACGATTTTATTAGCTATAACCCATGTTTTTTTGTTACCATGTTTAGTCATTTGGACCAGTTGGCAAATAATTCCATGGATACAAAAATTTACGGTTTCGTGAGCTATAACTTATGACTACTAGGAATTTTTATTTCTTTCGACCCATTGGTAATAATTTCATGAAGCCTAAAATTTCCTGAAGTCTAAAATTTCGTGAGCTATAACCTACGATTATTAGCAATTCACCATTTTTATCATTTCGACCCATTGGTACTAATTTCGTGTGGACTAGATTGGGTAGTTAAATCATAGTCACGTCTCTACCCGAAATCTCACACTTGAAATTATTTGTTTATATACTGGTGTGCGTCTGAACATGCGACATGACAAACGTAAATAAGAAATTCCACAATTTTTAAATTTAACTACCCTATTTATCTTGTCAACTTTATTAGGATTTTTTCTCGTGAAATTGGTACGGCACCCCGGGTGCTCCTATTGGAACATCTACCCATCACAAGTCTCTAAGACTTATTTAAGATTTTTATAAATCAATTTTGGTATTTAAAATAATTTTTAAAATTTTTAAAGTTTTAAAAATTATTTTTAGTAAAATCCACAAATTCTTAAGTATGAAATCTAGTGGGCCCTATATCATAAATTCCCAAAATTTCTAGAAAAAGACTTCTCAAAATTAGAAAATAACAAAAATAATTTTCTAGAATTTTTGAAAATAATAATAATAAAATATTTCTCAAAATTTATAAAAATTTAATTTTTGAAAATAATTTATTATCAATTTAAAGTATATATCTAGAAATTCCTGAATTTCGTGATTTTTGAGTTAAAATTTCAAATTTGAACACCAATTTTCAAAAAAATTACAAAACTACCCTAGGGTTTGAAAACCCTAGGGGCTGATTTGATGGCGACGACAACAAACGCACTACCCAACATTGCACCGCCCTCCCCCTGCAGACCCCGCTCGCAAGACCTCTAGCGGTGACGCCCAGCACTGTGGCCATCGACGGCGTGAATCTCCGTCGAACTCCCCCTTTTTTGTTCTCCAAACACTCCAGCGTTGGTGGGAGCAAGGTCCACGGCTCCCAGTGCCGTGACCCTATTCGCAGCCACCGCAACCATTCATGATGCACCCCAGTGCGGTGGCCGGGGTTGGGGGAGGCTCACCTTTTTTTTAATTTTGAAATTTTCTAAAATAAAAAAGATTTTTTTTAAATATCAGATTTAATTAAATCCCTAATTTAATAAAATCCAGCCCTCTATTTTCATAAAATTTGAGTTTTTTCATAGATCTCTCATCCCGGATGTCAAAGATTGGATTTTCAATTAAAAAATGAATTTTTAATGAAAAATTGAATCTTTTCATTGTAAAATTCCTATCTTTCTGTTCCATGGCCAAAATCACCATCAACAAACTGACAAACGATCCTAGATCCGGTTCTGATACCAATGTAGGATCCGGATATCTACATGCATGCAATAGGGATAATCTACAACTAGATTATGTATAGCGGAAATAAAGAAACAATAGCATGCTTTCTAGAAAGATAAACAACAAGTTTAAATTATCGATTCAGATTGTTTCTGTAGGATCGCCACGCCTTTCTTGATCAACGGTCGGAGGGCGACCATACTGTGCAACCAACGAGAAGCTCCCGCATATCACCCCACGACTACCACATAAAGCACAAATTTAAACGGAGGAGGAGATGACAGCTGTTATATGTATCTGTATATTTTCTCTATATCCTATCATTAAAACAACCCTATATCTATATAAAGGGCTTAAAGATAGAATCCTACACTTATTAGGATTATAACTATCTTATCTGTAAGATAAGATATTATCCTCCCATTTATTTGGGTGTCTATCTCATAACCATAACTAATAAAGAATTCTCTTTTCAAGTTAACACTCTATTTTCAAATTATTAAATTAATCAAGGGTATTTTGGTCAAGATTGGACCAAACTTAGGGGTGGTGTGAAAACTACCTTCAAACTTGCTAAAAGGACATGAATTAAAGGGGTTTTGGGACATGTTATTTATTTGAACAAACGTGATTTTATTGTGCACAGTTATGTCTACTGATGTCAGTTGGAGGGTTATTTGATAAAATTTAAAAGGGTTAAGTAACAGTCTAAAGCTTATAAGACCTATCTAAAAAATGGACAAACTTAAGGGGGACTTTTGGGAAGTTTATCCTAGTTAACTTTTATACCTTTACGATGATTCTTTTGGTATTTCTTTCGGTATATCGTCAATGGGTCAAATTCCGAACATACCCAGAATAAGAGACCTCAGAGTTTCGGTGCCATAGATTACTGGACTCTTAACAGAAACAACGGTCGATCATGAAAATCTTGAAGATTGTCCTGCATCATATAATGTGAGGACACTCGCTTGGATCGAATGTTGGACGACGCGGAACGGGCACATAAAGATTCTTTTAACTGAAATCACGTGATCTTAATTCTCCTTAAGCTTGAGATTTTTATTGCATATGTGACATCCTGACATGTTAATACATTAGTCAACGATAACTCTAGTCGGGTACTTGATGCAGTCGTGATAGGGCTGCAACCAGATCAAAAATTGCAAAAGATTAGAAAGATATAGAGAGAGAATATAGATAAACGGTCGCAGTTAATAAACTAGGATTTTATTTTTCAAAACATACCTCTATACATCCAAAAAAGAGTCTTTTATGGATCAAAAATAAAACCAAAAAGATAAAATAATATCTTCCTAACTGAAAACAGAAAATATCAAAAACTAGAAAATATCCTTCTACTAGAAAAGAGGATCATCTATATCAATTGTCAACTAAAACAGAATCTGTTTACCCCTCCAGATTGGACAGTCAAACACTACCTAAAATAAAAAGAAAATCTTTGCCCTCGATTTTGAGGCAAAAAACGGTGGAATTTTGCGAATCTGGCGGAGGTGAAAAATGTTACCTTTGGCATCCTATGTGATCCAAATGATTTTGCAAGAGCTTCAAAACGACTGATCTTTTGCACGATTATGAGCTGTTTGAAGTTCCGCCAATCTGGACTGTTATAGGGTTGAATTGGTCCATGTAGGGCCAGGCTAGAGTTACCTCTTGAGCTACATCACTATCCCCGAGCTGAAAAGAGCTCAACCCCGAGCTTGCATCAGTACTCAACTCATGAATTCCTTCGTCCAACTCCAACTTTTTACTGTTATGCCATCAATTACTAGGATGTGTTCAGCAACACACTCAAAACTGGGGCAAATATCAGTGTGGGCTCAATTTTATCCTACCTAGACTTGGAATAGGCCAAGAGAGGAACGGACTAAACTAGAACTAGTCTAGTCGCCAAAATTTCGCCAACAAAAATTAAGTGAGTTTTGAACTAGTTTTTGTCCCCCCACCCCCCCAAAAAAAAAAGCCCGGCCTTATTTTAAGGGGCTTTCAAACACATCCCTAATCTTTCAAACAAATTACCACTTAAATACCTTATAGTTTTATCTACTTTGCACCTATATACCATCACTTATTTTTGGCAAGACCTATACTATTGATGTTTCTATAATTTGCACTTTGATATGTTATGTTACACGAATGAGAAATTTTTCAGCCAAATTTTCCCATGTGACATTCACAAACTAATTTTAGGACTTTTAGCCTTAGTTTTTGTTGAATTCTTGCTATACATATCCTAATTCTATTTTAAATATATACACTAGTTATATTCTAAAATAGAATTATGGTATGTTTGATATTATATTAAACAAATTAACATTGAAGGCTAAAAGGTTTTAAAAGTAGCTAGTGAGTGATACAGGGGAAGATCTAGAGGAAAATTCTCATGTTTGAATAACGAAGTTATTAAAGTGCAAGTTTTAGAAACTTTTCGAGTAAATAATTGCTATCACAAAAAAGTGAGGACATGTACGTTCAGGATTGTACAATGATACACAGAAGTTAAACATAGTTCATTAAAAGTACACCATACACAAATTTGATCAAATCCAAGTTGTTGACAAAAATAATTAATCCATTAATTTTTTGAAAAAGGTTATTGGTTGAGAATTGTTGATAAAGACTATGACGTTTAGGATTTCAATCTTGAACAAATGACATCTCCTTAGGAACTTATTTTTATATTTTGGTGATTGGAAGGCGAAATCTACTTAGCTATTTATAGTATAAATCCGTTAGAGGTCCCTAAGTACTCCTAGCCATCATTGGTCAATTGTAGTTTTATTGCATCAAGTAACAAGTTGCACTATCCTTTTTTAATATTAGCACTTTGTTTCAAGTCTTAATATGGACAGATTGTACGCTATACACCATGATAATTTAGATATAAGCTTTCCGTACTTCTTGAAGTATGGAAACGTCTAACATGTCTATGGGGACGTTCCAAGGGATGAAAGTCTCATATATTACATTTTGTTAACTAAAGTAATCTAAATATTTAGTCCAAAACTTTGAAGTATAAACGAAGACCATATCCAAAATTACAATTGAGTAATCGTACAAGTAGTGACTCGTCTATTGAAGCTCGGAGTGAAATCTAAAACTCATTAAAACTTACTTAGCCATGTGAGTCTTATGAGTGCTTTCAAAGTTTCTATTTGTCCTTTTTTGATAAGTGAAGTCTAATGTTTCTTGGGTAATTTAGTTTACGCCCACATTTGACTTAAATTTCAACAAAATCCCTCATCCTTTTGTCCTTAAGGCTCTATATACATCGTATATGTGTACAACAAAAGTACATTTACTATGGAGATCGTATACTCGTCTCTAAGATTGTAGACGCTTTCTTAATTTTAAGTAGTATGTTTCGGTTCAAATAACTTTACTAGAATGGAGTTGTGCAACTACATTAATATCCACATGCAGATAGTACTACTCGATCAAAATTTAATTGGTCATTTTTTATTATAAAAACCTATATTGATATATACGATAAATATATAATTAAATATAAAGTAAATGATCACTATGCGATGTGATAACAAATTAACTTGTTTAACATAAAATTTACATCATGATATTCTAGATATGTGATCCATAGAAAAGTCACCTTGAAATGATTTGATAATTTATATCAAAATAGTTTATGTCGAGTAGACATATTCATTAAGGCTAAATTACAGTTGGTATTCTAACTTAACTCTATTTTCCGATAGGGTATTTATTCTTGTTCGTAATCAATTAGGTATTTTAACTTGCGCCCTAATGGTAATAAGGCCCTTTTTCAGCGAACTTTATTTTTTTGAGAAAATTTCTTCCATCCTCCTAATCTATCAAAATTATTAAATTTACGCTCTTCTTCTCCGTCAATCTCCCCTAATTCAAATTTCTTCTACCTTTTTACCCAATAAAATCCTCATTCACTCCTTCTTTCTCTCTCATCAATGGAGCCCCCTCTTTCTCCTTCAAACTCTCCCAAGTTAAAGCTAAACCCTAATCCAAATTAGTGTCGACTTGGATAAAGGTTGTTAGGTTAGATTCAGGGCTTAAGTTTGAATTGGGGGATTAAGGAAGAAAGAGGGACTGAAAGGAGGATCTTATTGGGTAAGGGGTGGAAGAAATTTGAATTGATAGAGGTTGAATGAGAAGGAGTGCGTAGATTTAATAATTTTGATAAGTCAGAGAGATGGAAGAAATATTCCCCAAAAAATTGGCCAAAATTCTTGCCGCTGGTAAGAAAAAAAAGCCATATTGTCATCGGGGCACAAGTTAAAATACCATATTCCTTCCAGAGCATAAATAAATATCATATTGAAACATAGGACCAAGTTGGTAATTTAGCATATTTATTAATATGGATATTTCACGTTAAAGTTGAATCCTTAACTTTAAGTTGATATTATTTGAGTGGTGGATACTTATGTAGATTAATTAACCCACTTTGTCAAGGTTCCAAGGAAAACTTTTTGTATTCTAAGGCCTAGATGAAAATTTACTAATTACTCAAGGAGTTAAGTAGTACATCAAAGACTAATTAATTAATAAACATCAGCAAGTTTCTATTCCCTCACAAGTACCAATAACCAATAGAAAAATCTTGGATCCAGAGCCTACAAAATCCTCACATTCCTTATTCCTTCAATCACTGAGATACTCAAACACTCAACGTACTGATACTTTCCAATATAAAGACAACAACCATCGCACAGCAAACCCTAAAACTCCTCTCTCCCTTCAAACACTCAAAATGGCCAACCTGGTCTCCTTCTTCCTCCTCTTCTTCATCCTCCTGATCTCGCATACAAACGCAGGCTTCAACGTCGTAGACTACGGAGCCACCCCCGATGGCGAGACCGACTCCTCTGGGCCATTTCTCCGCACATGGGCCGCTGCATGCGCTGCGTTCGGCCGATCGAACATCGTGGTGCCCAAGGGCCGGTTCTATGTGAGCATGGGAGCCTTTTATGGGCCGTGCAATAGTAGTTCTGTGAATGTGCACGTGTTTGGCTCCATTGTTGGGCATGCTGTTCCGCAGAAGACGCAGACTTGGTTGGTTTTTAGGTATGTTGATGGGTTGAGTATTCAGAGAGGGGCTATCGACGGCCGCGGCGGCGAGATTTGGGGGTGCAAGTTAGAAAGGAATAAGGATGAGTGTCCGACTGGTTTAACGGTAAGAAAACGAGTTTGATCCGATTGTCAGAACTGAACCGAGTATTTAGATAAGAGTGAACGGAGGTTGGTGTGTCACGTTGTCTTGATTAGCATGCTTGACACACATTTAGACTACTCATCGATTTTTCTGGACCATATACGTATTATAGTTGACGGCTTGATACCTTGAATATGTGTCACGTTAGCAACACACCAGCCACACATACTAGCCCCCATTTATTATTTATATAACATAAATAACGATTAAAAATATCAAAGGCATGTTATGTATGTGTATAACATATCAACTTACACCATGTCTATCAATAATGATAATCTAGTGAAAATATTTTGTAGTAGTTTTACAATAAAAATAGTTACTATATTTTTATGCAAAACTCATAATATTATATGACGGTTTTGTGAAATTTATCCTTTATTGAATTGAGTAATGTGTTTTACATAGGAGTATTGATAATTATACACAAGAGTTATACTACTTTTATACTATTACACACAAAAAGTAAGAGATTTTCTTGTAATTGCAAAGAGAAATAATGAGTTTATATAGACGACCTTACTCCTTTGTGTTTAGTAGTATAAAAATAGTACAATTCTTGTAGTACACTTAGTATTTTCCTTTACATAGTTGCTAAAGTGATTTTTATAATATATATATAGGCATAACTTTGAATCTTGAGGGAATACCTCAAAACCAGTGTTACACATAGCTAAATTCAAAATTATCAAAAGTTCACTTAATAGGTTATACAATCTATTACTTGATGTAAGAGGAACATGGGACGTCTTAAAAGACTAGATAATTAATCATAGTATTATAGCAAATATAAGTTTTGCGTAACAAAGCTGCAAAGATCTTGGAAACTTCAAGATATAGAAAAGTGTAACAAACTTAATTTTGTTTTTCCCTGTACATTAAAGAAAATAAGTAACGTAGTTTGAGGATACGTTTTTGCGAAGAACCAAAAGCTAAATAACATGACAATTTATCATACTTAAATAGATCATTTGGGTTTAAAAACAAATAAAAAGCTCTGAGGGTTATTCATAAAATTTAAGAGACATGGGCATAACAGAAATAACTTTAGAGGAGGGATAATAAAACAATTTGAATACATCTTTGCTTTGTCAGATTTTAGTCCATGGTTGGTCTATATTTTTTTCCCGGTTAATAAATCATATACTAAAAATATTTCAGGAAACCAAACGAGAAAATTATGAACCACTGTAAGAATTGGACTCCTCTATTAATTCCCCAACTATAGAAAAGATCAAGAAATTCATAACTTTTCTCTATTATTATCGATATCTAAAATTTCAATCTTTTTTCTGCCTCCATTATTTTTGCAGACATTATCTATAAGTCATTGTAAGAATGTCCTGATCAATGGACTGACTTTCATCAACAGCCAATTGTTCCACATTGCGATATTTGCTAGTGAATTCGTCACAATTCAGAATATTAAGATATTTGCTCCAGAAAATAGTCCCAATACCGACGGAATCCATGTTGGAATGTCCAACGGAATCACAATTACCAACAGTTACATCAAAACAGGCGATGACTGTATCTCTCTTGGCCCTGGAAGCACAGATGTTCTCATTGATCGCGTTTATTGTGGGCCAGGCCATGGAATAAGGTACTGCTAATTTCGTACTATTTTTATATAAATAAATATATTTTAAAGGGGTTAATGGTTGAGGATTGTTGATTCAGACTTAGATTTTTTTTTTGGATTATAATTTATGGTGCTATTCATTTGGACTAGAATTTAGATTTAAATTTAAGGTGTTATTAGTTTAGGACTAGGATTAGTATTTGAATTTAATGTGTTATTAGTTTAGAACTAGGATTTTGATTTGAATTTAACGTGTTATTAGTTTAGTACTAGGATTGGATTTGAATTTAAGATGTTATCTATTGTCTAGGATTGTTATTAGGATGGGATTTTAAAATCCACACTCTATTCCAACGCTATAGTTTTTAATGAGAAATTTTAAAAGAAAGTCTAAGTTAAAATTTATGGATTGTGATCTTACTTTGTGGATTTTCTCTCTCCTCTTCTCTTCACTTATTTAAATATTTAATAGATTTCAACTTAAATATATTTAATTTTATAATATTCTATATTTCTAAATTATTTATATATTAACATTGAATGTATTTAATTTTAAAATATTTATAATTAACTTATGGAAATTTATTTAATTCATTTAAAATGAAATATATTTAATACTATTTATTCACTTATTATATTTAATATTAAATATTAAATTAGATATATCTATTATTTAACATTTCTTAAATATATAAATACTTTAAATACTTAAAATGAACTAAATATAATATATAAATACTTTAAATAGTTAAAAATGTAATATAATATTATTTAAATGTTAGATATGAAATATATTAAATACATAGATATTAAATATATATATCGTATTTAAAATTTAATATATTAAATAATAAAAGTATTTAATATTAAATCGTTCAAATATTTGATGTCAAATGTTTGATATAAAATTTTCTAATGTATTCAATATTTACATATTTAAATATACAAATTAGTTTTTATATGGTTGAACACTAGTTATTTTATTTTATATACTTGAACACTAGTTATTTTCATTTATGTGCCTAGACACTAGTTATCTTCTTTTATGTGGCATCGTTTGAACTATTTAAATGGATTACAAGATGTATTCCGTTTTGCTGTTGTTATCCATTAATCGAATGTAGGGTGATTTTTCACATTAAAGTTTAATTTTTATTAATAATTGTTATTTAAGACAATAATTTAATTTGAAACTCCTAATGCAAATAATCTATGAATCTAAAATTTAGTCGATAATCGACCCTCGGTCTATGAATCTAAAGCAAAGTTCAAGAATCTAAACCAAAAGTTCAAGAATTCTACTCAATAAATCAAAATTCAATCGAAGAGCCTAGGGCTCTAACCATAAAATTCGAGTCCATGAACCAATCCAAGAATGTTAGGTTCATGAATAATTGTCCGAGTCCAAATCAACAATTCAGAACAAATAACGCCTAAGGGATTTCTTCACAGAGGCCACCTTTAAAATAGGGCAACAATGCAAAAAATCACCTTTAAAGTTTAATAAATGCATAAAGCACTTTTTGAATGGGGTTTAGTTAGCAATCAACCACCTTGATTTTATTTTGGGTTGAAATTTCGATGAAATCCTCAAAATACCATTAAAAATACATGTGCCACGTACATGACATGTCTTCTTAATGGAACCTAAACAAAAGTTTTGTGTTGACACGTGTGTTTTTTAATGTCATTATGAGGATTTAAATCGGTATTTGATTGAAAACAGGTCAATGTGGTTTATGGCTATTGGAACCACTTAAAGACGGTTTCCATATTCTCATTCAATTTTAAAAGTGCTTTCTGTGAACAAACCTTATTTCAAAACTATAAATACATGGTTGATTGTAATTTAGGAGAAAATGATTGTTTTATTTTATTTTTATTTTTTGAGATAAAGGGTGGGAACTGATCAAGAATTTGAGTCCCCAGCAGCCTTTCATTACCCCAAAAGTAGATCGGATACAAAGTTAAAAGGTTAGGGTGTGTTTGGCAAACTACACAAAACTCGGGCCGACCGTCCTAAATTAAGTGAAGTTAAACCGCTTTTAGACCAACCCCCTTGACCCAAAGAAAAATGGTTTAGAGACCATATTTTGTGATAAACAGGCCAAAATCGGCCCTCTGTTGCCAAATAAAAATCTTTCAAATCCCGCTTAAACCGACCTAGTTCCAAACACACCCTTAGGTTGCACTCCCAACTCTATAGTGTAACATATCATTACAAGAGTACCAAAGTAAGCATTAAACAACTACAACTTCTCCCAACAACCCACATTTACACAAATCCATACTACTACCATACCACATACGTGTCAGCAACCTAAAACAGAAAATACCAAAGAACATGAATTAAACCCTCCTCCAGCTGAACTGATGCGGTAGTAGCGTGAAGTGCTGCTCCCATTTTATAATAGCATGCAGCATCTCCTGCTCCCATCTGATTAGCATCAGCATCATGTCCATAATTCCAAATAATGTGAGTGTTTGTGCGTAAAAACTCTATTATTTCTCTCTCCACCACGCAGTCCAAATTAGAGCACAAAAATATGAACTCCATTCTCTTTTCTGATCCCCACTGATTCTTTCCAATAAACCCATAAACTGAGTAAATCATCAAGGAATCCACAAGTACGAAATCTATGACACAAAGGGCAATACAGAGATTTCAAAAATTTTCACAAGCATTTTCACTAGACTATATATCATGTGATTCCTCCTCCTTGCCATACAGCATTTTCACAAGGAATGTATACGTTTGTAACTTGCAATATCAACTAGTTTTGAGATTGATAGTGTTCAACCGCTATTACTCCAACTAGAATAGGATAAATTTCACAAAATTACCATAAACTTTGAAAGCTACATAAAAGTAGCACAAACTATTTGAAATTTCTTACTGACGAGGCTAACAACTTGTAAGGTCTAATTGAATTTAGCTGCGTTTAAAGAAGTTGTAATATATGTAGCAATATTTAAAGAACATACATATCAATTAAGCACAACTCGTGCAGGATTATGTCATGTGCAAAACGCGTGACCACTTACCCTGCCTAACTGCCGTCAAACATGATAGTCTAGTGAAAATGTTTGTGACAATTACATCTAATTTTCATTTTTTTTAACAGAAGCTTCATGATTAGGTTTGTGAAATTTACCAAGTAGAAATTTATTAAATTTTCAATTTCTTGATTAATTGCAGCATTGGGAGCTTAGCAGAAAGATCACATGAGAACGCAGGAGTGCGCAATGTAACAGTAAAGAGGATCGTGATCGCGGGTACAGATAACGGGTTTCGGATCAAAACTTTTGGGCGTGAAAGTAAAGCTTTTGTAGATCAAGTATCATTTCGGCTTGCCATCATGAGAAATGTCTCAAACCCCATCATCATTGATCAGAAATATTGCCCCAGCAAAGAAAATTGTCCCCAAGGTGTAAGTGAACAAACCAACAACATAAATAATTAACATTAATATTACAACAATTTGTCTTCTCCATTGAGTTCATCACTATCGTATCATTAGTTAAAATCTTATTATTTCTCTTAATTGATATACTTCATAGTCTACAATATTGCACTTGAACGGACCCTTTAGATGCTTTCTTTCTCACTTTATTCTCAATAAGATCAATTTATAATTTTCTACGAACACGCTCATTTCTTATCTAAGTTTTAATGTATATCCACAAGTTTATTATAAAACTCACATGTTTATTGCATTAACTTTCCTCTCATGTTATTTCCTAATTATCTAACATTTTGACCCATAAAATATTTTTTGATCTAGCTTGTTGTTGTCTCATATAATTTTTTTCTTTGATTTCATTAACATGTGGTAATCACATAGCACTTTTGAAACGAATCGATCGCTCATTTTAACCCTCCTGGACTTGATTAAATAATTGATTATTACTTTCATTTGTTTAAACTTGCATTGTTTTTATGCATGCAGGACTCTGGGGTAAAGATCACTAATGTCAAATTTGAGAATATCCAAGGCACATCAGCAACACCGGTTGCTATAAAAGTAGACTGCAGTGCAACAAACCCGTGCACGGGCATCAAATTTAAGGATGTAGACCTCAAGTACGGGGATCAAATTGCAAAATCATTTTGTAGAAATGCAAAAGGATCGTTATCTGGTTTTGTTTCCCCTCCTATTGATTGTTTCTGATCCATATTTCGTATTTAATTATTTTCCATTTATAGATATAGATTTTGTTGGTGATAATAAATTATAAGGGATGTACCCAGTGTGAAATAAAAATGAGACATATATACTGATGTGTGCTCAGGTTTGAAATAAACGTCTCGGGTTGTAAATGTATATGTTCTTGGTTTTGCAAATAAATCAATTAATGCTCTTAATTTTAAGGAGTTTATGACTATTATTCATATATTATGTACATTTTTCATACCATCGTTCGACAAATCTCCATCGTCGGACAAATCTTGATCCCTCTGTACCTGCCGAATCAACCTATCTACCTCTGTCTTTAATCGTTCCTATGAATTTAGAAACACTACACTTGGATGTTCGCACGAAGCACATTTAATAAACGATCTCCTGGTAATTAAATTATCATGCCCATAGGACAGTTTAACCGCATGTAAGACCGTAAGGACTTCTTACCTCCGTTTGGTCGACCACTAAACGAACTAAGAGTTTGGACATAAATATATTCCATAAGGTAAATAAAAAACATGAACATAGCTCCCTTAAACTCGCGGTAATATAAGTATTTGAGGTAATTGGGTCGTTAATTTTATGAGTCATTTAAGTCCCATTGGCTCCTTTAATGCTTGTTTAAACTTAGAGAATGTGAATTCATATTATATAGGATTTAATTTTTATCTTAATCTATATCTATATCTATCTATCTATATCTATATCTATACTACATATAAAGAGGATTGGGGTGCTAAAACTTTTGATTGCCCTTTTACCCTCTCAAATTTGATAAATCCAACTTTAACTATTTTATTTATTTAATTTATCTCAAACTCTCATTCAATGAGTCTTAAATTAAATTAAATTAAATTAAATTAAATTAATTGCACATCATCATAATAATAAGATTTAATATTAGTTTCTTAGGTTCTTAAAATTCCATAACTTATCTAATCTTATACTATTATTATAAAAGTTTGTAGGATGTTAAAACATTTTTCGAAGATATCCCTCACCACATACATACATACATACATTAATACACATAAATGCTCAATATAAATGTGATAATTACCCTCTCTAAGAACTTCATATCCATACATGCATACATGACCATTTATACATACATAACATCCTATATGTTAAAATTCTTTTCAAAATGCCCGTCAATTGCATGAGTATTCATCAAAGTCCCTTTATTCACATTCTCATCTATACTACTTATAAAAGAGAATATCATTGTCAAAACTTTTGAATACTTATTTTGCCCTTTTATTTTTAAGTCATGTCCTAAGCTAGAATTTTTTTGAAATAAATAAATTAAAATTAAATTAAAAGTTAAAAGATAATTAAAGAAAATCAATAGAAATCTTGACTTATCGCCCATCTTATAACACCCCCTCTCACCCCAGCTCTCTCCTCTTTTTCTCTCTTTCTCTTGAAAATCTGCCGACGATCTCTCTCCCTCTTCTCGTCTCTCTCTAAATTGTTCTCTCTTCCTCAATAAAAATCTAGAATCTCTCTCTCTCTCTCTCTCTCTCTCTCTCTCTCTCTCTCTCTCTCTCTCTCTCTCTCTCTCTCTCTCTCTAACAACATGATCGAAATCCTTCTTGAAACTTCTCTTTGTAAAATCCAAAGCCCATGAGTTTGATGAGCTCCCCTTTTTGCAACTGCAGGCAAATTGTTTGCCTCCCTTAGCTTTCTTAATGCACTACTTAGTTAATATAGTTGCTATTAATTGTAGTTCCCTATCTCTCTCAACTCCAAAATAATGAAAGTATTAAATTTAGAATGTTTACTGGTTCTATAAATTGCTCATTAGCCAAAGTTTAATGGAGCAAAGGAAGTGATTTTCTTGATTGTAAGTATTGAATTTTTTTCCTTATATTTCCTTATTCCTATTTCTTATGTAGTTCTTGGATTAAGCATTGCAATTAGTTTTGATTTTAACTAATATTCTTTTTTCCCCTTCTTTTTTATTTTGATGTTAGAAAGGGATTTGAGGTTGGTGCGAGAACCCATCTATCAAGGTAACCTTACTTCCTATTTTACTTTTTTCGTAAACAGAAGTTCCTGATGTGAAGTGCATCCCCTATAGTTTCATATTTTCAGTATTATAAGACTTCTAAAATGCATGTTTTGATTTATATTTATAGTGCATTATTTGTGATAGAACCTATAATATATCGAGATGTTTGTAGGCATCAAAAATTGTCAAGAAACTCAAATATGACTAAATCATGAGAAGATCGAAGGACAACGTCGTCGAAATCTCAAGAAGCCCAACATGGAAGATTGTGTCTCGCTATAGCGAGACACTTTGATGTGTCTCGCTATAGCGAGACACTTTGATGTGTCTCGCTATAGCGAGACACTTTGATGTGTCTCGCTATAGCGAGACACTTTGATGTGTCTCGCTATAGCGAGACACTTTGATGTGTCTCGCTATAGCGAGACACTTTGATGTGTCTCGCTATAGCGAGACACTTTGTGCCTCGCCAAATGCAGACACCCGTAATACTTAAACGAGCTCTTGAAGGATCTAAATCAATGCTGGTGGGGCCCAATTGACTTTATCAAGAAAGAGACGCTCAGCCTACTTCAATGGACGGTTATACGAAGATACCACTAGGCGTAATTCTAGGCATTTAATCGTGCCTAAAAGCGTGAAAACCGCTACAACACCGGTGGATTCGCACCGCCGCCACGAGGGTAAATTTATATCGCCCACAGCAACAGGCGTACTCGACATCGCCGCCACAGCGAGGCAAAGATAGCGAGAGTGTACTCGAAAGCCGCCGCTAATCGCAAATGTGGAGCACTTATGACTTGTGTTTCTTCAGAGGGCACGTTTCCCAAGGACTATAAATACCCCCTACATCCATTCAAGCGTGGGTCGGCCATAAGAAAGGGGCAATCAGAGATCCAAGCTTCCGGAGTTCAAGAACACGATCCACACGGAGATTCCTCGAGTTTAAGCTTTGACTTATTCTTGAGAAGAGTAGATATCTTACCTTGCTAAGGTATTTGCTGAAGTTCTTGTTTCCTTTGCGAAGCATCAACTTAACCCGTCGATTCGACGATCACGCTTCTCGGTGGTCCACTTGACACGCTGGCCCCCAAGACGTGCAAAGTCCCACCTAAAACAAGAGATCTACACTTGTAGCGTCTTTTGTTCGAGTTTGTGAGAGAGTTATTTAATTTCTTTGTAACTGAGAACCAAAAGTGTAATTTTTCTCTAGTTTTACAAATGGAACCAACTTTCGACCCAAACACGATGGCGACCACAGTGGGAGTGAAAATTTAAAAATGATCCTAACTGTAGGAAGGTTTGATCGGGATAGGAGTTTTGGAGACGATCCTAACTATCGGAAGGTTTGATCGCTCAATCTGGAAGTGGACCTCTCGTTCATGGAAAGAATCGAGAGGGATTTTGACCATGGTCCTAAGCGTAGGAAGGTTTGATCGGCAGATATTTGAGACAATCCTAAGCGTAGGAAGGTTTGATTGCTCAATGTGGAAGTGGACCTCTCGTTCATGGAAAGAATCGAGAGGGATTTTGACCATGGTCCTAAGCGTAGGAAGGTTTGACCAGATAGGAATTTTGAGACAATCCTAAGCGTAGGAAGGTTTGATTGCTCAATGTGGAAGTGGACCTCTCGTTCATGGATTATCCACCCACTTTCTTTGCAAAACCGGGTTGCATTCATTTTAGAATAGTTTATACTCATATTCTTATTGGAGTAAGAAGGAGGCGGTTTAACCTCTTATACTCATCGGAGGAAAGGGCGGTTTATACTCATATACCGCTTGAGTATTTTCTCATTCATTTTACAATCTGTAGGCATCAAAAATTGCTGAAGAACCTCAAATATGACTAAATCATGAGAAGATCGAAGGACAACGTCGTCGAAATCTCAAGAAGCCCAACACAGGGGAAGATTGTGTCTCGCTACAGTGCGAGACACTTTTGTGTGCCTCGCCACTAGCGAGACACTTTGATGTGTCTCGCTATAGCGAGACACTTTGATGTGTCTCGCTATAGCGAGACACTTTGATGTGTCTCGCTATAGCGAGACACTTTGATGTGTCTCGCTATAGCGAGACACCTTGATGTGTCTCGCTATAGCGAGACACTTACTTGTGCCTCGCCAAATGCGAGACACCCAGAATACTTAAAACGAGCTCTTGAAGGGTCTAAATCAATGCTGGTGGGGCCCACTTGACTTTATCAGCACAGAGAGACGTTCAGACACTTTAATGTGCGGTTACACGCTGAAGATACGCCCACTAGGCGTGATTCTAGGGCATTTAATCGTGCCTAAAAGCGTAAAACCGCTACGCTGAAATGAGGGATTACATCGCCGCCAGCCACCAGGGTTCATACCGGCCGCCAGCGAGGTAATTTATAATCGCCGCTAGCTGCGCACCAGAGGCATCAAAAATTACCAAGAACCTCAAATATGACTAAATCATGAGAAGATCGAAGGACAACGTCGTCGAAATCTCAAGAAGCCCAACAGGGAAGATTGTGTCTCGCTATAAAGGCGAGACACTTATGTGTGTCTCGCCACTAGCGAGACACTTTTGTGTGCCTCGCCACTAGCGAGACACTTTGATGTGTCTCGCTATAGCGAGACACTTTGATGTGTCTCGCGACTAGCGAGACACTTTGATGTGTCTCGCGACTAGCGAGACACTTACTTGTGCCTCGCCAAATGCGACACCCGTAATACTTAAAATGAGCTCTCGAAGGGTCTAAATCAATGCTGGTGGGGCCCACTTGACTTTATCAACGCAGAAACGCTCGCACACCTAATACGTTACATCGCCAAGATACCACTAGGCGTAATTCTAGGGCATTTAATCATGTCTAAAAGCGGAAAACCGTTACGGTGAAGGGGCGATATTGCCTCGCTTTGTCAGGCAGTTTCATACTCGCCGCCATAATGAGGTAGCCCATACCGCCGCCAAGCATAGGCAGCGCGACCGCCGCCAGCTATGAGGTAGCTTACGAGGCACCGAGCCGCCGCCGCTTAACCGCAAATTTCCCACTTATGACACTTGTGTTTCTAAAGAAGGCACGCTTCCCAAAGGCTATAAATACCCTCCTACATCCACTTGGGGAGGTCGGCCATCGAAAGGAAAAATCAAATCCAAGCTTCGAAGTTCAAGAACACGATCCACGCGGAGATTCCTCGAGTTTAAGCCTTGACTTATTCTTGAGAAGAGTAGATATCTTACCTTGCTAAGATATTTCTGAAGTTCTTGTTTCCTTTGCGAAGCATCAACTAAACCCGTCGATTCGACGATCGCCGCTCGGTGGTCCACGGATTACGATCCCCAAGACAGTGCAAAGTCCCACAAAACAAGAGATCTACACTTGTAGCGTCTTTTGTTCGAGTTTGTGAGAGTTATTTAATTTTCATTGTAGCGAGAACCAAAGTGTAATTTTCTCAAGTTTTACAAATGGAATCAACTTTCGACATAAACAGCCAGCTTTGCGAGGTACTGAAGCCGCCAAGGCTTAATCCAAATTTCGACTTATGACACTTGTGTTTCTAAAGAAGGCACGCTTCCCAAAGACTATAAATACCCTCCTACATCCACTTAAGCAGAGGTCGGCCATAAGAAAGGGGCAATCGAGATCCAAGCTCCTGAGTTCAAGAATACGATCCACACCGGAGATTCCTCGAGTTTAAGCTTTGACTTATTCTTGAGAAGAGTAGATATCTTACCTTGCTAAGATATTTCTGAAGTTCTTGTTTCCTTTGCGAAGCATCAACTAAACCCGTCGATTCGACGATCGCTTCGGTGGTCCACGGATTCGCATCCCCGCAGGCAAAGTCCCACAAAACAAGAGATCTACACTTGTAGCGTCTTTTGTTCGAGTTTGTGAGAGTTATTTAATTTTCATTGTAGCGAGAACCAAAGTGTAATTTTCTCAAGTTTTACAAATGGAACCAAATTTCACCCAAACACGATGGCGACCACAGGGGAGCCAACGGTTCGAGCCGAGATCGTTGTGTCGCAGCCTTGCAACATCAGCCAACTCATGGTTGATGGAATAGACTACTTCTTCGATCAAGCCAAATTGAAGAATATCTCTCCTCTTCCTCATCAAAGTCCTCCTCATCCCGCAAACATCGGAGGATCTCATCCCCTAAGAGGGAGGTTCGTTTCGCTGTGATGCGCAACCATTTTGTTCGCTATGCATGCAGGCGATTTCTCTCAACAAGATCTCAACTGATTCGACGAAGAGAGCTCGCCAAAGACGACGCCAAAGATGGCTCGTCAATTAGCCAAGGCCCCGAGTCGACGGATGGAGTTCACTATCGCACTAACTCACATGATCAAAGCGTCAACAAACTACAGCTTCAACCCACAAGACTCCTCCCAAGGAAGAATGGGTTCTCGCCAAAGGACCCGATTGACAAGGAAGGAGCGCGACCCAAAGCGCCAGGCAATGCGCTGCTCATGCACGCGCTATTGTTCGCAAGGCGCAGAGTCTCAATCAACCAAGGAATCGACTCAAAATCACAAAGTTTGGGTCCCGGTCGACATCGCCAAGAGTTCCGCCAATCAGCTTTCACCGAGATACTGAAGCCGCCGCCTAGCGAGATAGTTTTAAGCCGCTTCGCCAACAGCCGATGTAGTAAATCGTCTCGCGCCGAGATAGTTGAATCAATCGCCAACAACAGGCACTTTCCATGCCTTAGCGTAAAATGTGCTTTTCCGCCCATTTCTTCCACTTCTACCGAGGTATCAACCGCTGAGTCCGGAACCGGCAATTCTCAGAGTTTAGTCGCCTTGGTCCACAATGAAATAAAGGCAAAGTACTGAAGAAACGCTGATTATCCAAATTCTAAGAGTCCCGAACAAGCTAAAATATCTCGTGTCTCTAGAATTCCAATTGTATCTCGTTTGAGCATCCCACAAGGTCCACGAATCGCCGAGAAGAATAAGTTGAGGCAAGTGACTCACAAAATCACGAGAGATAACTGCACTTTTGTGATACATGTATAACTTCGATGACGGCCAACGGAAGTTGTCTCTCAAGTCAAAGAGTCGCGTCCCCAAAGAAGACGTGTCCTCCATTAAGGACAACGTTACACTTGGGGTGGAAGTGCAATTTGTAATAACCCACACCAACCATATCATCAGCCAGTAGCAACACACGAAAGAGGACGATCGGCGAAATAGATTGTTCTTGCTCGTGTGCAAAATTGATTAAGACGGGTTATCGATGTGCTCGTTTCGAAGCCTAACGCCACCCACAAAGAGCTTCAAGATTCGAACGGCTTTCCCCGCCGAAGAACTAAAAACTGGCCACGCCAAGACGACGCCAAGAAGAAAGAGATCGTCCATCAACATGGTGAACAAAGGGAAAGGACCGCGACGATCTGATCCCGACTTCACTCGGAGGAAAGGTTGGGTCTAAGATTTCTCAAAGAATGTCTCGGTTATAATTGCGAGCTGCCCAACGATCAACTATAGAAGGATGCATGAGGGAGAGTCATCCGATGACGGCCCGACATCAATTCGGGCGATAGCTTCCATGACACAATGTCAAGTGTTGGTCCCCATCGAGAAGCTTTTACCATTACTCCCGATGTCACGGCTCAAATGTTACAAGAAGCCTTAGCTAAGCAAAGAGAAGAGCTTAAGGCGAAATGAGAACGAGATGGAGCTAGCCATGCAACAGATGAGGGAGTTGCAAACCCAACGGTTGCACAACCTCGGGTCCACCACCAATCCACCAACAAGGTGGAGTTACCCACCATAATGCTCATAATGTCGAAGACAACGATTCGAGATTGATGAACACATTTATGCCGATCAACCTCCAAAGAAAGCTCCATTTGATGCTCAAGGTGGAAATGGTCCAATTCTTCCTATTAGGCGATCCAAAACAAGGGGAGGATGATGGCGAAAGGATGAAAGAGCTTGAAAATAAAATCAATGCTTTGATGTCCAGACAGAAGTCAAAAGGACCGGTATCCCGTGTCCGTATCCTAGAGAGTGGGATTCACTCCCTACCCAACAAATTCAATTTGATCAACTTCACGCCATTTGACGGAGAGGATCACCTACACAACACCGATCTACTTCAAATCACATTTGGGGTGATCTCAGAAACGAGCCTTTGATGGTCCTGGCCATTCTCGGCATCTCTTCACAATGGCCGCATTGGTATCAAGAATCAAAGCGGGAGCATTAATCACAAGTGATATAGAAAACTTGTTTCTCAACAACTTCTTCGATGGCGACACGGTCTCGATTGGAACCCTCTTGGATGAAAAGCGTAAGAATGGGGAAACAATTGACACTTTCGCTAAGCCGCTTCCGCAATAAGGCCATAAACCGCAAAGATCCAATCACCGAGGAATTCATATTGCGGACGTGCCACAACAATCTTTCCATTGATCCGTTGGAAGTCATGGGGTCGCCCCGCCAACTGCTGGAAAGATTCAAAATATGAGGAGAACAGCCGAGCGCTCGAAGGAAGAAAGCCAAAGAGGCGAAAAGATGGCGACCGAAGTAAATTTTTCCTCTCGTAATAGAGGAAAGGCATCCGGATCGCTGTTGGTCAAACGCCGCAACAACGTCCGCCAAAAGCTTCTAAATCAATTCCACAGACATATTCTTTCGAGACTAAGAAGTTCGATCATCTTCAAACACCTTCTTGATAACAACAAAATCAAGTTGCCTCCGACATAAATCAAGAGGAGGTCTTCGGACCCTAAATATCAGCGCACTACAGAGGATCCTCCATCCTACTAAGGATTGCTTAGCTCTCAAGGCCATCATCCAAGCCTCAGTTTGAAGTCTTTAATTAAATAAACCTAATGAGAAAATATCATGTGTATATGAGTATAAATCGCCCCTTCCTCCGATGAGTATAAGAGGTTAAATCGCCCTCCTTCTTACTCCAATAAGAATATGAGTATAAACTATTCTAAAATGAATGCAACCCAGCTTTGCAAAGAAAGGTCATAATCCATGAACGAGAGGTCCACTTCCACATTGAGCAATCAAACCTTCCTACGCTTAGGATTGTCTCAAAAATTTCTATCCTCGTCAAACCTTCCTACGCTTAGGACCATGGTCAAAATCCCTCTCGATTCTTTCCATGAACGAGAGGTCCACTTCCGATTGAGCGATCAAACCTTCCTACGCTTAGGATTGTCTCAAAAATTTCTATCCCGTCAAACCTTCCTACGCTTAGGACCATGGTCAAAATCCCTCTCGATTCTTTCCATGAACGAGAGGTCCACTTCCGATTGAGCGATCAAACCTTCCTACGCTTAGGATTGTCTCAAATATCTCGCTGGTCAAACCTTCCTACGCTTAGGACCATGGTCAAAATCCTCTTGATTCCTTCCATGAACGAGAGGTCCACTTCCAGATTGAGCGATCAAACCTTCCGATAGTTAGGATCGCCTCCAAAACTCCTATCCCGATCAAACCTTCCTACGCTTAGGATCATTTTAAATTTTCACTCCCACTTGGTCAAACCTTCCTACGCTTAGGACCATGGTCAAAATCCTCTTGATTCCTTCCATGAACGAGAGGTCCACTTCCGCATTGAGCGATCAAACCTTCCGACAAGAAGGATCGCCTCCAAATTTCTATCATGGTCAAACCTTCCTACGCTTAGGACCATGGTCAAAATCTTCTCTCGATTCTTTTATGAATGAGAGGTCTACTCCAACAAAGGGTTCGCTGCCCCCAAGAGAAAACACAAACAAGCCTAATAATGACGGTGTTTCTCAAGGCATTCAATTACAACTCAAATGATGACTTTCAAGATGAAGATGATTAGTCCAAAATCGACTTCGACATTTTAATCCATTCAAATACAAATGTAACAGATATTGATCCCAAAGTATGGTCGCTAACGCCGCTGAGCTGTGGTTCAAGAAACCGAAGCAAAACATGGGCCTCTTCTACAAAGTTCAACGTTGAACGTAAGCAAGATCTTATTCAAAGTATTCCGCACTTTGATAAAATACGAGGAGTCTCAAAACTTTGGAGGGGTATCTCTAGGCATCAAAATTGCCGAAGAAACTCAAATATGACTAAATCATGAGAAGATCGGCGACAACGCCGCCGAAATCTCAAGAAGCCCAACACAGAGAAGATTGTGTCTCGCCACAAAGGCGCAGACATTTTGTGTGCCTCGCCACTAGCGAGACACTTTGAATGTTCTCGCCGCCGAAGCAGACACTGCGGTGTGCCTCGCCACGAAGCCGACACTTGATGTGTCTCGCAATAGCGGCTGCATTTGTGTGGTCTCGCCACGAAATAGACATTTGATGTGCCCCTTATAGCGATTCATTTGTGCCTCGCCAAACGCAGACACCCGTAATACTTAAACGAAGCTCTTGAAGGGTCTAAATCAATGCCGGTGGGGCCCACTTGACTTTATCGCAGTAGAGACGCTCGCATTAACTTTAATGTGCGGTTACACAAGATACCACTAGGCATGATTCTAGGCATTTAATCGCGCCTAAAAGCAGAAAACCGCACGAAATTTCGAGGGACTATCAACGCCTCGGCAGAAGTTCATACCGCCGCCAGCCAGGTGAACTCTACGCCGCTTAGCTAGCGGTAGTTTACGCTGTGCGCTCGAAGCCGCCGCTAATCGCAAATTTCCTCGCACTTATGACACTTATGTTTCAAGAGGGCACGCTTCCCAAGACTATAAATACCCTCCTACATCCACTTGGGCGTGAGGTCGGCCATAAGAAAGGGCAATCGAGATCCAAGCTTCCTGAGTTCAAGAACACGATCCACACCTGAGATTCCTCGAAGTTTAAGCTTTGACTTATTCTTGAGAAGAGTAGATATCTTACCTTGCTAAGATATTTGCCGGGTTCTTGTTTCCTTTGGCGGCATCAACTAAACCCCGCCGATTCGACGATCGCCGGTGGTCCACGGATTACGCCAGCCCCCACGCAAAGTCCCACTTAAAACAAGAGATCTACACTTGTAGCGCCTTTTGTTCGAAGCCAGAGAGAGTTATTTAATTTCATTGTAATCGAGAACCAAAAGTGTAATTTTCTAGTTTTACAAATGGAACCAACTTTCGACCCAAACACGATGGCTAACCACGGGGAGCCAACGGTTCGAGCCCGAGATCGTTGTGTCGCAGCCTTGGTGCATCAAGCCGACCTCATGGTTGATGGAATAGACTACTTCTTCGATCAAGCCAAATTCAAGAATATCTCTCCTCTTCCTCATCAAAGTCCTCCTCATCCCGCAAACATCTGAGGATCTCATCCCTAAGAGGGAGGTTCGCCTCGCTGTAGATGCACGCATTTTGTTCGCTATGCATGAGGCATTTCTCTCAACAAGATCTCAACCGATCCGACGAAGAGAGCTCGCCAAAGACGACGCCAAAAGATGGCTCGCCACTAGCCAAGGCCCCGAGTCGGCTGTGATGGAGTTCACTATCGACTAACTCACATGATCAAAGCGCCAACAAACTACAAATAGCTTCAACCTCAAGATTCTCCCAAGGAAGAATGGGTTCTCGCCAAAGGACCCGATTGACAAGTGTTTGGGTCGAAGTTGTTTCCATTTGTAAAACTAGAGAAAATTACACTTTTGGTTCTCGCCACAATGAAAATTAAATAACTCTCTCACAAACTCAACAAAAGACGCTACGTGTGTAGATCTCTTTGTTTTGTGGACTTTGCCTGCCGGACGCAGAATCCGTGGACCACCGAGCAGCCGATCGCCGAATCGACGGGTTTAGTTGATGCTTCGAAAGGAAACAAGAACTTCAAAGAAATATCTTAGCAAGGTAAGATATCTACTCTTCTCAAGAATAAGTCAAGGCTTAAACTCGAGGAATCTCCGTGGATCGTGGTTCTTGAACTCCCAGCTTGGATCTCGATTGCCCTTTCGATAGCCACCCCGCCCGCGGGACGTAGGAGGGTATTTATAGTCTTTGGGAAACGCGTCTCTCGTAAACACAAGTGTCATAAGTGTGAAATTTGCTAGCTGCGTACCGAGTCACTGTTGCCAAGTCAGCTCTCCCGCTTAACCGGCGAGGTTGCAGGTTGGCTCACCGCGCGAGATGGGTCGCCTCGGCCGATCGGCGAGGCAAGGTCGCCCCTCCACCGCCGTAACGGTTTTCCGCTTTTAGGCATGATTAAATGCTCTAGAATTACGCCTAGTGGGCGATCTTCAGCGGTAACCGCCATTAACGGTCCAACGCCTCTCCGCTGATAAAGTCAAGTGGGCCCCACCAAAGATTGATTTAGACCCTTCGAGCTCATATTTTGTGACTGGGTGTCTCAGATTGGCGCAGACATTAGTGTCTTCGCTAGTCGCAGACACATCAAGGTGTCTCGCTATGGCGAGACACACACGGTCTTCGCCAATGCCGACACATCAGGTGTCTCGCCGCGGCGTAGGCACACACGAGTGTCTTGCTCGCAGCCGAGACACATCAAAGTGTCTCGCTAGTGGCTAGGACACATAAGTGTCTCGCATCAGAAGCGACACAATCTTCCCCTCAGATTGGCTTCTTGAGATTTCGACGACGCTTGTCCTTCGATCTTCTCATGATTTAGTCATATTTGAGGTTCTTCAAAGAATTTTGATGCCTACAGATACCCTCCAAAGTTTTCGTGACCTCCGATTTTATCAAGGGTCCGAATACTTTGATAAGATGCTTTGCTTCGCTCAACGCTGAACTTTGTAGAAGAGGCCCATGTTTTGCTTCAGCTTGAATCCGGCTACGCCGGCCGACCATACTTTGGGATCAATAACCTGCATTTGTATTTGATTGATTGAAATGTCAAGTCGCATTTTGGACTAATCATCTTCATCTTGAAAGTCACCACTGGGTTATAATTGAAATGCCTTGAGAATCATTCGAGAAAAAGCTGCCGTCTGTTTTTCTCAATATCGATTTCCGTGAAAGCTTCTATATGTAATATCCGGAATTGTCCCACTTGAAGAAAGCGAAAGGGCAATCAAGTGTCTCGCCAAAAGGACCGCCACGTAATCTTTCCGAGCATGCTTGAGCTTCCTGAGGCATGTAATGGCACATTTGCATTAGCAATGAGTTACAAAGTGCATTAAAATCACTAGAGAAAGTGCTTGACCCCGCAGAAGAGTGAACCCGCCGCCTCAAGTTATTGCTTGTATGATAGATATAGGATTTTTGGCAAACCCTCACCATCAACGGATTTGATGAGCCTTTACCAACTACCGCTTGAGTTGGGCTAGCATGTAGATTATCCGAGTCCGCTCTACATGTTACGCTGTGCTAAAAGAGTGAATTCTCTTAGACTTTATGCTACGATATTGAATAATGAGGCTTGATCAATTATCACGGAATTGATTACCCTACAAAGATGTGTTAGATGCACTTATCTCCTCGATAAGGACGAGATAATATCCCTATGCATGAAAGCATAGTTTAGGTGTCATTAGGTAATGACATCTATGCTACGATATTGAATAATGTAGGCTTGATCAATTATCACGGAATTGATTACCCTAAAGATGTGTTAGATGCGCACTTATCTCTCGATAAGGACAGATAACATCCCTATGCATGAAAGCATAGTTTAGGTGTCATTAGGTAATGACATCTATGCTACGATTTTGAATAATGAGGCTTGATCAATTATCACGGAATTGATTACCCTACGGGCGCGGTGTTAGATCGACTTATCTCCGATAAGGACAGATAACATCCCTATGCATGAAAGCATAGTTTAGGTGTCATTAGGTAATGACATCTATGCTACGATTTTGAATAATGAGGCTTGTGGCATTGTGTTTTCTTGGGGCTAAAACGAACCCGCTGGTTCTTGGGGCTAAAACGAACCCGCTGTGTCTCTTGGGGCTAAAACTAACCCCGTTATCGAGTAGACCTCTCATTCATAAAAGGAATCGAGGGGATTTTGACCGTGGTCCTAACTGTAGGAAGGTTTGACCAAGTGGGAGTGAAAATTAAAATGATCCTAATCAGAGGAAGGTTTGATCGATAGAGTTTTGAGACAATCCTAACTGCCTCAAGGTTTGATCGCCAACTGAAGTGGACCTCTCGCTCATAGAAGGAATCGAGAGGATATTGGCCGGGTCCTAACTGTAAGAAGGTTTGACCAGATAGGAGTTTTGAGACAATCCTAACTGCCTCAAGGTTTGATCGCCAACTGAAGTGGACCTCTCGCTCATGGATTATCCACCCCTTCTTCGCAAAATCATCCGCCGGAGTGAGTAAGAAGGAAGAGCAGCTTAACCTCTTATATTCATCGAGGAAAGGAGCAGCTTATACTGTGATAATTGCTCTGAGTCCGTGAGGGAGCAGCTTATACTCAGATACCGTTTGAGTCCGTGAGGGAGCAGCTTATACTCAGATACCGTTTGAGTCCGTGAGGGAGCAGCTTATACTCAGATAATTGCCTGAGTCAAGTTTGATTCAAATTTTATTTCTGCGCTAAGACGCCGCTTCAACCAAGGCTTGATGATGGCCTTGAGAGCTAAGCAATCCTTTGTAGGATGGAGGATCCTCCCGGTAACGCATGATTTAGGGTCCGGTTTTGTTAGCCTCCTCTTGATTTGTAATTGAGGCAACTTGATTTTGTTGTTATCAAGGAGGTGTTTGAAGATGATTGAACTTCTTCGCCCTTGAAAGAGTATGTCCTGTGGAATTCGATGAAGCTTTTTGACGCGGCCGTTGTTGCGACGCTTGACTAACACAGCTAGCCATGCATGCCTTCTATTACGAGAGGAAAATTTACTCGAGGGGTCACCGTAATTTTGCCTCTTTCAGCTTTTCCTCCTCGAGGAAACGCTCGCTTTGTTCTCCTCGTGATTTTTAGGTCTTTCCACGTAGTTGGTGGGATCACCCCCATGACTTCCAAAGAATTCTATAGAAAGATTGTTGTGGCAAGTCTTCAATATGAACTTTCAAGAATTGGATCCTCGCACTATAGCTTTATTGCGAATCGCTTAACGGTGTCGATTTGTCTCCCACCTTTCTGCTGCCAGGAGAGTTCCACTGAGACTTCGTGTCGCCATCGGTTAGGTTGCCGAAAAGAACTTTCCATGTCCTCCCCAGCAGCTAATACTCCTACTTTGAGTCTTCGACACCAATCGGGTTGCAGCCCCCAAGAGTACCGACAATGACCTAACCATCGAGGCTTGATCAATTATCACGGAATTGATTACCCTACGGCGCAGTGTTAGACGCGACTTTATCTCCGATAAGGGACAGATAACATCCCTATGCATAAAAGCATAGTTTAGGTGTCATTAGGTAATGACATCTATGCTACGCATTTTGAATAATGAGGCTTGATCAATTATCACGAATTGATTACCCCAGCCGCGTGTTAGACAATTTATCTCGATATGGACGAGATAACATCCCTATGCATAAAAGCATAGTTTAGGTGTCATTAGGTAATGACATCTATGCTACGCATTTTGAATAATGAGGCTTGTGGCATTGTGTTTTCTTGGGGCTAAAACGAACCCGCTGTGTCTCTTGGGGCTAAAACGAACCCGCTGTGTCTCTTGGGGCTAAAACGAACCTCGTTATCGAGTAGACCTCTCATTCATAAAAGGAATCGAGGGGATTTTGACCGTGGTCCTAACCGTAGGAAGGTTTGACCAAGTGGGAGTGAAAATTAAAATGATCCTAACCGTAGGAAGGTTTGATCGATAGGAGTTTTGAGACAATCCTAACCGCCGGAAGGTTTGATCGCCAACTGAAGTGGACCTCTCGCTCATAGAAGGAATCGAGAGAGGATATTGGCCGGGTCCTAACTGTAAGAAGGTTTGACCAGATAGGAGTTTTGAGACAATCCTAACCGCCTGAAGGTTTGATTGCTCAACTGAAGTGGACCTCGCTCATGGATTATCCACCCCGCTTTCGCAAAATTGGGCCGGAGTGAGTAAGAAGGAAGAGCAGCTTAACCTCTTATATTCATCTGAGGAAAGGGAGCAGCTTTATATCAGATACCGTTTGAGTCCGTGAGGGAGCAGCTTATACTGTGATACCGTTTGAGTCCGAGGGAGCAGCTTTATACTCAGATACCGTTTGAGTCCGTGAGGGAGCAGCTTATACTGTGATAATTGCCGGAGTGCGAGGGAGCAGCTTTATACTGTGATACTGGCTTGAGTGAGGGAGCAGCTTTATACTGTGATACCGTTTGGAGTGCGAGGGAGCAGCTTTATACCGTGATACCGCTCTGGAGTGCGAGGGAGCAGCTTATACTGTGATACCGTTTGAGTCCGTGAGGGAGCAGCTTTATACTGTATACCCGTCGGAGTACGAGGGAGCAGCTTTATACCGTGATACCGCTCTGGAGTGCGAGGGAGCAGCTTATACTCAGATACCGTTTGAGTCCGAGGGAGCAGCTTTATACTCAGATAATTGCCGGAGTGCGAGGGAGCAGCTTATACTCAGATACCGCTTTGGAGTGCGAGGGAGCAGCTTTATACCGTGATACCGCCGAGTACAGGGAGCGCTTATACTCAGATACCGTTTGAGTCCGTGAGGGAGCAGCTTATACTGTGATAATTGCCTGAGTCAAGTTTGATTCAAATTTTATTTTCTAAGTAAGACGCCGGCTTCAACCAAGGCTTGATGATGGCCTTGAGAGCTAAGCAATCCTTTGTAGGATGGAGGATCCTCCCGGTAACGCATGATTTAGGGTCCGAAGTTTTGTTAGCCTCCTCTTGATTTGTAATTGAGGCAACTTGATTTTGTTGTTATCAAGGAGGTGTTTGAAGATGATTGAACTTCTTCGCCCTTGAAAGAGTATGTCCCGTGGAATTCGATGAAGCTTTTTGACGCTGTCGTTGTTGCGACGCTTGACTAACAAGTTAGCCACAGATGCCTTTCCTCTATTACGAGAGGAAAATTTACTCGAGGGGTCACCGTAATTTTGCCTCTTTCTTCCTTCCTCGAGGAAACGCTCGCTTGTTCTCCTCGTATTTTTAGGTCTTTCCACGAGTCAGGGACTAATTCCCCATGACTTCCAAAGAATTTATAGAAAGATTGTTGTGGCAAGTCTTCAATATGAACTCTTTCAAGAATTGATCCCCGCATTCATAGCTTTATTATGAATCGCTTAACGAAGGTGTCGATTGTCTCCCCACCTTCGCTGCCTAGGAGAGTTCCAATTGAGACTTCGTGTCGCCATCAAGAAGTTGCCGAGAAAAGAACTTTCCATGTCCTCCCAGCAGCTAATACTCCCGCCTTGAGTCTTCGATACCAATCGGCAGCCCGCCGAAGAGTACCGATTTAATGACCGAACCATCGAGGCTCGCTTCCCAGATTACCCCAAATGTGATTTGAAGTAAATCGTGTTGTGAAGGTGACCCTCTCCGCCAAATGGCGGAAGTTGATCAAATTGAATTTCAAGGTAAGGGATTGAATCCCATTCTCTGATACTGACACGGATACCGCCCTTTGACTTCCTCGTGGACATCAAAGCATTGATTTTATTTTCAAGCTCTTTCATCCTTTCGCCATCATCCTCCCCTTGTTTTGGATCGCCTAATAGGAAGAATTGGACCATTTCCACCTTGAGCATCAAATGCAGCTTTCTTTGGAGGTTGATCAAAGATAAATGTGTTCATCAATCTCCAATCGCCGCTCTCGACATTATGAGCATTATGGTGGGTAACTCCACCTTGTTGATCGGATTCGTGCCGCTGATCGACCTGTGTTGTGCAACCGCTTAGTTTGCAACTCCTCATCTCGCTGCATGGCTAGCTCCATCTCTCGCTCTCATTTCGCCTTAAGCTCTTCTCTTTGCTTGGCTAAGGCTTCTTGTAACATGTGAGCCAGACATCGGAGTAATGGTAAAGCTCGATGACAACCAACACTTGACATTGTGTCATCTAAGCTATCGCCGAATTGATGTCGGAAGCTTCATCATCGATGACTCTCCTCATGCATCCTTCTATAGTCGATGCGCGGTAGCTCGCAATTGTAACCGGTGACATCCGGCCGAAACTCGGTGCCGACTTTTCCGCAGAGTGAAATCGATCTCGTGATCCGTCACGGCCTTTTCCTTTGTTCACCATATTAATGGTCACTTCGGGAAACTCTTCAATTTGATGGATGATCTCCTTCTTCGACGTCGCCTTGATCGTGGCTTTGATTTTCGTTGTCGACAGGAAAGCCGCTCAATATCAAGCTCTTTGTGGGTGAGCCGCTCGACTCGTAACGTGCACATCCCGATAACCACGCCTTAATCAATTTTGCACACGAGCAAGAACAATCTATTTCGCCGATCGCCCTCTTTCGTGGTGTTGCTACCCCACCGATGATATAGTTGGTGTGGGTTATTACAAATTGCACTTCCACCCCAAGTGTAACGTTGTCCTTAATGGAGGACACGCTTCTTTGGGGACGCCGACTTTGACTTGAGAGACAACTTCACGCTGGCTTCGCTATCCTAAGTTGCTTCAGATGAATCACGAGGGTTTGGTCATCTCTCGTGATTTTGCGAGTCACTTGCCTCAACTTATTCTTCTCGCCAGACTCGGGACCCCTGTGGAATGCTCAAACGAGATGCAATTGGAATTCTAGAGACCAGATATTTTAGCTTGTTCAGACTCTTCCGACCGGATAATCCAAGCGCTTTCACCGGTACCTTGCCTTTATTTCCGGCCGTGGACCAAGACGACTAAACACCGGTTGTCCGATTTCCGACTCAACAGCTTGATACCTCACCGAGAAGTGGAAGAAAGGGCGAAAAGCCCATTTTCCGCTATGGTATGGAAGACCGCCTCGGGCTGTAGCGGTAGCAGCCTTCGGGTCACCAAGGCAGACAGCGAACACCGCCATTTGCTGGGCGGTACCGCATCGTCGCCGGGCGCTGGGCGCTTTACTAATCGCCCTACCGAATGTTGTTGGCGGCGCATTCTTGAGCCGATTTTGATGTCGACTTCGACCCAAACTTTGTGATTTTGAGTCGATTCCTTAGTTGATTTAGACTCGCTTTGCGAACAAAGACGCGTCTCGAAAGCAAAGCGCAGCACGGCTTTTGAGCGCGTTCTTCCTTGTCAATCGAGTCCTTTTAACAAGAACCCATTCTTCCTTGTTAGGTGCCGACGGATTGAAAGATTGCAGCTTTGTTGATGCCTTTGATCACGGAGTTCTCGATAGTGAACTCCATCCGCCGACTCCATGGCCTTGGCTAATTGACGAGCCATCTTTTGACGCCGCCTTTGGCGAAGCTCTTCGCCGATCGCTTGAGATCTTGTTGAGAGGGAAATGCCTCGCCAAGTTTAACGAAGATCGCTGCACATCACAACGTAACTAACCTCCTCTTAGGGGATGAGATCCTCCGATGTTTGCGGATGAGGAGGACTTTGATGAGGAAGAGGAGAGATATTCTTCAAATTTGGCTTGATCGAAGAAGTAGTCTAGTCCATCAACCATGAGGTCGGCTTGATCGCCGCAAGGTCGCGACACAACGATCTCGCTCGAGACCGCTGGCTCCCCATCAGGTCGCCATCGTTTGGGTCGAAAGTTGTTTCCATTTGTAAAACTAGAGAAAATTACACTTTGGTTCTCGCTACAATGAAAATTAAATAACTCTCTCACAAACTCAACAAAAGACGCTACAGTGTAGATCTCTTATTTTGTGGGACTTTGCCCGCGTCGGGACGCTTAACTGCGGGACCACCGAAAGGGCCGACCGAATCGACGGGTTTAGTTGATGCTTCGCAAAAGAAACAAGAACTTCAAAGAAATATCTTAGCAAGGTAAGATATCTACTCTTCAAGAATAAGTCAAGGCTTAAACTCGAGGAATCTCCGGTGGATCGTGGTTCTGAACTCCGAAGCTTGATCTCGATTGCCCTTCGATAGCCGAATCTCCGCCAAGTGGACGTAGGAGGGTATTTATAGTTCTGGGAAACGTTCGTAAACACAAGTGTCATAAGTGCGTGAAATTTGTAAGCTAGGCCAGCTCGAAATGCCGCTACAAGTCGCCGCTAACCGGGCGGTATAAGCAGGTTGCCGGCGGCCAGGCAGATGGGTCACGATCGGCGAAAGGTCGCCCCTCCAAACGTGAACGGTTTTCCGCTTTTGGCATGATTAAATGCCCTAGAATTATGCCTAGTGGGCGATCTTCGCCGCAACCAATCGCAGAAATCAACGCCTCGCTGATAAAGTCAAGTGGGCCCCACCAAAGATTGATTTAGACCCTTCGAGAGCTCATTTGCACATTCGGTGTTCGATTTGGTGCAGACACAAGTAAGTGTTCGCTAGTCGCGACACACAAGGTGTTCGCTTATGGCGAGATTACAAGTCTCGCCAACAACAGACACATCAAGGTGTCTCGCCCGGGCGCAGGCAGATACAGTGTCTCGCCACACAGACACATCAAAGTGTCTCGCTAGTGGCGAGGACACAAGTGTCTCGCGATCAGAAGAGACACAATCTTCCTCGTATTGGGCTTTGAGATTTCGACGATGTTGTCCTTCGATCTTCTCATGATTTAGTCATATTTGAGGTTCTTCACAATTTTGATGCCTACAACAGGCGAGCGCCTAGCGTAACGCTGCTCGCGCATGCAGCGCTTGTTCGCAAGGCGCCAGGAGTCTCAATCAACCAAGGAATCGACTCAAAATCACAAAGTTTGGGTTCCAAGTCGACATCGACCAAGAGTTCCGCCTCGCAACAGTCACCGAGATTGAAGCCGCTTAGCAAGTAGAGCTGCCGAAGCCGCTTCGCCAACAGGTAAGAACCGCCTTCGCTGGAATCGCTTCGACAATGGTGGTCTTCCATGCCTTAGCAGAAATGGGCTTTTCCGCCTTTTCCACTTCTCCTACTGGTATCAACCGTTGAGTCCGGAACCGGCCAACTTCGTTTAGTCGCCTGGTCCACTCGTAAAGGCGGCAAAGAAACGCTGGATTATCCAAATTAAGAGTCCCGAACAAGCTAAAATATCTCGTCTCTAGAATTCCAATTGCATCTCGCTTGAGCATCCCACAAGGGGTCCACGAGTCCGAGAAGAATAAGTTGAGGCAGTGACTCGCGAAAATCACGAGATGACCGCACCCGCGTGATTCATACGTATAAACTTCGATGACGGCCAAGCTGATGGAAGTTGTCTCTCAAGTCAAAGAGTCGACGCCCTAAAAGAAGACGGTCCTCCACTAAGGACAACGCTACACTTGGGGTGGAAGTGCAATTTGTAATAACCCACACCAACCATATCATCAGCCGGGGTAGCAACACACAAAGAGGACGATCGACGAAATAGATTGTTCTTGCTCGTGTGCAAAATTGATTAAGACGCGGTTATCGATGTGCCTCGCTCGAAGTAACGCCACCCACAAAGAGCTTTTATTCGAACGGCTTCCCTCGCCAGTAAGATTCAAGCCACAGCCAAGACGACGCCGAAGAAGAAAGAGATCATCCATCCATTTGATGAATTTCCAAATGACTATCAACATGGTGAACAAAGGAAAGGACCGAACGGATGCAGATCCCGACTTCATTCCCGGAGGAAAGGTTGGATCTCGATTTCAAAGAATGTCTCGTTACATTATGCCCAACGATCGATTATAGAAGGATGCATGAGGGAGTGTCATCCGATGATGAAGCTTCGACAAGAATTCGGCGATAGCTCCGATGACACAATGTCAAGTGTGGTCATCATCCCGTAGAAGCTTTTACCCATTCCATGTCCCGCTCCTCAAATGTTACAAGAAGCCTTAGCCAAGCAAAGAGAAGAGCTTAAGGCCAAATGAGAACAGAGATGGAGCTAGCCATGCAACAGATGAGGGAGTTGCAAACCCAAATCTGCACAACCCGGTCCACCAAACCAACTACCAACAAGGTGGAGTTACCCACCATAATGCTCATAATGTCGAAGACAACATTCTGAGATTGATGAACACATTTATGCCGATCAACCTCCAAAGAAAGTCCATTTGATGCTCAAGGTGGAAATGGTCCAATTCTTCCTATTGGAAGCCATCCAAAATAAGGAGGATGATGGCTAAAGGATGAAAGAGCTTGAAGATAAAATCAATGCTTTGATGTCCGCAAGAAGTCAAAAGGACCGTATCCCATGTCCATATCCTAGAGAGTGGGATTCAATTCCTTACCCACCGAATTCAATTTGATCAACTTCACGCCATTTGACGGAGAGGGTCACCTACACAACATCTGATTTACTTCAAATCACATTTGGGGTGATCTCAGAAATGAGCCTTTGATGATTCGGTCATTCGTTGGAACCTTTCGTCAGCCTTCATGGTATCAAGAATCAAAGTCGAGCATTAACGGCCGATGACATAGAAAATTTGTTCCTTCAACTTCGATGACGACATCAAGTCTCGATTGAAACCCTTGGATGAAAAGCGTAAGAATGGGGAGACAATTGACACTTTCGCAAGCTGCCTCGCATAAGGCCATAAACCGCAAAGATCCAATCACCGAGGAATTCATATTATGGACGTACAATAATCTCCATAGATCTATTGAAGTCATGGGGTCGCCCCGCCAACTACATGGAAAGATCCGAAAATACGAGGAGAACAAGCCAACGCTTCTCAAAAGGAAGAAAGTCGAAGAGGCTAAAAGGCTACCGACCCTCGAAGTAATTTTTCCTCTCGTAATAGAGGAAAGGCGCCGTGGATCGCCGATAATCAAACGCCGCAACCACGATCATCGCCAAAAGCTTCTAAATCGAATTCCACAGACATACTCTTCGTAGACGAAGAAGTTCGATCATCTTCAAACATCTCCTTGATAACAAAAATCGTTACCTCCGATTATAAATCAAGAGGAGGTCGACAAGACTTCGACCCTAATACCGTATCGGCATACCACGTATGATCCTCCATCCTACTAAGGATTGCTTAGCTCTCAAGGCCATCATCCAAGCCTTGAGTCGGTTGCGCCTAACCGAAATAAGCTAAATGCTAAGATACCTCCGATGAGTATAAGAGGTTAAATCGCCCTCCGATATTCACAGTATATCGAAGTATAACCGCCTTTGTAATGTATAACGAGTATAAATCGCCCTTTGTATTCACAGTATACGAGTATAAATCGCCCTCCGACATTCGGCTGTATATGAGTATGTCCCTTTCCTCCGATAAGTACAAGAGGTTAAACCGCCTCCTTCTTACTCCAATAAGAATATGAGTATAAACTATTCTAAAATGAATGCAACCCAGCTTGCAAAGAAAGTCGGGGTGGATAATCCATGAACGAGGTCCACTTTCACATTGAGCAATCAAACCTTCCTACGCTTAGGATTGTCTCAAAATTCCTATCCTGGTCAAACCTTCCTACGCTAGGACCACGGTCAAAATCCCTCTCGATTCTTTCCATGAACGAGAGGTCCACTTCCAGATTGAGCGATCAAACCTTCCGACGCTAGGATTGTCTCAAATATCCGCCTCGGTCAAACCTTCCTACGCTAGGACCACGGTCAAAATCCTCTTGATTCCTTCCATGAACGAGAGGTCCATTTCAGATTGAGCGATCAAACCTTCCGATAGTTAGGATCGCCTCCAAAACTCCTATCCCGATCAAACCTTCCTACGCTTAGGATCATTTTAAATTTTCACTCCCACTTGGTCAAACCTTCCTACGCTAGGACCACGGCCAAAATCCCTCTCGATTCCATCCATGAACGAGAGGCCCACTTCCGTGATTGAGCGATCAAACCTTCCGACAAGAAGGATCGTCTCCAAATTTCTATCATGGTCAAACCTTCCTATAGTTAGGACCATGGTCAAAATCTTCTCTCGATTCTTTTATGAATGAGAGGTCTACTCCAACAAAGGGTTCGCTGCCCCAAGAAAAAACACAAACAAGCCGCAATAATGACCGGTGTTTCTCAAGGCATTCAATTACAACTCAAATGATGACTTTCAAGATGAAGATGATTAGTCCAAAATCGACTTCGACATTTTAATCCATTCAAATACAAATGCAAATGATATTGATCCCAAAATATGGTCACGACGCCAGAGCTGTGGTTCAAGAAACCGGCAAAACATGGGCCTCTTCTACAAAGTTCAACGCTGAACGTAAGCAAGATCTTATCCAGGTATTCCGCACTTTGATAAAATACGAGGAGTCTCAAAACTTTGGAGGGTATCTCAGAGGCATCAAAATTGTCAAGAAACTCAAATATGACTAAATCATGAGAAGATCGAAGGACAACGCCGTCGAAATCTCAAGAAGCCCAACATGGAAGATTGTGTCTCGCCACAGGCGAGACACTTTTGTGTGCCTCGCCACTAGCGAGACACTTTGATGTGTCTCACAGAAGCGACACCAGGTGTGCCTCGCCACGAAGCGAGACACTTGATGTGTCTCGCTATAGCGAGACACTTGTGTGTCTCGCCACGAAGCGACACTTGATGTGTCTCGCTATAGCGAGACACTTACTTGTGCCTCGCCAAATGCAGACACCCGTAATACTTAAAACGAGCTCTTGAAGGATCTAAATCAATGCCGGTGGGGCCCAATTGACTTTATCAAGAAAGAGACGTTCAGCTACTTCAATGGACGGTTATACGCTGAAGATACCACTAGGCGTAATTCTAGGGCATTTAATCGTGCCTAAAAAGCGTGAAAACCGCTACAACAAATGGTATGACATTAACCGCCACCAATGGTAAGAAATCCATAACGCCGCCACCGAGGCACTGACATCGCCCGCCAAATGAGCGAAGATAGCGCGAGGTACCGAAGCCGCTTAACCGCAAATGTGGAGCACTTATGACTTGTGTTTCTTCAGAGGGCACGCTTCCCAATGACTATAAATACCCCCTACATCCATTTGGGCAGGGTCGGCCATAAGAAAGGGCAATCGAGATCCAAGCTTCCTGAGTTCAAGAACACGATCCACACGGAGATTCCTCGAAGCTTAAGCTTTGACTTATTCTTGAGAAGAGTAGATATCTTACCTTGCTAAGGTATTTGCCGGGTTCTTGTTTCCTTTGAGAAGCATCAACTAAACCCCGCCGATTCGACGATCGCCGCTTCGGTGGTCCACGGATTACGCGGCCCCAAGACAAAGTCCCACGAAAACAAGAGATCTACACTTGTAGCGTCTTTTGTTCGAGTTTGTGAGAGTTATTTAATTTCTTTGTAACCGAGAACCAAAAGTGTAATTTTCTAGTTTTACAAATGGAACCAACTTTCGACCCAAACAATGTTCTCATAACTAGATCTTTCAGCTTATTTTTCTCCTTTTCTATTTTATGATTTTCTTTGAAAAGTGATGCTATCTCATCGTAGTGTATTTATATATTTGCTTATTGCAGTTTGTAGATGCCTTATGTCTTGGTTATTGGTTAACTATGAATCATAGTACTAGCTTTAGAGAATTGTCCACTACAATTTAGGAAGATTTTAGGAAATTGTCTTTAAATAAAGCATAGGATGAACATGGGCAATGTATTATAGTTGAAGGTGATATGACGCTCGCTATTATCATAGATCTATAAGTAAAACCTTAATTATATGCGATGATTGTCTATTACATGACTGTAAATGACTTCTATTATTCTGAATCATTTGTTTACTTTTGAATATATTGATTACTAGAGAATTTCATAAGATTAATGAAACATGCAGACCTAGGCTTGTGAATTATTTTCCTAATTTAGTTGAAGTTGATTTCCGCAAGCCCGAAAGGGATTAATATGGAAGGATAATATAAATTTATAGCTTTCTCGCCACAGAATAGATACTTTGTGTGCCTCGCCACTTAAGACATGATTGATGTTCTCGCCGAAGCAGACACTGTGTGCCTCGCCACGAAAGAGACATTGATGTGTCTCTGCCGTTAGCTGGTGACATTTCGTGTGTCTCACGAAGACACTTGATGTGTCTCATACATTTCTGTGCCTCGCCAAATGCGAGACACCCGTAATACTTAAAACGAGCTCTTGAAGGATCTAAATCAATGCCGGTGGGGCCCAATTGACTTTATCAACAAGAAAGAGACGTTCAGCCTACTTCAATGGACGGTTATGCCAAGATACCACCAGGCGTAATTCTAGGGCATTTAATCGCGCCTAAAAGCGTGAAAACCGTTACAATGGACTATTGACCGCCTCGCCACAAATGAGGCAAATTTTATATCGCCACGCCACAGTAAATGACATCGCCGGCCACGAAGCGAGGCAAAGATAGCGAAAGCTCGAGCCGCTTAACTGCAAATGTATATGACTTGTGTTTCTTCAGAGGGCACGCTTCCCAATGACTATAAATACCCCCTACATCCATTTGGGCAGGGTCGGCCATAAGAAAGGGCAATCGAGATCCAAGCTTCCTGAGTTCAAGAACACGATCCACACCGGAGATTCCTCGAGTTTAAGCTTTGACTTATTCTTGAGAAGAGTAGATATCTTACCTTGCTAAGGTATTTGTTGTTCTTGTTTCCTTTGAGAAGCATCAACTAAACCGTCGATTCGACGATCACGCTTCGGTGGTCCACGGATTCTGGCGTCCCGGCAAGCAAAGTCCCACGAAAACAAGAGATCTACACTTGTAGCGTCTTTTGTTCGAGTTTGTGAGAGAGTTATTTAATTTCTTTGTAACCGAGAACCAAAAGTGTAATTTTCTAGTTTTACAATGGAACCAACTTTCGACCCAAACAATGTTCTCATAACTAGATCTTTCAGCTTATTTTTCTCCTTTTCTATTTTATGATTTTCTTTGAAAAGTGATGCTATCTCATCGGGTAGTGTATTTATATATTTGCTTATTGCAGTTTGTAGATGCCTTATGTCTTGGTTATTGGTTAACTATGAATCATAGTACTAGCTTTAGAGAATTGTCCACTACAATTTAGGAAGATTTTTAGGAAATTGTCTTTAAATAAAGCATAGGATGAACATGGGCAATGTATTATAGTTGAAGGTGATATGACGTTCGCTATTATCATAGATCTATAAGTAAAACCTTAATTATATGCGTATGATTGTCTATTACATGACTGTAAATGACTTCTATTATTCCTGAATCATTTGTTTACTTTTGAATATATTGATTACTAGAGAATTTCATAAGATTAATGAAACATGCAGCACCTAGGCTTGTGAATTATTTTCCCGAATTTAGTTGAAGTTGATTCTCCTGAAAGGGATTAATATGGAAGGATAATATAAATTTATAGCTTTCCGCTGTTGTCATAGCTAAAACCTATGGTAACTGTTTGATTGCCTTTATCCAATGTACTATCATTATCAAGACATTAGTCTGTCCATAGTAAACAACATGCTTACTGCTTAGAGTAGAAGAATTGTGTGGTTGTTTTGTCAGCTTCATTTATATACATCAAACCTTATTGTTATCTTTGTTTAGCAATCATTTGATGAATGAATAGTTTGGGGTGAAGTCTTGAATCTTTTTTAAAAAGTCTTGAATCTTTTCTATTCTTCATATATAGTCTTTATGAGTTCCATTTTATACAAATTGAAGGTTTTCTTTTATGTATTTCAATATATATGTCATTGGTATAAATCAATCACTTATATTTTTTCCTCGACGAGAAATTAAGGTCTTTAAAGGACTTATGAGTGCACACAATATTGTTTAATAGATCTTGTTCTAAATGCAGTAGTTGATTAATTATTTCTATAGGCTCTGCACCATCCTTTTACTGCATCAAATTTGGAAGATATTGATGACCTTTCTTCAGCTCGTGCATTAGCTTATGACATGTTTTACAATGGAACTGAGATATGTCTCTTGTTCCTGGTCATAAATGGTCTAATGATTTATATTAGCAGTAGTGTTCTTCCCACACCACTAAGACACTATCTTACTCTTATTTGCATAATGTATATTCTGTTTGTTTACAAACAAAACTCTTTTTAGATGCCATTTTGTAGTAGTGGAAAACTATTTTCATATTTGTTGCTTGTTCCCTGATGAATAGTTATCGCTAGCCCTTCTTTCTCCAGCAAAATTGAAATTTCTTTAGCATTGAAGTGTTTTAAAGAATAGCCCTGTCCCATTAATTAAGCAAATAAAGAGTAAGAAATTTATTAATAGAAGGCAGGCTGGATATCATCCATCATATGAAAACAAAATAAAAGGCATGCTATATGTCTTCACTAATAGAAAATCAAGATGTCCATCATATCAATTGCTTCATAGATCGTTTAAAGTTCTCATTAAAATGATCTTTTACTATCAAATTTTCATCAAAGATTTGTAATACCTTATATTTACATCTTAGTTGCGTGCATTATTTCACATATCCAAGAGTCTTATTTTAATTTTATTATAAAATCAACGTAAGTATGTGTGTGGTGCTCAGAGAGAATTCTAGCACATCCTTGTGCTTTTATGTTTGTGATTATTTTTATAAAACTTAGTTTGGATTAAACTACTGAATTGCTTTTTTTATTAATTATGAATCATATTGGTTAAGGGAGCTAGAGAATTTAAACGTAAGGTCAAGAGAAGGTTCTATAGATATTTGGTATTCCTCCAAAGCAGGTGCTTAACTTATAGGATGACTAATTTAATTCATATTTTCTCTTTGCTTAAAGCTAAAAACTTTTCAAAGTTACTAACTTGTTAGATGGTACTTATATGGTGAATTGTGTTCTCAAGCTTAGATAATTTCTTTTCATAGTTTGTTCTTTCAAATTCTTTTGTTCCAATTCCTAGAGTTTTAGCATTTGCCTTTCTGGTTTGGTTACCTTCAAGTATTTGTATTCCTTGACTTTAGGATTTAGTTCTTTTAGAATGCTACCTTGAAGTATTTTTATATGTGTAATACATTTGAAGTTGTAGAATGTCAATCTAATGCACATTCTAACTTCCTCTTATTTGGAAACGTGTTTGTTAGCCTTTGACTTCTATAAAAGACATGAAAAATAAAAAAAGATTAAGATAGAAAGTTAGGAGTGATATATTATTTAACGTATTATATCTAAGATACTTGTGTTGAAGTATGGAGATGCTGGGCTTGCTAAGATGATTCCAACTAAGCCAAAGGTTGTTGAATCATTTTGAGTATCCACTGCTTGGCCATTTTGCTGTGAGGGATATGAGGTAGACTGTTGCTATTAATGTTACTAAGACTATTGAGAAGAAGGATCCTACTGTGCTAAGGTCACCAAGGCTGATTCCAAGAAGTGAGATTTTGAATAAGTTTGATGTTGTTGTTGTGTCTTCGGTTTTCTGCTTTTTTCGGTCTCTGGATTTACATTGCTGGAATGGGTTTTTGGATTGGAGGTGGGCATAGTTTAGTTTTGATTTTTGATCAGTTTTGTGAGGTGGGTTTCAGGTTGTAGATGAAATTAAATTTTAGTGAGGATAAATTTTAATTTGGATGTTATTGGATATGTTATAATTTTGATATATTTACAATTTTATATTGCTAAGTGCATGTCAAGTATGTAGGTGGCTAAATTGATATTGTTTTTTTCCTTTCTATTGTTGCGATGTATTTGTATCAGTTTGTGTTTTGATCATAGAATGTGGGTATGTTTTTAAATATTAAGCACGTTGGTGCTTTTGCGTTCAAACTTATTTATCATTCCATGTTGTAGTTGTAAATTTTTATTTTAATATGCTTCTTTGTTTGTTTCTAATTGTGTTTGTGATCCTGGAATGTAGAGATGTTTATTTGAAGCTTCAGAAATGTTAGTGTTATTGTGCTGAAGCTTAATTTTTCAATCATTGCTTTTGAGCCTAGGTGTAAAGTTTGTTTTAATGTGATGTTGTGTTTGTTTATATGTGAAGTTAATATATGTTCTATGTAAAGCATATGTTTAAGAAAAGTGACAAGATTGATATTCAAAATATTAATTGACATTCAAATGTTTAATCTTTTGTGGTTTCTTAACATGCACCACGTGCAACGCACGTATTGCATACTAGTCTTTCTAAATGAAGAATGAAAAATTACACGTAACATCATCTCTCAACTCACATTCTTTGTTTCTGCAGGCTTCTCGAGTCGAACAATATTTTCACAAGAACTAAGAGAGTGATTTCTTGTAAACTTTCAGTTATAGAGAGCTTCTGCAGGTTTCTCGATCAGAGTCTAATAGTACTTTCACAATAAATAAGAAAGTGATTTCTCGTAAACTTTCAGTTGTAGAAAGTTGTCTCTCGTCTTTTACTTTCTATTTATTTTCCGGTACTTGAACGTAGCCTAGAACAGTCAAGCTAAAACAATATCCAACTCTTTTTGATCAACCTGCAGTGCTCATGTTAGCCTTAGGCCAATTTTATAGTCCTTATATATCTCCCCCAACCTCACTTCATCTTTTTATTTACTTGACCAAATATCGACAACTAATTAATTACCGTAATTATAGAACAATTAAGAAGGAATCTAGCAAATACACGTAAACTAATTTGTAGTGAAACTTAATTAGTAGTGCAAATCATAAGGACAGGTTATAACTCGATCTGCAATAAGAGTAGTATAAGATTTGGTAGAAATGGCTTAATTAGGCCAAATTAGAGAAGTGGGGAACTAATGGTTTGACTCTCTAACAAATTAACTAGGCTCCTCCTTTGTTTCCAAAAGTGAGGATTTGAATGAAGTCAATGCCAACAGAGTACATAATCCATGCTGTATCCGGATCCACTATTATAACGCGCCAGATAGCTAGGATTCATAAGTAGAACAGTCAAAATAAACTTACTTACCGTGGAGAATTTAACTCTCTCAAGTTGATGTCAGTCAAAATCAACTTACTTACCGTGGAGAATTTAACTCTCTGAAGTTGATGTGTAATGTCTAAGTACATCCCATATCCAATAGTTTTAAATTGCCACTTTAGGTCGGATCTACCCAACCCACTAGCCGTTAATGGAGCTCCATTTAGATCCCCAAGTCAAACCGATTCTCCTTTAACTAAATCAATACGAAATGTCAACAAGTAATGATCATGTTATGCCATTTCCACTCATCTCTGCATAACTAATGGTGCTAATGTAAGAAAAAATGACCACATTTTCTCCATTTAATTTCCTAGTCCAAGTTAGTCCATGGATAACTAAAATGTCTCCGCATTAGGCGTAAAACCAAAGAGTGGCCCTCTGTTTCCTCCATTAGTTTCTCCATAACTAATGAGCATTAATGCTAGTAATTTATTCTAACTCTCCTTATTATCATTACGAGCCTTTTTTACTTAGAACAATTTATTAGTATGGCCAATTGTTTAATTTGAAATGGAAATGAAACATGATAATATGCATGCTTCACTGATTTATATATTTTTGTCAAAATACAATTATAATTCAAAATAAAAATTCATTATTAACTAATATTTATAGACAAATATTAGGTGCTCAGAATTATAGATAAAATGTAAGTTATAAAACTGTTTAAGTTCTAATCATTATGAGTGTTTTCTTTGATTAGTTAACCAACTCTGAAACTTAGGTAATTAACAACCCCTGTTAGATAAATTTAAAACATAGGATTAGAGTAACAAACTTCAAGAAAAATGTAAACTATTCATTAACCACCAAATCTGACGTTTTTGCTAGGCATTTTGTCAAACATAATTTATTTTAAGGTATATACATATTAAAAGTCATGCAAATCATAGGAGCACTGAGGATTAATATATATAAATCTGTTCTCTAACAAAACATCCTTCTACAGGCTGAAATGTCCTTTCACATAATGACATGATCTTTTTGCCCCCTCCATATTTTGTGTGCGCTTTAAGCGCATATCAAGTATTTGGATTTGGACTGCTCTGCTCACGTTAAAGTCTTTTCTGCAACACCATAAACTCTAAATTAACGGATGGAGAATTTTTATAATCTTAACAAAAAGATATTTCAATGTGGACCAAAACTACGCACTAGGGCCACAATAATCCTCAGTAATTGGCGTGATGAAACTACCTAACTCAAAATTCAAACCAAATACTCCATGTGTTAGGTTGTTTCTTGCCGATTTTTCCACCAATTAATTTGCTATAAATACCCCCCTCTCCAAACTACCATAACTACCAACACTCAAAAGCTCTCTAATCACCAAAAAAGAGCCTAAAATGGCCAAACTCACTAGCTTTCTCTTCCTTCAACTCCTCTTCATCATCTTCTTCCTCTCAAAAACAAATGCACTCTACAATGTAGTGGACTTTGGAGCCCGGCCTAACAGCCAAACCGATTCGGCCCGCTCATTCCTTCAGGCTTGGGCCGCAGCTTGTAGCTCATCAAAGCCTGCAAGTATTCATGTCCCAAATGGGAGGTTCTTTGTAAGCCAGGCCAAATTTAATGGCCCGTGTCGAAATAACGCTATAAAGTTCATTATCGACGGGGTTATTGTTGCTCCTTCAATGGATTATAGGCGAGGAGATAAAAGCAAATGGATTGAGTTTAATGACGTTGATGGTGTTTCTATTGATGGAGGAGTTCTTGATGGAAGAGGAGCGCCTTTGTGGGCTTGCAAGTTATCAGGCAAAAACTGTCCAAGTGGTGCAACGGTAAGTGGAATTTAACAATATTAGACTAGGGATTATATATTTGGTCCAGTGCAACTATAGAAATGGTAACCGTGCGTAATTGCATACAACCGGAACATTTTGAATCAGTTAGAGTTGTTTGTTTCGCTACGATTAATTAATGCACTTCACGGTGTGACCCCTAGTTGTAACCGATAACTGGTTGCGCAAATTTTGATGTAAGTGGTAGGTTCCACTTTCAGACAACGAAAGGGGTTAAATTGCAACTCTAAATGTGACCAACTCTTTATATATGTTCACGTTCAGAAGACCGTAATCCACTAAACAAATTAATGTCTGAAACTATAAATATTGTTGCTTTTCAAAAAAAATAAATTGAGGCAAACAGCTGTAACTACAACCGATATCTCTGTATGCATGATTGCAGACTCTTACCTTTAGCGACTCGAAGAACATCGAGATCGTCGGCATGACGTCATCAAACAGCGAGCTGTATCATATTGTGATAATGGCGTGCCAAAATGTGAAGGTGGTCGGAGTCAATATTGTGGCTTCGGGCACGAGCCCTAATACTGATGGCATACACGTTCAGATGTCGAGTGACGTCAGCATTTTGCAGACCAATATTAAGACCGGCGATGATTGCGTTTCTGTTGGGCCGGGTACTAGTGGGCTTTGGATCCAGCGTGTCTTTTGTGGGCCTGGACATGGCATCAGGTTTGTACGAAACTATCAAATAAGTGCACAAAAAGGGTAACAACAAACAAAACTAAATGAAGCAAAGGGCGGGATAAATGGGTCCACTGCGACCGTTTCAGACACAGAATTGAAAATTACATGCTTAATTTGACTCAAAGTCAAACCTAAACAAAAAACTGAGAAGGCAAAACTTTCACATTTCTAAGTCCTGAGCACGGGCTAAAGGTTCTATATTTAGAGTACATACTTAAAACAATTATTAAAAAAAAACACTACGATGTAGACACATACACGGGCTCTTAGTTAGAGCTTCGCTAAAAAAAATCTCAAATTATCTACTCCTCATTTTTAAAGAATTCATTAAATAGTACTCACAAACTTTTTCGTAGTTTTTATCTTTAAATAAGATGTATATTGTTTTAATCTTTTTTCCCCCTTTTACTTTTTCGCAGCATTGGTAGCTTAGGAAAGGGAGGAGACCAAGAAGAAGGGTGCAAAACGTGACAGTAAAATCTACTGTGTTCTCAGGAACACAAAACGGAGTCAGGATCAAAACATGGGGAACCAACACGAAAGGGTTCGTAAGCGGAGTTACCTTCATCGACGCAGTTATGCGAAATGTGCAAAATCCGATCATCATCGACCAAAATTACTGCCCTCACAGCCACGATTGCCCTGATCAAGTACTAAACTTACTGAAATTTATTGAAAAATCAAATATTTTTTAGTTAATATGATCATTAACTTAATGTTTTCTCTTCTTGCAGAGTTCTCATGTTAAGGTAAGTAATGTGAAATATGAGGGCATTAGAGGAACATCTGCTACTGAAAAGGCAGTAGATTTTGACTGTAGTGAGAGTAATCCTTGCAGTGGAATTAGTTTGAAGGACATAAAGCTCACGTATGAGAATCAAGCTGCTCAATCTTTTTGCAACCATGCAGTTGGAGTTGCTTCTGGCTCAATAATTCCACCAAGTTGTTTATGATTCTAAGTCTTTGTGTTATGTAGTAGACAAATGAAGGGATGTAGTACGTAGATTAGTTGTTTATGATTCTAAGTCTTTGTGTTATGTAGTAGACAAATGAAGGGATGTAGTACGTAGATTAGCTGCGTGGCCGGCTTATTTAGGCATGTGCTTTTGCTAAAATGAGTGGAAAATGAATAAATACATTTCCCCTTTCATGAAACCTTGGCTTTGTTGGTTGGTACATAACTTGCATAAAATTGCCTCTTGAATTTGAATATGGTAATGTTGGATATTGCACTTGGATTTGGATCCTCTGCATTATAAAAATTAATCACTATTTTTAATCAAAATTATTGTTAATCAAAAATTTTAAATCGTACCAAATGACATGTCCTCAGTCTATTGTGCTCATTCTTATTTTCCACTCAAATCAAATAACAATCATCAACCAAATAAATAGACATTTATATATAAAAGTAGTCGTCTCTCCACTTATTTTCTATAGTAGAGAGAAGGGTTAGTTTCACAAAACCCCCCTGAACTTTGGGGGTGTTGCACATAACCCACCTAAACTTTATTTTTCTCACTTAACTCCCCTAAACTATTGGGTGTCTCACAAAACCCCCTGAACTTTTGCTTATCTCACTTAACTCCCCAGCCTGCAATTTGCAAATAACTAAAATTTTCTTTAGAGGAAAACACTCAAACTTTAGGGGAATGAGTATGTTACCTTTAAATGAGAGGTGATAAAGTCTGGGAATTTTTCACTCAAAAATATTTTAATTATTTGCAAATTACAGGCAGAAGGATTAGTTGAGATAAGCAAAAGTTCTGTAGGGGGATTTTGTGAGTCACCCAATAGTTTAGGGGGGTTGAGTGAGAAAGACAAAGTTCATGGGGGTTACGTGCAACACTGAATATTGTCTTTAATCCACTTAGCATGATGAGAAGATATACGTATATTTTTTAATACGACATAAACGTAGAAAGAATTAAATTAGTTCAATCTTTTAATTAGCAACTTCTGCTGACGAAAACAAAATTTTAATAAAACAATTTGATCGATCTGATCGGTTTAATTTATAGGATACTATAGATTACTCGAGTATATGAATATTGGTCATTACTGATAATAATTAGCAAAAATCAAAGGTTTGCTCGTGGTCTATCCGTTTTTATTTTGTGTAAACTTTCGCCATGAGACATGACTTATACCCACGAATGGAACCATTAATTAACACCACGTTTGACTTTGAGAATTCGTTTTATTTTCCATAATTAATAATCATGTGCTATGTTCAAAGATCCGGCAAACACGGAAATTTTGTCAGTTTGGAATATATATTTTCAATAACATCAATCTATTTCTTTGCATTAGATCTAGAGGCAGTATCTTCTAAGGACTCTGGATCCACATGGGTCGTTAAATGTTACTAAAAAGAATATATTCAGTGCCATTAAATATACATGTGGATTCTAAGGGGAAAAACCCATAACCTTGACTTGGAGTCCTTGAATCTGAATCCATGTGTATATTTGAAGTTTGTTTAAACGGTTAAAAGAACATGCTATAGTGAATTTAACAGAGAGACCCAAAATAAAATCATTTGGAAAGACTTCGTTTTGGCTCCATCCTAAGTCTAAGAAAACCGATAGAATACTTGAATCTTGGACCATTAAGCAGGGAGCACACTCATCCAACCATCCTTGCAAAACCGCGGTGAATATATTTTGAGAAGTATAAATGTAATCCTTTCTCTCCCAAATTGAAGCATGATAAGGGTTCATAAAGGAACTGATAGATGCTGCTTGTAGGCGGAGCCACATGAAAAAATATTTGTATTTCATCTTTAGTTCGGTCCCTTAGCGCCTTGAATGTTTCATATTTTGAAAATAGTCCCTCACTCACCGAAATTGTTATAAGGTCCCCTCAAATTCGTAAGTTATTTAAAATTAACCCCTCAAATCATTGAAATTGTCACAAAGTCCTCCAATTCTCATGAGTAGTTATTTCAAATTGATCATAAGAATTGGAGCCTAATGACAATTTTCAGTGATTTGAGGGACTAACTTTCAAATAACTTCAAATAGGGAAGCTAATAGCAATTTTAGTTATTTCAGGGACCAATATCAAAATATGAGCAATTTTGAAAAAAATCTTTTGAAATAAATAAAAACAATTTATGCGTGTATCTTGGATACAACACCCCCAAAAAAATTTATGGGCTACTATAGATTACTCGAGTATATGAATATTGGTCATTACTGATAATAATTAGCAAAAATCAAAGGTTTGCTCGTGGTCTATCCGTTTTATTTTGTGTAAACTTTCGCCATGAGACATGACTTATACCCACGAATGGAACCATTAATTAACACCACGTTTGACTTTGAGAATTCGTTTTATTTTCCATAATTAATAATCATGTGCTATGTTCAAAGATCCGGCAAACACGGAAATTTTGTCAGTTTGGAATATATATTTTCAATAACATCAATCTATTTCTTTGCATTAGATCTAGAGGCAGTATCTTCTAAGGACTCTGGATCCACATGGGTCGTTAAATGTTACTAAAAAGAATATATTCAGTGCCATTAAATATACATGTGGATTCTAAGGGGAAAAACCCATAACCTTGACTTGGAGTCCTTGAATCTGAATCCATGTGTATATTTGAAGTTTGTTTAAACGGTTAAAAGAACATGCTATAGTGAATTTAACAGAGAGACCCAAAATAAAATCATTTGGAAAGACTTCGTTTTGGCTCCATCCTAAGTCTAAGAAAACCGATAGAATACTTGAATCTTGGACCATTAAGCAGGAGCACACTCATCCAACCATCCTTGCAAAACCGCGGTGAATATATTTTGAGAAGTATAAATGTAATCCTTTCTCTCCCAAATTGAAGCATGATAAGGGTTCATAAAGGAACTGATAGATGCTGCTTGTAGGCGGAGCCACATGAAAAAATATTTGTATTTCATCTTTAGTTCGGTCCCTTAGCGCCTTGAATGTTTCATATTTTGAAAATAGTCCCTCACTCACCGAAATTGTTATAAGGTCCCTCAAATTCGTAAGTTATTTAAAATTAACCCCTCAAATCATTGAAATTGTCACAAAGTCCTCCAATTCTCATGAGTAGTTATTTCAAATTGATCATAAGAATTGGAGCCTAATGACAATTTTCAGTGATTTGAGGGACTAACTTTCAAATAACTTCAAATAGGGAAGCTAATAGCAATTTTAGTTATTTCAGGGACCAATATCAAAATATGAGCAATTTTGAAAAAAATCTTTTGAAATAAATAAAAAACAATTTATGCGTGTATCTTGGATACAACACCCCCAAAAAAATTTATGGGCTCCACAACTATGCATGTTACTATTATGTGGCATGTCACTAAGAACAGGGTTATTAGCAAACTTAACAAACATAGAATAAAGGCTAAATAGCACTTAAGTACCTTATAGTTTCACTCATTTTGCACTTCTATACTCTCACTTGTTTTCCACAGTTTTTATATACATTAAGTTGTTTAAAATAGCCACTTTGCTATACTTTGGTCGTAGATATGTGAAAATTTTCACCCGAATGTTCTCATATGACACTCACATGCTAATTGATTTTAAGTACCACATAAAAATATTTAGACGAAAATTTTCACGTCAACACAATAAAGGATGACAAAATGTTAATTTTAAACAACTTAGGCCCCGTTTGGTAACGGGTTAAGAGAGGAGGGTTAAGCCAAAGGATTAACTTAGTTAACCCTCCACGAGGGGTTAGAGTTAACTTAATTCCGTTTGGATTGAATAGTTATGACAAGAGGTTAAGTATTTTGTGTTTGGCAAAAGAATAAGGGTTAAGGAGGTTAATCCCTCTATTATTTTCTTAAATACCAACTTTAACCTTATTAAAAGTTTACTAATGGTTACCATATCAAAATAAAATAAACTTGAATTTATATATATTTGAAAATATTACTTTTTATTGTTAAAGTATATGATTTTTGAGAAGGGAAATGAAAAGTAAAATATTATTTTTGCATGAAATAAATATTAAAGAGAGATAATAATTTAACAAAATTAAATTATTTTTACCTATCAATTAACTTAGCAATAAAAGATTATTTGAAAAGTAAAAAATAACAATGTACCAAATAGTCTTGCCATGAAACTAAAATTTTGCTAAAATAAAGATAATAGCAATAGTTTATAATGTAAATTCATCATTAGAGTCAAACTCCAACCTCCTTGCACTTTAATATGTGACATAAACTACCAATATCAATTATTCCATAGTGAAAAGCAATCCTATCGCTGTTGCTCGCCCTTAAACTCTCATCCGCACCAACAATGTTTTGGGGTCTTCTTCTTCCACATCCGCATCTTCATCCTCATTCATCTCAATCGATTGATCATATTAAAATATTTGTCATTTCCTTGATGTCTCGCAGAATAAAATTGTGCGAGAACACAACAAGCTATGACAATTTTAACTTGAGTTTTATAAGGAAAAGGAGCAGCAACTTTTAAAATTTTGAATCTTTGCTTCAAAATCCCCCATGCTTTTTCAACTGCATTACGTAATTGTGCATGTCTATGATTAAATTTATCTTTAGCATCCCGATAACCTCTAGTTGCGGTCCTATTCTGGAAGTCTCCAAGATGATAGCGTGATCCACGATATGGGGCGATAAATTTTGGAGTGTTAGCATATCCCGAGTCAACTAAGTAAAACCGACCTATATAATTAACTTATATGAAATTAGTACTAATTCAATATAAACAAATTAGAGACAAGAATATTAAGATTCACCTTCAGGAACAATAAATTTTCCATCCTCTAGGGCTGCACGAAGTACTGACATATCAGATGCTGATCCCTCCCATCCAGCAGCAACATAAAGGAAAGTGTGATCAAAGGAGCATGCTGCCATTACATTTTGAGATATGAAATTTTTTCGACATTTGCACTGTATGTTTTTCTTTACAATTGCTGGAATATGAGACCCATCAATTGCTCCCAATGCTTTCTGCAAATATAAACGAAATATGAAGTTTTGACCGTATACACATTTATAATTTCTCTAAAAAATTATTTGTTTAGAATCGTACCTTGAAATATGGATAAAAGTTAGGATTTTCTCGAATCTTAGGATGAACGTCTACATCGGGCATGGGAAGTTGGATATAGTCTTGCTTCAAAGACAATATTGCATTAAGCACATTATTATAATGTCTGCTAATGGTCTCTCCCGAATGTTGAAATATCTCAGCCAATATTCGATTTGGAAGTGCATGTGAAATCCCATATAAAAATATACATATTTGCTCATTTAAACTTAGATATCGAGTTGGTCTTAAAGCATTCTTCTCAACTAGGATATTTTTAAGCAAACAAATTGCCTCAGAACTCATTCGGAAGCAAGAATATGTGCGATCAGGATGTCCAGCCAAGATATCTTCTACAACCATATGACCAGAGAATGGCCTAGTATGACATGGCCTAGGAACTTGCTTTATAACATTTGACTGATGAATAATACTTGTGATCATCATGTTCCACATGTACTCATCCTCGTCATCATCCTCCAAAACCAACGCATCTATAAAATCATCTTCGTCATCCAGTGCTTCAATATCGTTATCACTTACTTCACTACCAAATTCTTCATAAGAATTCATCTTCATGCAAAATTAAAAATAAGCAATTAGGCAACTTTTTGTAAACATTAGCAGAAAAGGTGATATAATTCATCTTGGATAAAACGAATTCATCTTCATACAGTCATCATTCTTCATAAGCATTCATCTTCATAAAGTTACCATTAACCATACAAGGATTAAAAGATGATATATAATACATATAATATATCTAACTAGACCACCATCAGAAGACTGCAGCTAAAAGTATGCGTGTTGAAAGTAATCTAAACAATAGAAGCACCTCTGCAATTAAAAAAAAACTTACATGACCAAACCCAATAAAAAGTTTGCTGCAACTAATAGACTAAACAATAGAAGCACCTCTGCAATTAAAAATACAGAGCATCATACAAGTCAATCCTCTTTGCAAAATTTAGCCTCTTTGCAAACAATTTCCAGTCATCAAATATCCCGAACATATAATTATCTAACATAAAAATCCATTCATCAGAAAAAGTAATCTAAACATGAGAATAAGGCATAATTTGACCACCTAACATAAGCAAAAGCCACAGTTCGAAACATCACTGACCTCAACTTCTAACACAAAAACATACTAATTAACTAAAAATGAGGGCACATTTAACTCTTTATTAGTTTTGAGACTTGAACAGATGGCATCATTAAGGATGAAAGTTGTGTTTCTCCTGAAGTAAGTTGACGAAAGAACCCATCTCATGCATATTATTGTCATGAGCTTGTGACATGCCTGATTGACTCTGAGATGTTTGAAAAAACCCATGCCGTCGTGGTTGATTAAAGGCCTCAAATTCGGTCTGAGGCGCTTGAGGTTGCTGTGGTTGGAAATAATTCGGTAATGAATATCCAGACATTGCATTTTGTAGATTCATTTGTTTCTTTAGCCATGCCAATAGCATTGGCCCTTCAAGCATATTAACCACATGCCTGTTCTCCTTTTTCTTAATAGCTTCAGCTCCTGCCACACCTAGTTCACTAGTTATGCCTACTAAACCCATTATCTTTTCCATACACTCTTTCATTTCAGTAGGCACCCCTTTTCTAGATTCAATTAGCTCTTTTGTAATTTCAACTCGCTGCTTTTGAATGTCAATCATTTTCGATAAACCATTTTCAACCTCAGCACCTGAAACTCTACGGCGACTCTGTGATACAGATGAAACATGTTTAATCTTACGCTTCATTGCTGATGGTTGAGCATGCCGATTTGTGCTCTGAGTAGAAATAGGTGTTGGTTGTAATGAAGATTGTGTTTCACTAAAAGGAAATTGGGTCTCTTGCACTTCTTGTGCCTCATCTAATACATTCAAATCTATCTCCTTATTGGCTTGCACCTCAATCTCCTCTAATTCATTATCTGAACTCTCAGAGCTTCCTTCACGCTCGTTGAAATCATCAGTAGTCCCAAACCACCAGCGTCCCTTAGATATGTTACCTCCACATAGAAAATCCATATCATCAAACTGGGGGAAAGGTTTGTTCTTAATTTTTAAGTACTCATTATTGTCCTGTAATAAAAAAATTATTATAAATAAGTAGTGGTTTTATATTATATAAATTTTAAATATTAGCAATACCGAATTAACGTTTATACCTTTATCAATGCCTCCCAATCTTTTGGTGTAGGCTAATCACCATTTTTGTCTTCATCCCAACCCCAACCATTTATTATGAGTTTGTTGTTAAGGCAATATTGCTTCTTCAAAATTTTATAACGGCTTTGCATTTGTGGTTTATCTCTATCTTCTTGTCCAGTCCTAAGTTTGTACTCATCAGTAACCTTTTGCCATTGCTCGGTTGTAAAGTGCCCTCCATTATTCTTTCCTTTAAGGACCATTTCCTTTAATATTCCCAACAAACAAAATCTTCAGTTGAAATCCAATTCCTAGCTCGAGGTCTAGACTGTCCACCTTCAAATTGAGTTTGCGCTACCATGTTCTTCTTTGCCATTCTACATCATTAACGAGAATTTTAAAAAAGTTAATCAATTAGACAATAAATTGATAAACTATAGTAAGATTTATAGGAATTTCTTTAAAAGCTACTACATTTTGACATTAGGTTGGTAATCGCAAATTCAAATAAAAACATGGCTGTAGATAATGATTTTCTAAACCCCTATCAATATTATATCACTCTTCATGTAAAACTTTTAACAGGCTCCATTCTTAATCAATGGCTCATCTCCTACTCCAATTTGGACCTAATGGACCCTCTAAGCTCGTCCTTTGACTCATTATACAACATGTAATCCAAACCCGATGAAACCTTTGCCGGACTCTACGACCACGTACCCCCCTCAATCCTCGTCCCTCTTTTGGCTATCTACTCAACGCAATCACATATAAATTCATCTTGCATCCAATCCACATTCAATCCTATTGCCGCTAATTAGTTTATCCTCATGTCAACAGAAAATCATGCATTTATTTAGAACTCTGTTGATTTCATAAAAATAAAAATAAAAAACTACTGGGAACACAAAAACCTTCTACACATTATTACTTATAAAACAGACTCGCAAGACTCAGCAATAAATATGGACTACAATTTGCTTCATAGTCATATGCATACAAGTTAAATTATTGAATAGAAATGGTTGAAAGAAATCTGAGGTGAACATACCTTAGCGCTTTCTTCCTTTTGCTTGAGATTAGCAGCAGGCGTTGAGAGAGAAAACCCTTTTATAAGAAAGAAAAATTTCCCTCTTCTCAATCTTTTCCCTCTCAAATTTCCCTCTAAAATTTTCCCTCTTATCAGTTGCTATAGATAGCTTTGTAGTTGCCCTAGAAAACCATAAAATAGTTGGTAAAATATCCTCCCCAAATCTCTTTTCAAGATTTTTTATTTTTTCCACCCTATACCCTTGCGTGAGAAGGCGGAACAAGACTTGTTCCGCCTTCTTACGCGTAATAGTAAACCCGTCATAATGACGGGTTTACTCAAGTTAACCCTCTTGAAGGATTTGTTAACCCGTTGACTATTTAAACCCGTTTGGAAGGTTAAAGAAGGGTTAAACCCACTTAACCCCTCTCTTAACCCGTTGCCAAACAGGGCCTTAGGGTACAAAAATGCTGCGGAAAACAAGCGAGAGTATATAAATGCGGAGTGAACCTATAAGGTATGTAAGTGCTATTTAGCCTAGAATAAAGGGCAAAAACGGAGAGAGGAAGTCTCCAAGGGAGTTCAAGTTCTACTCTCACCACATCCCATACCTAACCCGCGCTCTCTTCCTTCCATTTAAAACCGACACTCACTTCCCCTAAAATCCCAGGAAAGGGGAAAAATAAAAAATAAAAATAAAAATAAACCCTAATAAAATCCCAATTCCTAAAACCATGGAAGAAGAGATCGCCAACAAGCAAATAATCCTCAAGAATTTCATTACTGGAACTCCAAAAGAGTCAGACATGGAGCTGAGAGAGGGCAAAATTAGGGTTAGGGTTCCGGCGGGCTCCGGCGGGGTTTTGGTGAAGAATCTCTACCTCTCTTGCGACCCTTACTTGAGAGGAAGGATGAGAGAGAACTACAATTCTTACATTCCTCCGTTTCAACCCAACTCGGTAATTTTCTCAAACCATGGTAAACAAAACCCTTTTTATTTTTTATTTTTACCTTTTTATTGATTGATTGTTTGCTTGAAGATTATAGAGGGTTTTGGAGTGGCTAAAGTTGTGGATTCTGATGACCCTAAGTTTGCGGTGGGCGATTTTGTTGAGGGAATGACTGGATGGGAGGAGTATAGTTTGATTGTGAAGACTGGGATGTTGAGGAAAATCGAGATGAATGATGTTCCGCTTTCGTATCATCTCGGCCTTCTTGGTAGGCAACTGATATTTTGATGGTCATTTTGTTCGATTGTAATTGAATGTTTGGTATGTGAATTATTCCGATGTCTTAAGTAAATAATATTAGTTTGCCAAAGAAACCCCTATTGGACAACTTCAATTTGACTGTAGCCTATTAGTTTGATAAAACTTTAACATTTCTTTTAAGATGTGAGGCCACCGGAAGAACTTGAGACACAAATTAATTGCAGGCTGCAATTCCCGTTACATTAGAGATACCTGCTTATGCATAAGCTGGTCATCTACATGATGGTTAAGTAATTAAATTGGCATGTCAAAATTATATAATGAACCAGGAGGATCGTTGCATTATTTGAAGTTGAATGTTTTGTTTCTTTATGCATCGCTTTTGAGCAAACACGCACAACTTCTTAAACTGACACCAAACTAATAAAGAACTATAATCAGCAGTGTCACAAATCGTAGAAAGTTACTATTATGCTAAGTGTGTAACGTCAACCTCAATCTGGAGATTACGATAGGCAACAACAATGACAAATCTGACATGTTCATGAAATACTTCCAAAGCATGAGATAAAATTCTATTTTGAATGTTTACTAGTAGAACGCTAAATGTGCGGCATGATCCAATCACAGTGTAATATGATATCTTTGTGGAGTCCTTTTGGAAGTTTTTAGAAATTCAAATGTAGGCTCACGTATTAAAGGAGTTATTTGGATCACAGAATGGTCAAAACAACTAAACAAAGAATTATATGATTATGATCTGTAAAGTACTAAGATTTGCCGGTAAGCTTTAGTTATTTATAATTGAAACTTTGAAAGTGATGTTCAGGTGCGCTTGAAAATTTGGGATTTTAGAGACAGACAGTATAGCACTTATTCAACGATAAATGCTTTGCAGATTCGCTCTCTAAATTAGTAAATCTCAAGATACAAGATAAGTGAACAAACATTCTGTATGCTAATTTTATTTTAGCATGTGTATTTCCTTGTTAGTGGGAAGAAACTGTCCTTTTGCGCTTGAGATCTGAAAATGTTTTTGTTCTCCCAGGTATGCCAGGTTTTACTGCCTATGCTGGATTTTATGAAGTTTGTTGCCCTAAAAAAGGAGAGCATGTTTTTGTATCTGCTGCATCTGGTGCAGTAGGCCAGCTCGTAGGTCAGCTGGCAAAACTGTATGGTTGTTATGTTGTTGGCAGTGCCAGCACAAAACAAAAGGTATTGCCTTCTTGGATTACTTTTTTTATTTTTAACTTTCAGATGGATATGTAAATAAACTATTGAATTCAGATCGATCTTCTGAAGAACAAACTTGGGTTTGACGAAGCTTTAAATTACAAAGAGGAACCAGACTTGAATGCAGCCTTGAAAAGGTCAGTGCAATCAGTACCTTCTATGAAGTTATTTAACCTTAGTTTCCCTTACAGTGTTAGTGTCACCCTAAGCCTGTAAGCCCGTCGGCATGAGGAAGCCGTGGGACCCACTAAGTGTAGTGCGTTGTTTTACTCAAACCACTGCCAAAATCGGCTAGCCGATGCTACGCTTGAATCTCACAATATACCTTATAAACACTATCTCACTCTAGTCACCATCCAATGTGGGACTAATTGGTTGGATTGTTACAATCATCCTACCTTAATTACGCAACATCCTCATCTCGACATATGACGATTGGCCCATCCTAGCATCACCACTAGGTGATGTGTACTCTAGAGGCGGCTCCTACTGGTTCCAGAGGCGGCTCCCACCACACCCATGGATGTAGCACTTAGTCTTGCAAAAAGTTACGGAAAGTGCTAGGCGACCTAGGGTCCAGACCCGATTCCTAGAGCTTAGGCGAGACCTAGGCGGTTTTCCACTTTTTTTTTTTATTACAATAATTGATAATAAATGCATCAAATTCATAAAAAATTGCAAAAATGAATAACAATCATGGATTCATAATCAATCCTACATAAGTAAACTAAATGGTGAATACTAAGCTACACCAACACAATAAGCCAATATTGATGACACATAATATCCCAATTTTCAGCAGGCTAATGCTCAAAATATCAGTAGAAGAAAAAAAAGACGATCAGTGTAATACGTGGCGTAATCATCTAATCTTTTTCTCTTTGACTCTAATATGTTTCTCTTCTTTGCGAGGATTTCTTTTCTTTTCTTTTCTTTTCTTTTCTTTTTTTTTTTTGGTTTCAGTAGTGATGGAGGAGGTTTGCTGAAGGTCAGAGGAGTTGGAGGTGTTCGTAGTTATGGGCACCAAGGAACTTGGAGGAGGTTGGTGGGTGGAGGCTGCAATGGTGGAAATTATGACCAATAACTAAGCGGTGCAGTCCGCGTAAGGTACCACCTAGGTGTAGGCACTCCCAAAATCTAGGCAGGTGGCCTAGGTATTGCCTAGGCCTAGGCGTAAGTCTAGGCGAGCTAGGCAGTAGCTTTTTAAAACATTAATCCCGCATAGCACTTAGTTCTCACACTTTCGGTGGCTAACCGCTCTGATACCATTTGTCACCCCTCGCGTGAAGTACCTACTGAGTATAGCGCATTGGCTCAAACCACTGCTAAAATCTGCAAGCCAATGCTACACATGAATACACAACTTACCTTATAAATGCTATCTCACTGTAATCACCATCTGATGTGGGACTAATTTGTTGGGATGTAGTTAGTGCTATAACTACATATGTAAAATTAATCAGAAAATTTTGCTCTAAAAAGAGATCATGTCGCTAAGACTCAGACGAAAGACCTTGGAAAGTATTCTTATGCTAGATAGAGATTCAAAACATTAACTACTATTGTGGAATTCCACCATTTTCTCTTTCCATTGGTGAGGTCCATGGAATGCTTTTCTAAATTCCAGTTTTCCACTAATAGAAGATAAGTTAGTCGCAATTCCTAAGGTTTTTCACTGTATCTCATGTTCTTTTATGGTATTGATTGGATAAATTTGCCATTTGTTGGAATTATGCTACATGTTGGAAGTGGTTCTTCCATTAAAAAGCTTTTCTATTATTATTGTTGTTATTGTTATTATTTTCAACTAGTCCCATTTATGTCTGATATTAATAGGCATTTCATCTTTAAAGGAAAATCAACTGCTTTTCTATTTCCATCTTGAGAGAACAAATATTCATCACCAGCCCTGCAAGTATCATGTGGATTGATGACGGAGATTTGTGGGGTTATGTGGGAAAAAATAAACCTTTTTTTTTTTGGGTCTGGGGTGAGGGGTGGGGTTATTTGAGACACTTTGGAGTTTTGGGAGTTTTGTGGGAAAAGTATGGAGGGTTAAGTAAAAAAAGCAAACTTTAGGGGGGTTTTGTGTGAAATGCTCAAAGTTTTGGAGGTTTTGTGAAATTTTCCCTTACTCCTAATAGGATTTTCTGCCCAGATCCACTTACGCTCCCATATGCAAACTTAATTACTTGCTTTTATTGTTTTGACCTTCATATATATAAATGTTTTTCGAAGCAGGTACTTTCCATCAGGCATTGACATCTACTTTGACAATGTGGGTGGAGCCATGCTGGACGCAGCGCTCCTTAACATGAGGCTTCATGGTCGGATTGCTGTTTGTGGAATGGTGTCTCAACACGGAACTAACAGCGAAGGGATTCATAACCTGTTCTCTCTCATACCAAAACGAATAAGGATGCAGGGCTTCCTTCAGAGCGACTACCAGTATCTCTTTCCTCAGTTCTTGGATTGTATGGTCAGTTATTACAGGCAAGGGAAGATTGTTTACATTGAGGACATGAGCGAAGGGCTCGAGAGTGCTCCGGCTGCTTTTGTTGGGTTATTTTCTGGTAAGAATGTCGGGAAGCAGGTTGTGTGCATCTCACGAGAATGACTTATCCCTTCACCCTATTTCCGTTATTCTTTCCAGAATGCTATCCTATCAACATTGAGTACGGATTTATCTTATGATCGGGTTTCATTTGTCCATTGTTCTAAAGCACACTCTACCCTTGATAGGAGAGAAGTTTCTTCTTCATACCTTGTTTTATGTTTTCATTAAAGTGGGAATATGTTGCTGAAGACCGTGAGCTGAAGTCATCTTGTACCGTGAGTTGAAGTCATCTTGTACCAATGTACTATTATTAGTTGTCCTCCTGAAGACTGATATTTCATGATATGATTCAGCAAATGATGTTTCTACAAGAACACTTGAAGTATGGTAACTCTACAGTTGTGTGTAGAGCATATATTGAATATTTCTTCTGCTTTCCATGCTTCTAAGTTAGGGTATGAACAGTTTGAACAACAATACCAACAAAGGCATTATCCCTAATTTTTCAGGTCGGGTACATGAATCTTATTCTTCCATTCTTCCATTCCTCATACGGGTCATCTCCTCTGTTAACTATGAATGTTGTTCTTCCATTCAATTCTTCCATTCATCTAACATGGGTCATCACCTCCGTTAACTATTATAATATCCGTCTTAGTTGCTTTTAACCAAGTTCTTTTAGATCTACCTCTAGTCCTCTTTAATCCATTAACTACGTTGTTATCACTTCTCATAATCCGTGCATTTAATGGTGTCAGCTATACATGACAAAACCATCTCAATGATTTTCTCTCATTTTATCCTCGCAACATCTAATATTCTACTAATGCGCTCATCTCTTATCCCCTCTTTTAGCATACATCTACAAGGCTGTCATTAACATTCTCATTTCTGCTGCACTCATTTTCTGCACATGTTATTTTTTAGTTGCCCAACATTCAAATCTATAAAAGCATTGTTGAATCTATAAAAGCATTGTTGGTCTTATACTGTCCCATAGAGCTTTTTCTTCAATCTCATGGATATTACATGGTTACATAAGACTATAGAAGCACTCCTGATCTATTTTAACTCTCTGAATAATGAACAGCTAATTATAATTTTCTATCATTTGTACTCTTCAGTTGTATATATTTTATGCGAAATTTTTGTCGCCATCAAATACTATATGGATTCTCATCATTAACTTAATCAGATGTTTACCTCTTTTCAATTGTTTACTTATCTTATATTTTAGTAATGCATCCAGTTTTGAACATTTTGATTTTAGCCTTGCAGGAAATAGTTGAAGTGGTTAAGTCTCAGATGTTGCGCTATATGTAAGCAAGATACGTCCTTCAACAATGAGAAAGATTGTCATACGAAGTTATCCTTGTTACTGACTTCAAATGGTTCCTTTATTCCAAATCTACACAAAAATGTAGAAAATATCTTCTAATTGTTCTTTGCTTCTCTATCTGTCTATACCAGTTGCAAATGTACAGGTATAACTTACATATAATTCTCTTAAAAGGTTGAATAAAGTATCATGTTGATATTTATGGTCCCTAACCCTGAAACTCTAAAGGGTCAATAGGCTAATTTGCAAGACTGAAAATACACCGATGTAAAGATTCCTTATATTTAATTTGTTGCACTCTCAGTTTGAGGTGAAATTATACAACAGAAACGCAAAGGAGGTAAGAATATGGCTCTTTCTTTTTTAAGAGAGAGGAGCTTTGATCTTATGTTTAATGAACTTCCTCGAGAGTACTTTATTTTTATTTTTTATTTTTTTCCTTTTCTTCTTTTTCCCCGAAAGACTTGGAGTTATTGATATGCCAAGTGTGGAACTTTGTACTTTTGACCTTCAAATGAAATTTAGTTTCTCTTGAAAATGTGATATTGATCATATGAAGTTATAAAATACCCTATTAAATGTGTGATTGATCTTATGAAGCGTCACTTTAATAGCCCTACTACTAGTCAGTGTGCTGCATATTAACCATTGAATGAGAAAGGCAGATAATTCAACGTGCTCATAAATAAAATGGTGAAGAAATTAACTTTCTCATTATGTTATGAGGAGACATCATCTCCTAGCATGACCTTTATTTTCTCAAGAAAATGCATGTCTGACTTAATTGTTTCTGCTTAAACATCAGAAGCAGTTCCTCAGTGCACGTTTCATATAAAGGGAACAAATCCTTATTACAAATCAACTCAAGCTAAAGCTTTTCACTTGCAAAACTCTTCTATGAACTCCACGATATTCTTATCTGAGCTCCCACCCTCGCTAAGAGCCTCCTTAGCCAACTCCTTCCATTTGCCCGCATTTCTCCTAATCTCCTCTCTCCTCTCCCCCTCCATAACCTCTCTAATCCTTCTCTCCAACTCCTCTCTCTTCACAACCCCACTCCCGTCCTCAACCCTAGCCCTAACCCCAATTCCCCACACATCTTCAATATATTTGGCATTCGTCGTCTGGTCCGTCCACTGTGGCATGCAAACCATAGGAACACCAAGTGCAATACTTTCAGTAGTCGAATTCCATCCACAATGTGTCAGAAAGCAGCCAATTGCGTCGTGTGTCAACACTTCAAGTTGGTTGCACCAAGTCACTACTAGTCCTTTGCCTTGAGTCTCTTGTACAAAGTTTTTGGGGAGTTTGGCTACCTCGGATGCACGAACGACCCAGAGAAAGCTGTACTTGTTGTTGGCCAAGGTTGATGTGAGCTCGTTGGTTTGGTCCGAGCTTAAAGAAGCCATGCTACCTGTATAAAGAGTTAGGAGACTATATTATTATTATTAATTGATTATTGAAGAAGTTGAAGTAACGCACAAAACAGATTTGGCGTGTCTCCCATAGTTGTAGTTGGTGAGTTGTTGATATCACACACGTTTAGAAATCTTTACTCCAGATGATTGACATATCAAGATCATAGCTGATGATTTGGATGTGTATAATATTAGTAAACGGAGAGCCTGTCTATCTCTCCACAGTTCTGATTGATGTATTGTTGACGTAATACACAACCGCATCATCAGCTATGATATGATTATGCTGATGATATGCACCTCATGGGTAAATGTTTTTCACTTCAGTTATACATCAGCCAACACTATAGTGGGACAAACAAGTTCTTGTTTCCAAACATTGTAGGTTATTAGTAGAAATTAATAAGAGGAGAAAACTGTAAGAATAAAAGATTACCAAAAGAGACGTAGATAACTGAGGAGTGAGGCTTGGAATTGAGCCATTGAAGGTAGGGAGTGGAGTCAGGGTTGTGGAGGTTGAAGGCGTAGTTGGAGTCTGAGGGTACACGATTGTCGAGGTATGCAGATGGTAGGGTTGGCCCTATGGATTTCACTCGCCATGATGATTTCATCCATTCAAATTCCTGCATTTAACAAACAAAGTTTTACATGATTAATAGACAATAGAAAATTGATAATGGCAGATAATTTTTATACCACACAATGTTAAGTCATTTACTACTCCTAGACTTTCTTTTATTAACATACTGAAAGATCAAGAAATATCTATGCAATACATTGAAATCATGTGACATTCATGTGATGAATACCGATAATGAAGAATGATATGTTTGAACATCAGATAGCCTAAATGCTAATAGAAAAGTTTAAGAATAAATTGTGGTCGATTCCTTGAAATTCATATGGTATCATAAAGAAGAACACGAATGGTTTGGTTATACAAGTCTGAATTTTTCTGTTGGTATAAACATTCAATTGGTTAGAATTGTTTGGCCTATGAATTTAATCTCAAAAGCATTCATCTGTACTTAGTTGAATAGAAATAAGATCGAAGATTAGGAATGCGAAAAATACATGTACTACAGATATGCCCGTGGTATTGATGTAATATCCGGTCATATCCAAAATGTCCAAATATATGTTGGCCATAGAGTCAATTTCTTAATTATAATTAAGCCAATGGTTGTGTATGATTCCGATCTTATCATGTATTATTAAACAATTTTCAACATTAATAACTTTAAGACAACTGGAGCATTAAATATTCAACGTAACTGTTTTAACCTTATTCTGACCCTAAGTAAGCAAATTGTCCATTCTTCTTTCAAGAAATTAAATGAGGGACGACTTTCTTGCAACCAATCGCATCAAAAGCAATGGAAATGTGTTACAAAAATCATCAATCATGCCCAAAATGTGTTCAAAGATTGTAACTTCAATTATGACAAAATTTTAGAATTCAAATATGCGTAATTCAATCCCTAATAAGTCACAAAACAAATAAATAACAAAGGAAAAAAAAGTAAATGATGAGATCTTGTTTCCTATTAAAAGTCTGCAAAATGGGTGAGCATTCTGTGAATCTGTGATTCAAATTTCACGTGGGCTTGCTTTATTAATTAGTTTCTTTATTAAATATTTCCTTAATTTACTTCCATAAGCTTATTCTTATACTCTTTTATATCTAAATAAAAGAGGGAGATTTATGTAACACTCAATATTCTTTTTCCAATCATTTCTCCAATTTAAAAGAGAGAACAAATTTATGTGTAAAGAATTCAAATGGTTATGCCATTGCTTTAGAATTTTTCTGAGATTTGTCTAGTTTGCCAACTTTTTGCACAGACTCGTTTTCAAAAGATGAGAAGCATCACACAACGTACATAGAATTTAAAGAGTGTGTTTGGCAACCACCCTAAAACTATGGAAAATTCTTAGGTGAGCCAATATTGATCTATTTTTTGCTAAACATCAGTTTATCCATAATGGGGCTAGAATCAAACATGGCCGACGAGTTGTATTTTTTGCTTCGCAAGAAACTTGACCAGAATTAACACGGTTTTTTAACGTCAAACGTTGACCACTTAATCAGTTCTAATTTGGACCACTCCTTCCCTCGTCTAAATTATAATTCCTGGCCAAGTTTTGAATAGGTGTCAAGAAGGCATAAAATTTAAAACACACACAAAAGAATTCTATAAAACAGCAAGTTCACCTCGGTCTCGAGCTCACAAAACGAATTGATCAGCACAACATCCGCCTCCTTCAAGTTCTTAAACTGGTTCAACAGTAGTGCGAAATAAGCTAGGTATGGACTCGGATCCGGATCCGATAAATACGTCGGCAAGTCTCCCTGTTCAAACTGAACCGAACCGGGTCCTAACCGAACCGGTTCGGTCACCGGACATTTGATCCGGCCCTCCCAAACTTGCCAATAAATGGCATCTACTGCACACGACTGAGTAAAAAACGCAGCGGTTCGGATTCCAAACCGGTTTGCAACGTCCAAAGCCCACGGGAAAATGCGTCGTAAACCAGAACTTGAACCAGCCTTCCTTTAGAATGGAGCGAGTCAATTAGGTCCGTCAGTGTTTCGGACCCAACTGACTCGAACCGGGTCAGGTAGTCCTCAATGCTTTGAGCCGAACTGAACCCGTTTTCATCGAATCCGTCCGAAATGTGTTCGATGGAGACCGGGCCGGGTTCGGGTTGGGTCGAGTTGGCGATGAACCGGGTTACTGCTAGGGAAGTGCGGATGCCATTGAAGGATAAGCGCTTGGCAAATTGGAGAATAGGGGTGATGTGGCCTTGGCTTGGGTAAGGGAGGAGGAGGACATGAGGTTCATATTTTTGCCCCATTAATTGCTCAAATTTTCTAGTTCTTGATTGTGCAGTGTTTATTTAAGTGGGGTAATGTGTTAAAGTCAGCAGCTGTCGTCATTCAACATTAACCACTCAACCACCAGATTCACCAACCGGTACTATAGCATCATTGTAGTAACATAATTTCTACAGATACACCTCTGCAATCATCCGATAATGAAGAATGATATGTTTGAACATCAGATAGCCTAAATGCTAATAGAAAAGTTTAAGAATAAATTGTGGTCGATTCCTTGAAATTCATATGGTATCATAAAGAAGAACATGAATGGTTTGGTTATACAAGTCTGAATTTTTCTGTTGGTATAAACATTCAATTGGTTAGAATTGTTTGGCCTATGAATTTAATCTCAAAAGCATTCATCTGTACTTAGTTGAATAGAAATAAGATCGAAGATTAGGAATGCGAAAAATACATGTACTACAGATATGCCCGTGGTATTGATGTAATATCCGGTCATATCCAAAATGTCCAAATATATGTTGGCCATAGAGTCAATTTCTTAATTATAATTAAGCCAATGGTTGTGTATGATTCCGATCTTATCATGTATTATTAAACAATTTTCAACATTAATAACTTTAAGACAACTGGAGCATTAAATATTCAACGTAACTGTTTTTAACCTTATTCTGACCCTAAGTAAGCAAATTGTCCATTCTTCTTTCAAGAAATTAAATGAGGGACGACTTTCTTGCAACCAATCGCATCAAAAGCAATGGAAATGTGTTACAAAAATCATCAATCATGCCCAAAATGTGTTCAAAGATTGTAACTTCAATTATGACAAAATTTTAGAATTCAAATATGCGTAATTCAATCCCTAATAAGTCACAAAACAAATAAATAACAAAGGAAAAAAAAGTAAATGATGAGATCTTGTTTCCTATTAAAAGTCTGCAAAATGGGTGAGCATTCTGTGAATCTGTGATTCAAATTTCACGTGGGCTTGCTTTATTAATTAGTTTCTTTATTAAATATTTCCTTAATTTACTTCCATAAGCTTATTCTTATACTCTTTTATATCTAAATAAAAGAGGGAGATTTATGTAACACTCAATATTCTTTTTCCAATCATTTCTCCAATTTAAAAGAGAGAACAAATATATGTGTAAAGAATTCAAATGGTTATGCCATTGCTTTAGAATTTTTCTGAGATTTGTCTAGTTTGCCAACTTTTTGCACAGACTCGTTTTCAAAAGATGAGAAGCATCACACAACGTACATAGAATTTAAAGAGTGTGTTTGGCAACCACCCTAAAACTATGGAAAATTCTTAGGTGAGCCAATATTGATCTATTTTTTGCCAAACATCAGTTTATCCATAATGGGGCTAGAATCAAACATGGCCGACGAGTTGTATTTTTTGCTTCGCAAGAAACTTGACCAGAATTAACACGGTTTTTTAACGTCAAACGTTGACCACTTAATCAGTTCTAATTTGGACCACTCCTTCCCTCGTCTAAATTATAATTCCTGGCCAAGTTTTGAATAGGTGTCAAGAAGGCATAAAATTTAAAACACACACAAAAGAATTCTATAAAACAGCAAGTTCACCTCGGTCTCGAGCTCACAAAACGAATTGATCAGCACAACATCCGCCTCCTTCAAGTTCTTAAACTGGTTCAACAGTAGTGCGAAATAAGCTAGGTATGGACTCGGATCCGGATCCGATAAATACGTCGGCAAGTCTCCCTGTTCAAACTGAACCGAACCGGGTCCTAACCGAACCGGTTCGGTCACCGGACATTTGATCCGGCCCTCCCAAACTTGCCAATAAATGGCATCTACTGCACACGACTGAGTAAAAAACGCAGCGGTTCGGATCCCAAACCGGTTTGCAACGTCCAAAGCCCACGGGAAAAATGCGTCGTAAACCAGAACTTGAACCAGCCTTCCTTTAGAATGGAGCGAGTCAATTAGGTCCGTCAGTGTTTCGGACCCAACTGACTCGAACCGGGTCAGGTAGTCCTCAATGCTTTGAGCCGAACTGAACCCGTTTTCATCGAATCCGTCCGAAATGTGTTCGATGGAGACCGGGCCGGGTTCGGGTTGGGTCGAGTTGGCGATGAACCGGGTTACTGCTAGGGAAGTGCGGATGCCATTGAAGGATAAGCGCTTGGCAAATTGGAGAATACGGGTGATGTGGCCTTGGCTTGGGTAAGGGAGGAGGAGGACATGAGGTTCATATTTTTGCCCCATTAATTGCTCAAATTTTCTAGTTCTTGATTGTGCAGTGTTTATTTAAGTGGGGTAATGTGTTAAAGTCAGCAGCTGTCGTCATTCAACATTAACCACTCAACCACCAGATTCACCAACCGGTACTATAGCAACATTGTAGTAACATAATTTCTACAGTATACACCTACTGCAATATCATCTATAAATAGCCCCCCAAAGTTTTCGGTGGATATCATCTCAGTAGCAAGAAAAAAATAAAGAGAGAAATAAAGAAAGAAAAATAATAAATAGTGAGTGTTTGTAAAAAAAAAAAGTGTGGTAGTTTGTAGTAGAGAGAGTGTTTGTATTAGAAAAAATATTGAGTGTTATACCACTAAAGAAATATTAACAAAATATTTTTTAGTGTCCACCACTCTTCTCAACTCGACAAGTAGTATCGGAGCTACCACTCAAATGAACATACTGTGGGCTTTCTATAGACTACAGATTACGTTTTGTAACACCAGCACATGCAAATGCACGTGGACACATGCTTCAAATTTATTGGAGTCTCTGTGGCGTACGTAAACACTTGCCTTAAAATTCACTCTCTATTTGTTGACATTTCTGTAATTTATCTTAGAGAGAGGCCTGATTTACCGCTAATTGGCTCTTTTCCTTTCTTTATAATTTTTATTTCATTTTTAATTTTTCCCAAAACTAAGTTTTCCGTGCTGCCTTAACTGGCCTCCTCTCACTGTCTGACCGCTATCAGACAACCTTCAACTACATATGTATTGTCTCTTCGACCTCCTCCCCTGCTCCCGCCTCACGGCCTGAGCCGTGCGCTTGGCATGGCACATGAGGGCACATGCTTGCTCCCACCATGCAACGTGTCGGGTCAGCGGGGCGAACAGTCTAGCCTGTTACACACGCCCTACACATATGTTGTACATATCAAAGGCTTCTATCACTATACCAACAACTCTAAAGCTATGATAAGAATTAAGGGTTATAGTTCATGCTCTAACATGCTCATTAAGCAACCTTTTTGTTAACTGAAATCTAAACTCATGCGGCAATACTATTTTCAAATTGCTCTTGAGTTTGTAACCAGTGGGAGTAGAACCAGAATTACTCGGATATTATAGCAAAGATCCTTGTCACCACATCAAAACTCTAATGTTTTTATAAGTACTAAGGGTTATAGTTTATGTTCTAACAATACAAACATCTAATATAGGGTTGGGTGTGGGCCGGGTCGACCCGTGGGCTGACCAGCCCCAGCATACTATGCATCACGACCCGGTCTAGCCCGTAGTGGGCCGGGCCGGACCCAGCCTATGATATACCTGGGTCACGAGCTGGGCTGGGTCCCATCACAACCCGATCTGCTCCATAGTGGGCCGGGCCGGACTCGGCCTATGATATATCTGGGTCACGGGCTGGGCTGGGTCTAGTCCTAGACCCGGGGTTAGAGAAGTAGGCCCGGCCCATGCCCCACCCGGCCTGTCCTGACCCGCCCCAGCCCATAATATTTTTTAAAAAATTTTCAGCTTGACACAAAATCCGTCCATCTTTAAAAAAAATATAAACCTAGTGTCTCGCTTGTCGGGTTGCAGAGTCAACGGTTACTCTTTTTATTTGGACTGTTTGGGAAACTTATTCATAGTTTTGTATGAGAGGTTTTCCATCATAACCCTCGTTCTGTATATTTCTTGCAAGATGCAACACTTTTAGTGTTTGAATGAATAATATTTTTAGAAAAATTTGATAAGTAGTCTGTTTTGCTTACTATGATAAGCAAAAGATAGTCTAGTGACAAAACCGAAGAACTTCATCATTCATACATATTTAAGTTTATTTTTGAAATGAGATATAACTTCGTGTCTTTTTGGAAAAAGAAAACTGAATCTTTCTTACAATAATTAGCGTATTTGCACATACAAAGACATGTGAAATTAAGAGTAATTTTTCATATAAATAAATCTCTCTCTTAAAAGTTAGTTATGTTGTAAAGACTCGGTGTTTGTAACTTAGTTGTATGCGTATCGGTGTAGGAAATATGATTTAGCAAGAAAATAGAGACAAATAATCTCACTATAAATTTTGAGTTATATTTTTATGTCTTACATGATATATTTCAAATTTTCAAATAAAGTAATAAAGATATTATAATGTTTAGTATAATAAATATGAAAAAATTCACGATTAATGACATCCAATGAATAATCGTGTGTGTGTGTGTTAAAGGGAAAAAGTTCATGCAATAGCTATTTCCTATAGATGATTTTACGGGTGTAAGGGATACAACTATATGTTTTGTTTCCATTCTTAGATGATATTCTACACAACTTTTTTTCTAGTCATAATTAGAAGTTCGGTGCTCATGAATAAAGATTTTGTTGACAAGTCCTTTAAAAATATATTAACAATTAATGTTTCTATTATAACAATGAGATGATATTTATTTTCAAACAAAGATATAGTTTAATAAATATTAATACAATTAAAGATAGAAAAGAAAAAAATGCGGGCCGTGGACCGACCCGCGACCAAAACCGCATTGGGCCGGATTAGATCCAGCCCAGAGGATTGGGTCCAGTCCCAGGCCCAGGGTCAAAGAAGTAGGCCCAGCCCACTCTGACCCGGTCAGGCCTAGGTCAAGCCCGGCCCAGCCGGTTCACGAGCCTAAACAGGCTCTACCCACGCCCAACCCTACTCTAATACTTGCAATCTCTCCCTAGCTCACATCGATAACATATTCATTATATATGTGAGTGGTGTCATATATGGTATGTCAGCATCATATTAGACAACATACAGAGACAATATATATGTAGAAAAAATATATCAGACAATGGAAAATTTTACTAAATGAGCTAATAAGATCCGTATAGTTTTTTAAATGATCATATATATATATATATATATATATATATATATATATATATATATATATATATATATATATAAAAGTAGTGGAAGCTTATTTTCTTAATTGGTCATTTTACAGTGAGTTGTTAATTATATACACAGTCTAGATGGTCCCAGTGATAGCTCATTTTGTTAAATGAGCTACCGTGAGATAAAAAATGATAAAACCCACCCATGTAAATTTGTTATAAGACTAGAGGAATTGACCATCATCTGTTGATAGCTCTTTTAGGAATGTTAAACAAAAACTTTTAAGGACACTGCATTTTTAATTTTGCACCAATCTAGAATACTCGTTGTTTACCTACAAAGATGGAATCTGTCTAGGTTCTTTGCATAACACTGACGTATATGTGTTTATTATTAGTTCCATGAATGGGTTAAAAAGATGAGATAGTATCAGCCAATATTTGTATATGAGTTTTACGCGGATCTCATCCTTGACTCATAAAAAGCTACCTGAAGATAATAATGGTCAACTGATTGCCTAATAAATTTGTAACAAAGTCATGGACCAACAAACAATTCCAGCACAGCAAATTGAGCAAACGTAGATGAATTGACCTTATATGCTGACTCAACTCTCATACGGGACAGCAAGTTTGGCAAACTCCTAGCTTAAAAAATAAAAAAATAAAAAAATAAAAATATTGTAACCAATTGCATCAAGCTGTTAGATATATGTTATACATTTCGTAAAGATGCCCACTCTCAAGTTTTCGTGAAGATGCCCACTCTAAGTTTGGCAAACTCCTAGCTTAAAAAATGAAAATTTTAAAAATTTAAAATTTTAAAAAAATGTTGTAACCAATCGCATCAAACCACAGTAGATATATGTTATACATTTCGCAAAGATGCCCATTGTCATGTTTTCAGATGCTGTGGATCGCTTGACTTATGCGGAAAATTTCAGAACCTAAATCAACTTAAAATGCTAAGTCCTAAAAGAAATACATCAGCAAAGAAACTAAGTCATAAAACAAATACATTAGCAAAGAAATCCAGAACACCTTTCTCAATCAAATGTGTGACAGGGAGAAACGGACTCAATATGGGACTAAATGAGTATCCAATAAAAGTTGATAATCAAATTAATTCTCCCCAAAAGCTTAAGTTATTATGTCATGAACCTTTCTGTGCCTGTTTTTTTTTTTCCGTGGTGTCAGTATGAACCTTTCTGTTTAAATTCATCGTCCATTCTTCACTCTCCTAATGTAGAACTGTATTTTGACATGAAATTTCTAAGAACCTCTCACTCCATTTGGGATTAAATATAGTATAATTATTGAAACGTCAGCTGATATGGTCTAAACCAACACCAGGAGAGAGGGGACATTACTGTTAGAATATAAAAATATGACCCTTAATCCTCACCGAAAACTTTGGAGTTTTGATGTAATGATTAGGAATTTTGACATGTTATCGGAGCAACCCAGGTTTAAATCCCACAGGCCATGAATTTAAAGGCGATTTTCTAAAAATTGACACTGTTGCGTGAGTCTAGATTTTAGCTTATAAAAAAGGTGATCAACCTCAATATATGTTAGAATATAAAAATATGATCCTCAACCCACACCAGAACATCGGGGTTTCGAGGTAATCAATAGGGACTGTTAAAGATCAACACCGACTTAACTAAGTAGGTAGTCATCACCGACTCTAATAAGACAGTAAATAAGCCGACTTTCTTAGGCGGTTATGTTAAACAAGTGGTCCTTTAAGTCGGTGTTCTTTTGACTTGTATAATTACCGACTCACATAGTCGGTTCATGGAGTCTATAAATACATGGTGAGACCTGGTGAGTTTAGTGTGCACAAAATGAGTTGAGGAAAATATAAGTGGGCTAGTGAGAAAGTTAGTAACGAGTGGCGTTGGTGATTGAAGTTAGAGAGTGGATTGCATGTCATGAGGGCTAGTTGTGTAAAAGAATATTATTAAAATAGTGGAATATTTGTTTTGGTTTATTTGTCATCTTGAATTGTTTCTGGGTCCTATACATCCATCCACTTATTTTAACAGGGACTTTGACAGTTACTACTCAATCTTCCGTGTCCGTGGCATGACTAAATCCTAACCACACTTATAGGGATGAGATGAGGTACGTACAATTCCTAAAAACTAATGGGTATTAAACTGAGTTTGAGAATCAATTAAGAGTGCATATTCTCGGTGCGGGGTTTTGAGAGCCGCACATGGGGCAGTGAATTTACTTCACTGCCCCTCTACTTCTAGGATTGTGCGGCTCAGAACCTCCCGCACCGTGCGGGAGGTTCTGAGAGAATATGCACTCATCAATTAAAGTCATAAGCTATTAGATATATTAGTCTCAACTTTATTTAAGTTCATCTGACTTTTTCAATATGCAAGTGGACTCTCGTTATGGAATTCCCAACAATGTTTGCATTAAAGTAAAGGAAAGTCATGGAAAACAAAAAAAGAGCTAAGAAATGGTGAATAGAGAGAACAAGTTTGTGAGCATACAATTCAAAGGGCTATTTTTCTCAAAGAGATCAAAAATCAAAAATCAAAAAAAAAAAAAAAATTCCGGTGATAGAAACTATTTTGTATATCTAGAGTAAGAAATAAATATAAGTAGCAAACTTACCGCCGGCTCTAGCTCATAGAATGAATTTATCAAAACCACATCCGCTTTCTTCAAGTTCTTATACTGGTTCACCACTAGTTCCAAATAAGCCGGGTATGGACCCAGAATCGGATCCGATAAAAACGACGGCAAATCCCCTGGTTCAAACCGGACCAAACCGGGTCCCAACTGAACCGGTTCATTCACTGGATATTTAAGCCGGCCTTCCCAAACTTGCCAATAAATCGCATCAACTCCACATGATTGTGTAAAAAACGTAGCAGTTCGGATCCCAACCCGGTTCGCTACATGCAAAGCCCACGGCAAAAATGCGTCGTAAACCAAAACTTGAACCGGGTTTTCTTTGGACCGCAACGATTCAATTAGGTCGGTTAACGTTTCAGACCCGATTGATTCGAACCGGGTTATATAGTCTTCAATGCTTGGAGCTGAACTGAACCCGTTTTCATCGAATCCGTCCGAGATGTGAAGGATTGACACTGGACCGGGTTCGGGTAGGGTGGAGTTGGAGATGAATCGGGTGATTGCCATGGAAGTTTGAATGTTATGGAAGGATAGGCGCTTGGCAAATTGGAGCATGGGGTTGATGTGGCCTTGGCTCGGATAAGGAAGAAGGAGGACGTGAGGTTCATATTTTTGCCCCATTTTAAAATTATTTTGATTTTTTTTTTTTTTTTTTTTTTTGTGTGTGTTTCTTTGAGTGGCAGTGTAGGGCTTTTATAGAGTGAGAAGAGTGAACTTTTGGAGAGGAAGAAAATGACAATGAGGGCAATACATTATGTATAGAAAAAACAAAATGACGATGAGGGCTAAAAAAACAAAATTATTTTGATTTGCTGTCGTTTTTATCAAACCTCTTTTATTTTGGTAAATCTCATACCAAAGGGACCCTCCTAGCTAACTCCCTTAACTGTCCTCTCTCCTCACCTCCTTTTACCTATCTAGGTATCCCTTTGGAAAAAAGAGCTCTATCTAAGCAAGACTGGCAACCTCTTCTAGACAAGATGAACAAAAAACTCTCCATGTGGAAAAGTAGGCAACTCTCCATTGGTGGTAGGCTGACCCTTGTTAACGCAGTTCTAACATCCATCCCTTTATAATATCTCTCATTCTTCAAACTTCCCTTATGGCTCATCAAAGCCATGGACAAACTCAGAAGAAATTTCCTCTGGGGGGGGTTCAGATTCTTGTTCCCCTCTCAAATCCCTGATCAAATGGTCTCTGGTTTGCAAACCAAAGAAAGTAGGAGGTTTGGGAATCCTCAATATCCATGATTTCAACCTTGCTCTATTATCCAAATGGATGTGGAAAGTGTTGCATGATGATTCTTTCCTAGGCAAGATTTTTAACTCAGTGTACAACAACCACCACTCCAACCATAGTAGCACACCTCCTAGTCAGTTAGCATCTAGATTTTGGTGAGAGTCCTTCTATTCCAGCCAAGCCATGAGGAGCCTAGTTCATTGGATTTTAGGGAGGGGTTCAGAAGTGAGGTTCTGGGAGGATAAATGGGCTGGCTGTAACTCCTTAGCCTCTTTATTTCCTGAAGCTTGCAATTTGGCTCTCTCTACCAACGTCAGTGTCAGGTCTCAAGGCCTTCATTTCATCAATGGGTGGAGATGGAAACCTTTGATTAGAAGGCCCATCACTACTAGAGAATCAGCAGTGGTTTTAACATTGAAAGATCACCTCTCCAACTTATCCCCCTCCCCTAACCTGAGACAGGATGAGATATGTTGTGGCCTTATCACCCTTCAGGCTCATTCACAGTTAAGTCTCTGTACAGCATCATCAGTGGTATCAACACTGGGGATAAGGATGCAGGTTTCATTTGGAATTCAGTTACTCCCTCTAAGGTGAAAGTGTTCTTATGGATCCTTCTTAAGAGAAAACTGAACACCAAACTTACCCTCAGCCACAAAGGGTGGCAAGAGGATATTACCTGCTCCCTCTGTAACCTCAGTCCTGAAAGTGATGAACACATCTTCCTATCATGCCCCTACACTTCTCAGGTCTGGTCCTTCTTCATCCCTTTCATGCAGCAGTCCCCTCTTCACCTAGACTTCAGTTCTATCATAGCCAACTCAGGCTTCTTACTGACCAATTTTGAAGACAGACAGCTCTGGTCCATTCTACTTCCTTCTCTTTGTTGGTGTACATGGAGAGCCCGTAACAACCGCATATTCAGAGGAATTGAGACATCGCCAAGGGAGTTAGCTGCACATATCTCTCACTCCATTATATTGTGGACAGGTACATTAGCTTCTAAGAGAGCTGCTGCAGTCCACAGAGTGGTCATGGACAAGGGACTGCAATACCTGCTGCTTAAAGAAGACTCGTCATTGGGAGATATAGCTCAGGTGTGGGACAACTTCTAGTCTGAGTTGGGAGGAATCTATTAGTGCTATGTAATCAAAACTATTGCTCTTTCTTTTTTGGTTGTGATGGGTATGTTTGTATATATGAGCTGGTTGTTAGCTCCTACTTTCTTGAGCTGTGTTTCAGCTCTATCTTTTGTAATTATACCGTTAATCCTCCTCTTGATCCTCTCTAACCCAAGTTTCAAACCCCCTTGCAATAGGTGACGGTCATGGCCCTCTCCTTATTCTAGGGGTTAATTTGTGGCTTTGGCAGGGAACTCAAGGGTGGGATAGGTAAATTTTGATAATATAGTCATATGAATACATGAACAGGGAAGTTACCCTGTTTCTTTCTCTCAAAAAAACGATGAGGGCAATACATTATGTATAGAAAAAACAAGTGGTATTTGTATCTTACTGTAATTTCTTGGTCAACATTAAAATAATTTGAACACAAACTAATGCTATATTATATCTAGTTGAGTAGATGGAGAAGGCATACACATCTCTGTAGGGGTTTTAGCCTCCCACCTACTACGCTATACACAACTCGAAAGCCAACCAATAATCACAAGATAAAAATAACCACAATTAAAAAGAAAGAACATCAAGATTTACGTGGTTCGATCGACCAACTTCGACCTACATTCACGGGGCAACAATACTAGAAATTCACTATATATCAGGGAGAACTACAAGAAGAACCATTCAACTTTTGTCTCTTAATCTCTTAACCCCATATACATAATCAACTCTCATATTCTCTCAAAGGTCATGTCCTTATAATCTTTTGGATGGACAAATACTGCGAAACTCTCTCCCAATATTGTAAACTTTTGCAGGACAAAGACTACAAAAACTCTCTCTAATGTTGTAATCTTTTGCACGGATAAAGAATATGAAACCCTCGCCTCTCGTGCATATTCTTGAATCTGGCTTACGCCCTCTGCTGACCTAGATTATAAGAATAGCGGCTCTCTTCTTTTCTTCTTGGTTTTTCCTCCAACAATAAAAGACTATATATAGAGAAACCAAAACCCTATCTCTAGCCTGACTTTCTAATTAGAATAGGATTCAAACTCCTTATTATGATGAGACCCAATCTCCTAATCATAATAAACCTCTAATCCTATTTAATTCTCATGAAGTTATATAAAGAATCAAAGACACAATCCCAATAATCTCAATAGGAGAATGTCATGTAGCATAAATTTTCCCATTATTTCTATCACCATTCACATTTGTAAGTGGTTTGCACCACGTGACCTCCTCCTATTGAAATGATGTATGCTATCTTAGTGTTTATGGAGCACCTAAGAATTTTTCGAGCATACGTACATGACACGTCAGAATCGTGCCAAAACATTAGAGTCACATACAGCAGCTTAGAGAGAGAGAGAGAGAGAGAGAGAGAGAGAGAGAGAGATTGGCGAATCATCTCACCGCTATATCCATACATCTTGACCATTATAATTTAAATCATCAACATATTCATACTACAGTTCATGATTTTGATCTAGTTATGACTTATGACACCAACAGGCTAGTTATCGTCATGACGAGATACGATATAATTTTAATTATTGGTTGTATAGAGATAAGGGTTTTTCATGGTTGTTTCAGCATGTTCTGCCTGTTGTACATAGTACGTAGATTCAAACTCTAAAGTTTGTAGCGTAGCTTTTCTGTTTACATTGCGAACCAATATAAATAAAAGTTTTTGTCCTTTGTTTTTTTGTTTAAACAACTTGCAACAGTGTATATAAGAATTATGATTGGAGTCTCAATTTTCTCTATGTTGTTGTTGTTGTTATTATTATTATTATTATTATTATTATTTGAGCTACTATCCACTTAAGTGGATAGAAGGCTTTGTCCAACTTATTTTTCATCCGTCGAATTAACTTGTAGATTTGATCAAAGATGAGGAACAGAAAAAAAAATGACACAAAATAAGGAACAGATAAAAAAAACGTGATCATCTTCTTCTCTGTCTTCAATCTCTAATCTCCGTGATAGGGGAAAAAATATTGACCCCTTTGCAGCCCCCTCCTTTCTTGAGCAGAAATTCACGAAATAATATAGAAACACAAATAAGGTGATCTGTTAATTTTAACAAAGGAACGAATTAGTTTGAGTTCACTAATTTTATGCAAACATAAATTAATTGTAATCTGTGTTTATCCGTGAAAAATAATTTCATCTATTTCTTTCTCAAAGTCTCACATCAAATGAAGAAACATATCTTTTTTTTTTTTCCTAAGTATTTGAGTCCCCAAAAATTTCCTTCTAGCCATTGATTTATATCGATGCTGCTATCCATTGGCTACCATTAACAAGCAAATGAGAAAAATGCTTGAAATCTTTAATCAGACCCTAAAGCTTAATTACAACGACTCCTTTATATATGCTACAACGTTAGCGCTCCATAACATGATGAACTGTACAATATCTACTATGTAGATTTTTGCGCGTCTTTTTCCGAGAGAAGTTTTTATTTTGAGGGAATTTTTGAGAGAAAACCGATGCATGAGTTAAAAGATAGAAACTGTAATCGTTTCGACATTGGCCACGAGGGGAACGCTAGCCGCCGACGTTATTTTTGTCGAGCGAGAACGAAGCTGATGGTGACAAAGAAGGAAAGAAATCGAAACGGCGCAATAATATCTCACATGTTTTCATTTTCTTTTCAGATTTTTTTTTTACCAAGCTACCTCCGCTTCAATAAGAGAATGCTACGTCATTTGATGGGATTTTAATCCATCAACCCAATCCAATGGTTAGAAATTTAGGTGGACAAAACCTTCTATCCGCTTAAGTGGATAATAGCTCAACTCTTGTTACTACTATTATTATTATTATTACTATTAATATTATTATTGTTGCTACTAGTATTATTATTAGTACTACTCCTACCTCCTCCTCCTGCACCTGCTACTTTTGTTACTGCTACTCCTACTACTCCTACTACTGCTATTACTATATGTTGCTACTACTACTATTATTATTACTACTACTATTATTAGTATTATTATTAGTATTACTATTACTATTACTATTATTATTATTACTACTACTACTACTATTTCAAATATAGTGAACACATTAAAACTCTCTTATATTATAGGAACTATATTTTTCTCTATATTATCTAGTTTTCTTATATCCGTTTTGAATCTGCATGTATATCCATATTCGTATCTGATTTTAGCTGATATGGATACGCGCTTTCCTTACCGAGGCATACATGTATCTGTATTTGTATCCGTGCTTGGTAAGTGGATATAGATATAATAAGCATCATATTCCAGCCGTATCCGAGCCGTATGCAACCCGAGTATATTGTCAACAGAGACCAGATGATATCAATATATAAATCAATACAATCTCAACACATCTCTTCCTTTGATATTCGTTATGACATGGTATCCATGTCCAACTCGTCCTTGACCTTTACATGCAAGGATATGTCGGCATCAAAAAATTGAACTTGAACCCGATTCAAACTTAAATCAACTTTAAACTCTAATTAAAAACTAGTTATCAAAATTAACTCGATTATATGCTGAAAAACATGTGACGTGACACAGGGTAAAAGCGGAAATTTCCAAACGGTTGGAAATCGTACGATAAACGGCGAGTTAATAAACGAACAAAAATCTATACGTAAGACATGTAGTCATGCATCCAGAGAATTCTATATTTTGCGACACTTTATATTTATTTTCCTGTAAAAAACTTCGAGCTAGAGTTTGACTTTTTGATGAACCTTGGAAAAGTGGACGCCATATCATCCACGTGGGGAACAACTAGGCACTAGTGGGATAATCACAGGGATTTTCCATTTGGGTGTTTTTGTATATTATTAAAAGATATGTTAAAAATATTCTCATCTTTTAATTATCTTCATAATTATAGAGGTACATATTAATCATGAATGATTAACCGAGCCAATATTGCAATAGATAAATAACTATAATTAATGTGATTGAGGATTCTCAGGTTTATAATTAGTTTATCTTATATCAATTTATTTAATATAAATAAATCCATCATATGTACATGAATCAAGATGAAGAAATATAATTGTTAAATCCTCTTTTATATTTCTTCTATTTTATTCACCATTGTATCAGAGCTTTAACGATCCAAATTGATTTCCCAAGATCTAATTTTTTATTCAGAATTTTCTTCAATTGCCGTCAAAGTGAACCTGCGGCCATATTGTCCATTTGCAAGTGCTTTTGTAGCGCTTGACAAGAACTCCAAAGTTTTCCTATAAACTAGTTTTATATTGCAAGTGCTTTACATTCACGTCACGAGAACCGCCGGTGGTTAGGGGTGGGCGTGGGCCGGGCCGGGCCTAACCCGGGCCCGGCCGGGTCAGAGTGGGTTGGACCTATTTTTCTGATCCCGGGTTTGGGACTTCACTGACCCACGACCACGCCTAGGTGTGGGTTGGGTGACCCACCACAACCGGTAAGGTGGATGGGGCGACCATGGATTTTTCGTCTAACTTTTTTTACCTTTTAATTATATTAAACTTGTATTTACAATTATAAAATTAAATCTAATTTATTTTTTAGTAATTTAAACTTATATTAAACTATTTTTAAACTTGTATTGAACTTTTTAATCTTTCCAAGTAGACAACAAATGAGCTTAAAGATCATTTGCATGGAGGCTGCCGGTGGGTCGGGCGGTAGGATCGGGCGTGGACGGCGTGGGGTGGGCCTACTTCTCGACCAGTGCGAAAGGGCTAGACCGGCCCGACCGTGTATCATCGTTAGCCGGTCGGACCGACTCCTCTGGCCGGGCGGTCGTGACCCATCTTGCATTTGGGCGGGTTAGCCAGCGGATCGACCGACCCGTGACCAACCCGATGGTTGGTTGGTATTTTTTTCTTTTTTCTCTTTGGATTTTTAGATCAAAACCACCTAAACTTTTGCCCAAATTGATTGTTATTATCTTTTTTTTTTTACGAAAACCACCTAAAATTGCTTACATGCTTTCAATGTCACACCAATCTATATTTTCAATGTCACATCAAAACCACATATTTTCTGTAGCTAATGTCTCATGTGTGGTTATGCTTGGTATATATTTCAAAATTTTGGTGGTAATTGTGATTTTCTTAACATAGCAGGTGGTTTATGTCAAAAGTTTATAAAGATAAGGTGGTGTATATATCAAGTTGTGTTTTGTAAAGGTGGTAACCATAAGAGATATAAAAGTTTAGGTTGTAAGAAATATAAAAGTTTAAGTGGTAACAATAAAAAAAATATAGATTGATGTGACATTGAAAGCATGTAAGCAATTTTAGGTGGTTTTCGTCAAAAAAAATTAGGTGATAACCATCAATTTAGGCAAAAGTTTAGATGGTTTTGATATAAAAACTCTTTCTTTTTTCCTTGCCTCGGTGGGCGTGCTGGATCTAGCCAACAACAAAGACGATTTTTTTGTGGTCATTTCATTGCTTCCTGTGCTCCTTCGGGCCTTCAACAAGCATTAATTTGTGGAAGTTTGTTGTTTATTTCTCCTTGCCAACTTTGTGGAAACTTGTTATTCTCCCTTTGACCGTGAGAAGCACCCAACATCCGCCTTTAATTCTTAAGCGTGTGGCTCTTTGGTTCTTCGACTTGCTATGTGTCTTTATTTTTTCTAGAAGATATGAATTTCGATTTACTTCTGGGGACTTATGTGGTTGCAGAAATTATCTGATTTCGGTAAAACCTGTATCGCGAAGATGTGGAGTTGTTTCCTCTAGAGCCCGTTGTAGCCGTGCTCATCATACTACTAGATTCTGCACCTTTTATCACCATATCAACCACACTTATGATTTTTGCTGGCGACAATAAATCTATTAATTCCTCAATGGTAGACTCTTTGGCTCCTTGTTCTTCAGTTTCCGTGATGCCAACCTTTGATCCCACTACGTTGGCGGCTGGCGGCTTCTCCCTCAGCCTTCCACATACACCGCCCAGTCAGGTAATGCTTATTTTACTTCTAGTCATAGTTGGATTATAGATTCACGAGCTTCAGATCATATGACGCATTTTTCATCCACATTTACACCTATATTTGATTTTCATGTTCATACTACTATTAGTTCCCCTGTTCCTATAAATGGTATTAATGATATTTCTCTTACTCCTTCTCTGTGTTTATCAACTTGATTGAATATTCCGAGTTTTCCTTCTAGTTTATTGTCTGTTAGCAAGCTTACTAAACAAGCCAATTGCTCAGTAACTTTTTATCCTACTCATTATGCTATTAAAGGCATCTATATGAAGAAGGTGATTGGTGGATGCCGTAAGCAGCGTGCTTTATACCTCTTAGACTGTCCGAATCTGGATTCAACACTTTATGTTTCCACATATCCTACTGTATGGCACCATCGATTAGGGCATCCACCTTTATCCATTGTCAAACAGGTTATTCCTAGTTGTCAATCATCTTCTTGTGAACTTTCTTGTGAGTCCTGTGAGTTAGGAAAACGTCACCGTGTTTCCTACCCAGGACGCATCAATAAATGTAGTGATGCTCTCTTTGATTTAGTTCATTCAGATGTTTGGGGACCAGTAAATTTTTCAAATTTTAATAAATTGTTGTATTTTGTGACTTTCATCGACAATTTTTCTCGTATGACTTGGTTATTCCTTCTTGTTGATGTGTATAATCACAGTTACTAACCTCGGGTGAGTTTAGCTTTTAAGAGAGCGGAGTCCGTCTTCTCTCCTAATGCCCTGACGCCGATTCCGCCGGGGTTCGCCACAAAGAAAGGGGACCTCAGGAAGAGGCGGAGTTGGGATCTCCGGTGGTTCCTCCGACGGTCAAGTTAGTAATGGGGGGAGAAAATTCAATGGAGCAGGAATGCAGTCAGAAAAGATCACTTACTTGGTTCGCTGTTCACGTTGCTACTTATACCTAGGGTTGTGGGGGTATTTTCGTCTTTCCATCGGTTAAGGAACCACCGATGAGTCACCCTCTCCTCAGCGTGTGAGCGGTGATTGGTGAATATCTCTTTATCTGCTATGGTGGTGGCCTTACAGTGTCAAATGCGGGTAACTTGAGGGTTTGTGTGGTCTATTCGCCATTAATGGGATGGGATTGGCCTGTATGCATGGGTCGGGTGCCTTCACGAGTGAGGCAGTTAGAGTGTCGGTCATTTAATCGATGTTGATGGGCTCGAAATCTTGTATAACCGTCGTTCAGTGGAGAAACACGTAGGATGAGAGAGGCGTGGTGGTGGCCGACTCACACGACCTCTTAGAAATCCCTTGGGATAACCGGTGAAGAGCGACTAGTGCCTTCGCGTTGTCGAAGGGCGAATGGTTGAAAGGGGCCTAGATTCCGCGCTCGTCACGGAGATGCGGCTGGTTGGAAGGGTTATAATGGGTGGCGGGTTGGAAGACGACTTTCGCCTTCGTGTCGTCCGGCGGACTAGCGATTGAAAGGTGATAGCTAGTCGTCCCCATGTCATCCGGGGACGGCGGCGTGGAATAGCTCAGAAGCGATCAATTGGTAGGCCGGATATTACCGCTTCGCGTCGTCGGGAGAGGTTGTTGATGGGCGACGCCTGCCTTCGGCGTCGGCTATGGCGGTAGTCGTTTAATGGACCGTGGCTCGGTAAGTCGAGCCGGTGGGTGGTGTGGAGGTTCGTGTCACTCCTCGTTGACAAGCAAGCGTTTATCCATGTCAGCACTTGGTTTTTCTCCTTAATCACAGATTAGTGGTTATGACCATAACACTTCTTATCGGTCGCTCTAAGGTGTTTGATGTGTTTTGCACATTTTATAATGAAATATATACTCAATTTGGAATTAAAATTAAATATTTTCATTCGATATGCAAAAGAGTATTTAAGCCATAATCTTTAAAATTTCTTTAAAACAAGGATATTATTCATCGACTTCATGTGCATATAAACCTCAACAAAAGGTGTCACTAAATGTAAAAAATCGTCATTGCTCGATCTATTATGATCACAATGTTTGTACCCAAGTTTTATTAGAATTTTGCTATGCTTACTGCATGTTTTCTCATAAATTGGATTCCTACACTGGTTCTTGACAATCAAACTCCATTTTCTCTTATTTTTCTGCAAAAAAATAATTTTCCCTATCTCTTAAAGTGTTTGGATGTACATGTTTTATGCAAAATTAAGAACCTGGCAAGACAAAATTGACCCTCGTGCTATTGAGTGTCTTTCTTGGTTATTCTTGCTTTTCAAAATGATATTTTTGTTATTATCCTATTCACAATAAAATTTTTACCTCGACTGATGTCACATTTTGGAATATCAAAACTTTTTTAAATGACACTATATCACAATCTCCAGTGACATCTCTTCCCACTACAGTGGTAAACACTCTAGATTTTTCAATCAACAAGCTACCATAGGTGGATATGGGAAATGAAAAGGAGGGTCCTATTCAAAACAGTCAAGAGAAGGCTATTGTTGTCATGCCACCACCATGAACTTCCGAGCCTACTCCGTCCACTTCTGAACCATTGGCATCTTCTGGTAACAATGCTCCACTTGGTGATCTTCCTATTGCACTTTGCAAAGGGAAATGACATTATCCCAAATATCCTATTTCTCTTTATGTTTCTACTCATGGTTTAAATCCTCCTTTTAAGGCGTTTATATCATCTTTAGATTTTGTTTCTACACCTAACAATGTTCAAGAAGCACTTAAACATTCTGGTTAGCAGGCTGCTATAGAAAATGAGTTGAAGGCTCTTCAGCAGACAAATACTTGGGTAATAGTGAAGCGTCTTGTAGGCTGTAAGATGGTAGGATGTCATTGGGTCTTTATTGTGAAGCATAATCCCAATGGGTCAGTCGAATGTCTAAAGGCATTTCTTGTAGCTAAAGGTCTTACTCAACAATATGGAGTAGACTATGAGGAGACTTTCTCACCTGTTGTAAAGCTTACATCAGTTCGGTTATTAGTCTATTTAGCATCTAGCTAGTCTTGGCCTCTTCATCAATTAGACTTTATTCATGGGTGACCTTAAAAAGACTGTCTATATAAAGCCACCTCCTGGTTTTTAGCGGGGGGGAGGGGGGCGCAGTTGGTATGCCGATTGAATAAATCTCTTTACGGTCTTAAGTCATTTCCTCGTGCTTGATTTGATAAGTTTAGTAAAGTTGTCTACTCATAGGGATCCAAGCGTAATAGGGCTGATCATTCTCTATTTACACATCATAGTTCTCGCGGTATTGTTATTTTATTGGTGTATGTTGATGATATTATTATCACAAGGAGTGACTCACAGGGCATTGACAGTATTAGACGACACTTGACTTCTCAGTTTTAGCCAAAGGATTTAGGTCATCTTTGTTATTTCCTCAGGATAGAATTTTGTACGATCTAAGGGTGAATTTTTCTCATAATGGAAACATGTGTTAAATTTACTATTGGAGACATGTTTCTTGGCTGTCATCCTTGTGATACACCCATGGATCCAACTTTGCGGCTCTCATCATCCATATTAGACACCCACTTTCTAATCTTGGTCGATATCAATGACTGGTTGGAAAACTTATTTACTTGATAGTAACTCGATCTGGCATAGCATATGCAGTTAGTTGTGTTAGTCAATTTATGCATGCACCAACCACAGTGCATTGTGAGGTTGTTCTTCATATTTTATAGTATCTCAAGAAGTCTACCAATCAGGGGCTTGCGTTTCGTCCATGTCACTCTCTCTTTTCGGGGATTCTCTGACACTGATTGGGCTAGCTCCATAGGAGATCATCGTTCTACCACCGGTTACTGTGTCTTTTTCTATGGTAATCTTATATCTTCGAAAAGGAAGAAGCAGATTGTTGTTGCTCGTTCAAGTGCTAAGCCCGAGTATCGCTCCATTGCTCACCTAGTATTAGAGATTTTATGGCGATGTCTTCTATCTGATTTAGGATTTCGTATTTCTTCAACTACTCTATTGAATTGTGATAATCAAGCAACGATATACATCTCTAATAATTTAGTGTTTCATGCGCGAACAAAACACATTGAAGTTGACTGCTACTTTGTACGTGATTAGTTCACAAGAAGGTGGTGTTGCTTTCTCATACCTCTAGTTCTCAGTTGGTCGATATTTTCACGAAAGCACTACCGCCAAAATTATTCAACTCTTTTTTGGACAAGCTGGGCTTTACTAATATCTACGCTCCAGCTTGAGGGGGAATATTAGAATATATGCTAAGAATATTCTCATCCCTCAATTATCTCCATGATTATGGAGGCACGTGTTCATTATGAATGTTTGACCAAGCTAATATAGCAATAGACAAATAATCTGTAATTGATGTGATTGAGGATTATTAGGGATACAATTAGCTTACTTTCTACAGATATCTTTGGTGTGCATAAACCCATCATATGTATATGAATCGACATCAAGAGAAATAGTTCTTAAATCTTCTTCTAATAGTTCTACTATTTTTTCAACACATATATAACCCTCAAATCTTTAACATTTATAAAATTACCCCTCAAATCTTGGTATGTATAAAATTACCACTCAAAAAGAGCATATTGGGTCCTTCCTCTAACTTAAAAATGTTGGTTTCTACAGAAGGCAAAGTCAAAATTTCCAATAATTTTCTATAGGTTTGCAATAATTTCTTGTTTAAAACTATTTTGTTAAGTGAAAGGGGTAGAAAAAATCAATGTGAAATAATTAGAGGGTAAGTTTGCAAATACCAAGATTTAGAGGGTAATTTTTCAAATATGAAAGATGTGAAGGCCATATATGTAAAACCCCTTTTGTTTTGATGCTATCCATTGAGATAATGCAATAGGTTAATTTTACTTTTATTATTGGACATTTGGAACTTTAGGAGAATAATTATCTCACTTGGAATAAAATCATCCGGTCAATATACTAAATTGTTATCCCCGTGCAAAAATTAGGCTCATCAACTACATTGAGACGATTGCGTCCAACTTTGGGGTTAAATGAGATAGTTTTGAAGCCTTCATATATTAAATAATAATTTATTTATATTATATAATAATAAAAATCCCTTTTTATCATTGTCAGCCACATTTTTAGAATTCTAAAATGCACTTACTTCTTAAAAATTAATTTTAAAATCTCGCATACTTAAAAAATCAACAAAAATGCCCTCACACTTTACAAAATAAAGGGGAATGCCCTTACACTTGGAAGAACTCATAGAAATGCCCTTAAACTTGAATTTTTCTTTAAAAAACCAATGAAAATACACTCAAAATCATATTTATCTGTTTCTTTGACAATTCGATTACAACACTCCTCCCATATTTTCGTCATGCATGCATCACATGCACTGGAACACTAGTGTATATACTAATGATATGCAATATAATACATTATTATAATATAATTTATTCTATTATATTTTTATATTTTGTATTATATAACTTTATGCTATAATAATATACAATATTATGATAAAATATATTCTATTATGTTATAGTATGATATGTTATAATACAATATGTTATATTAATTAATTAATAGTTAAATATGTTGTTAATATATTATTACAATATAACATTATATTATAATATATTATAACAATATAATGTGGTATAATATGCATATTATAATATAAGATAGTAGATTATATTATATTTATTAATAATTTTAAAAGTATTGCTTATGAATTATGGTAATTACGATATAATATAATGCAATGATTAATAGTATTTAACATATTGTTAGTATATAATGATTAATTGTATTAATACATTGTATTATATTGTAATGTATGGTACTTGTAATATTAAACTAAATTATATGATATTATTATATTGTAAGAATACAATACGATATAATATATTAAATTATATTATAATGTATAACAGTATTATATTAGTGTTATATAACTACAAAGTAATATATTATACATTAAGTATATTAAACAAATTGTCTGAGTGGATTTAGACTTAATCGATATATAAATGATATTAGTATAGGCCAATCATCAATAGAATGTATGAGCCCTCCACCTACTGGTCTAAACCAATAAGCATGGAGAGACAATATTGCTACTCAATCTCCAGCCATTTGTAGACTAATCAGATCCTTATAACCTACATTCTTTGTTCAAATTTACGCTCTGATACTACTTACTGAAAAGAAATGAAACTTGAAGTTATTGGATATTAAATGAGTTTGAGAACCAAATTAACCAAACAATTAAAATTTCGTTTGGATACCTCATTAACCAAAAACACAACAAGGAAAACACCATGGTATATATCCAAACAAAACATCAGATATTTGAGATCAATCTCAACGTATGATTAAACTCACACAGTAATTTCCCAACAAATGGGATTTAAGGAAAGAAAAAAAAAGAAGTCAAAAGAAACGAAAAGAGATCAAATGTATGAAAAGCTAACTCTTTTTTCCGAGTATGGAACTCAAACGGTTAGTTATGCTATTGTTTCGAAATTCTCTTCTGGTATAATTTGCGGGATAAAATTTTTATGGTTCGTCGAGTTTTATAACATCTCATATTTTATTTTGTTAAAAGATTTTTTTGTAGTAGCCAAACATTATAGGGATCACACAATAAACTGCATAAAATTCAATCTAAAGTTAAAAGAATAAAAATAAGTAGCAAACTTACCTCCGGTTCTAGCTCATAGAATGAATTGATCAAAACCACATCCGCGTTCTTCAAGTTCTTAAACTGGCGCAACACGAGTGCCAAATAAGCCGGGTACGGATTCGTAGCCGACAAAAACGACGGCAACTCACCTGGTTCAAACCGGACCAAACCGGGGCCCAACTGAACCGGTTCAGTCACCGGATATTCAAGCCGGCCCTCCCAAGCCTGCCAATAAATCGCATCGACTATGCACGGTTGTGTTAAAAATGCACCGGTTCGGATCCCAAACCGGTTCGCTGCATCCAAAACCCATGGCAACAGTGCGTCGTAAACCAATACTTGAACTGGGTTTCCTTTGGTCCGGAACGATTCAATTAGTCCTGACAATGTTTCGGACCCAACGGACTCGAACCGGGTCAGGTAGTCCTCAACGCTAGGAGACGAACTGGGCCCGTTTTGGTCGAATCCGTCAGAGATGTGTACAATTGAGACTGGGCTGGGTTCGGTTCGGGCCGAATTGACAATGAACCGGGTGTTCGCTAGCGAGGTCCGAATACCATGAAAGGCTAGACGCTTGCCAAATTGGAGCATAGGATTGATGTGGCCTTGGCTTGGATAAGGAAGAAGGAGGACATGGGGTTCATATTTTTGATCCATAGCTAAATTCTTCTTTTGATTGTTTTATTTTTTGAGTGGAACTTTATAAAAGAAGGGGGGGAAAAGAAAAGGATAATGGAAACACTAATAACAGCCAAGTGATTTAGACTAGTAATTTGTTACTCCAATCGTGTTATTCATAGGGTTCTTTCACGACTAATCAATGCATTCCAGTCATACACAAGTGAATGGTTTAAAATATTCACATGCGTATGTGAAAAAGAAAAGTATATATGAGGTAACGATCCATTTTACTAATTAAACAGGCTTTCAGGATTTGGTGGGGAAAAAATGAGACATTCTACTACTCATATCGAGACAAGCAATTTTTCTTGACAAATTATTTTAATTTTGCTAGCAAGCTTTGAGCTAATAACCCTTGTCTATTTATTTGTGTGTTTGTGAAAAATTATGTAGACATGTAATTATAGTTTTTTTTTAAATCCACCGTCAAGAAATAAATAAAGTAGTGATGACTTCGGTGAGAGCCATTCTATTGGCCATATCAGACAAATGAATCTCACCATATGCGTGTGGGTGTGTGTGGGTGTGTGGGTTAAGTGTGTGGTGAGGGTGCTAGAAAGATAATGCCTTGTTGTTGGTTATGATCAAGGTCATGTTATTTATTCCAAATAGGTCCAAGGTTTTTCATGTATATATATATCGTAGGCGCCATCATAATTTTTTTGAGAAAAAAAGGATGAGCTCTCACACAGATACCTAAGCCTGCTACTATTAATAGTAGGCGCCATCATAATGATGTTTGACAGATAAAAGAGAGGTGAAGATAATTTATATAGGTTTTATCTTGAAGTTGTGTTTGTGCTAATTTGTCTCTCAATCAGGAATAGTTCAAGTGTAGTTGATTGCAACATAAATGAGTAAATCATACAAATGGCGGCTACGTAGATGTGTACTGAGTTATCCGTGAAGTTTTAAAATTAACCAAACAACTAGAAATGTAATTGCATGTGATAGTATCCACAATAGTTTCGATTTCATGTAAGTTACACTTGCATTACAAGTGGCGAATCTAAAAAATTAAATAATTCCATAAATTTATGAATTATGTGGCTATATACCTCCAAATCTTCCATAATTGCATATTCACACTCTAAATCTTCATAATCGTCAATATATCCCCTAAATTTTCATAACTACATATTAACCTCCCAAGCTTCACAATTGCCAATATACCCCTAAATCTTCAATTTTGAGCTATTATACCCTTTAAATGCAACAGAGTTGCTAAATTAATGGTGTATGAGTCAATTGACCAAAATAACCCTCCTCTCCTTTTCAACTGGCACAACCCCTTCGTATTTCTTCATTTTTCAATTGAAGACTTGAGGGGTAATATGCAATTATGGAACAATTAGGGCCATATTGGCGATTATGAAAATTTGGGGGTAAATATGTAATTAGGGAAGATTTGAGGATATATTGGCAACTACTAAGATTTATATATATATATATATATATATATATATATATATATATATATATATATATATATATATATATATATATTCAATAACCCCAGCCATAGATTACTAACAAACAAAAGTTTCAAAAGTTTGAGGGTAAATATGCAATTATGTAAGGTTTGAGGAGCATATAGCCCTAAAACTATTAATAAGCTATTTCAAAGTGGGCGTGTGCAAGTCCGGCCCACCATCAAAAACATCCAGCTGGGCCCATTTCCACAGCCTCCCCCATGAGTCTCTGTCCTGACTTTCTCTCCTAAATCCTAGCACGTGTCATCATACTATTGGCTTGAACGAGGTCCGTTGTCTCACACGTGAAGGGCGGCTGCTTTTGTTTGTCGTGCTACCGCTGCACACAAAAAGCAACAAAATCTTTTTCTCAATCAAAATAATAATAATCCTCCATTGTCTCTTTCTCTCTCTCTCTCTAAATCCTCTCTCTCCTCCACTCTTCCTCCTCTCTTCTACGGAAAGATAAAGGAAGAGTGAGAGGGAGGAGACAGAGAGAGAGTTTCCATTCGAGTGCAGTCGTCGATTGACAAATCGAAAAAGGTAACTTTTTTAAATTAAATTTTAGGGTTTCATTTTTCTTGCCCTTGATTTAATCTTGATTTTGGGAGTGGTATTATGAATTTGGTAGGGTGTGAGGATTATAGAAAATCTTCGATTTATGTTATTTGTGTGTAGATATAACAGCATCTCTGCATCACATTTTTTCCAGAGTCTTCCACTCTATTTGCTGTTCAATGAATCTTGATAAATTTAGAATTATAAATAAATGTACTATTCATTGTTATAGGTTGGATCTTGTTTCAAGAATTCTATGGGATGATGAAATGATTTTTGCTCGGATTATGCGGGAATAATTATGATATTGTTGTCTTTATGTTTTTCTAATTGGGACATCAAAATGTGTTGAGATCATCTCCTAATTTGATCGTGCATCATGTTTTTGAGCATAGTATATGAGACTGAGCATTTTTGTGGGTGCTTTAGTTTCGTGCTTGAAGATATACATGTTTTTTTTATGTACGTAGATATTCATTAATTGAACTGAAGTCACCTCCTTGTCTCAAGTTTGGGGCGGCTACTCGCGTCGGCTTTCCTTTTCTTGATCATCAGCACTTCAATCAGTTTCTTACGTTAATAAACAGCATAAATGGATTTTTTCCCCATCAGTTTTCTATAAAACTCTTGTTTTATACTTATACACCCATGCATCCTTTCTGGAGAACTGGAAATCAAGTCTATTAATATGCAGAATTTAATTTAATTTTTCAAGTCGTTATGTGGTTGAACTTCCTCAATGTGATACATTAATTTCCAATCAATTGGAGATACTTAAGGGTACCATACCTTTTAGGAAACTTGCAATTTGGGGTAGATATTGTATATAAATTAAGTGGGTCCATCCGAGATTTCTACGTTTCTTCCAAGCAGTGTCGTAAACTTAGTTTTGATGGAGATCCTTTAATTTTGAAAAGAGGACTTTCCTCCAGTGTATACTTGTCCTGGGGCCAGCCCTTTTATGCTTAAATCATGTCTCAAACATCTCTAGGCATATGACTACATTTTGTGGATATATTACTATCTTTTGTTATTTGAACAATGACATATACTCATATTCAAGATTTTTGTTTTTTCTGCTTTGCAGTAATCAGAAATAGTGGATGGCATGTCTGTACTTAGATTCTCCACAACTCTTCTCAAAGCATCAATCATATGATGATTCATTCGACCAACAATTTGAGGATAGCATTTCGGCCGAATTTTTAACTGTGTCGGATGCTTCAACGTCTTATTTTTCCAATAATGTTAATGTCCCTAAACCACCTCCACTTCCAACTGCATCTTACAGAAAAACCAACATTTCCAAGAGGGTAACAAGTTGCAATTGTGTCCTGTATGAAACAAGTCATGCTTGGGACAAGCTTTTTACTGAAGGATATCAAGCTGATGTCCGTGTTTTCACAGATGACAAAGACATAATTTTGGCACATTCAAACATTCTGGTAAGTACATCACAATCCTTTAGTTTATGTTTATAACTTGTATTTTGCAAAGCTGTGAGTCTTCAATATTATAGTTATCCAATAAGTCCTAATGATCTAGTTTCTCATCTCAATGGAATCGCTTTTCATCAGACCAATGAATTTGAATGGTTAGGGTCCTTAGGGATGTCAAAGACCAAGTTCAGGTGTGGTCAAGACTTATTCAAACATGAAGATCAACCCTGACATAAACCTTATCAATGATTTAACTGCAGCGGACATGGTCATCTTGTAATTTTGGCTTAAGTTAAAACATAATTCTAGGCTGTATATTCTTCACAAATCATGCCAAATCTGGTGGAACTAATTTTTGACAATCGAGCACCCCTCCCCTTCTCTGGTTACCGGCTCATCAAGCACCAGGATATGCTCAATTACTTCTGTTTGGTGCTCCAGAATTTTTAGATATTCACAGATGTTGGGGATATAGATTTCTGGCTTTGAATTAAATATAATTTGATTTAGAAACTCTTTAAAGAGTGAAACTGCTGAAGCAGTGCTGCCTGATGTCTGCTAGTAGATGTATGCTTATTTTATCATTTTGCATCTTGTCCCAGTTTGTAAAAGATTCCAGTAGAGGAATGATTCAATTTTTTAATCTATGTTAGATATAAACATATTTATTTACTAAGTAGCCACATTGATTTCCTGATTGCACAAGATATATTGATTCATAGTCGGAAATTGAAAATGTCATAAATGATGTCATGTAGTAGGGTAGGGGTTTCAGTCTAACAATCATATGGATTGTCTGGTTAGTATTACATTGATACCAGAGGTATGGAATGGTATGGTTAAGAATTGATCCTTCAACTATGAGTTTATCAATGATAGGAGTGGTGTGGTGATGTGGTTTTCAATAAGTTGGTATATTTGACATCTGCATTGCCAAAAGAGTTGTCCATATCGCCATCATGGTCATAATATGAGTTGACCTTTGACAAGTCAGGCATTTATAATTAGAACTAATAGTTTAAGTTTGAAAATAGGAGAATATAACAAAATTGGAGTATTCCAGCTTCCATCGATTAAAAGTTCTTTGTTTAGAAATATGCCCATATATTACTTGACTTTTTTAGCCAAAATCAAATTTCATGACATCAGGAATATACTCTAGAGTTACTTAAAACTCTTGTAGGGTTCTTAAGGCCCCTTTTTACCGGGTTTAATCACTGATCAATTACTTAAATACGATGGTTGGTATAAACTTCTGAACAGGGTATTTCGTCTTCTGTGCTAAGAAGTATGCTGGAGGGATCAAAAGTCAAAGAGGGTTTCCGATGTATTAAAATCCATGGTGTGCCCTCAGAAGCTGCCCGTGCATTTGTCCGGTTTCTATATTCGTCATGGTATGTGTGTGAAATATCTCTTTGAATTCACATTCTTAAGGAAAAAAATATCATGCGTAGTGTGGTAAATTGTCATGATACTAGTGCAATAACCAGTAATCTCTGTTTTAGTCCATGTTTCTATAAACATAATCTTCAATATGGAGTTGCACATGAATGCACTGGTACACAAAGAATGTAAGTGATAGTTGCTGTCTCGGATACTTTAATAGTACCATATACAGATTACGAGGGTTTCTTGTTAAACCTAAATATACAGGTACATGTACACAAGAGCAACATAGTATAGATACATCAAACGTGAAATGTTATAGAATATGGGCAGGACATGCTTAAAAATGCCTCTGTGTGTGTGTGTGTGTACAGTCTTGGCTCCTTTAGAGAGGATTTGAAAACAAATCAGCATATTGGACAGAAATTCATAAAGACCAGGTGATCTGAACACAGGACCAAGCCCCCTTATTGTACTTCAAATTCGAATTTAGCATTGACTTGCATTAGACAAGCTCTGGAATGCGAGGCATACCACTTCTATAAAGAATCCATACTTGTCAAGAAGTAGAGACCAATGAAAATGGCAAGCAAACTCAACATTGTGACAAGTGTCACCAACAGTTGTTAGGTGTGCCACATGCCACAACATGTTTGTGAACTGCTATAGCAGTAGGAATCTCTAGTGACAGAGTCATCGTCGACAGCACAATGGCTCCCAGGCCATCATGATGGCAGTGTTAGGTCCAAGGGGCAACATCGTCATGTTTTTGGTGGCATTTTAACAGTGAGGTTCACTGGCAATGGAAGATTACTAGTTGCAGCAAACATGGTGGCTAGGTATCAACAGTCTTGGTGATAGATAGGGAAGAACAGGTTTATTTGTTCGCGGGGAAAGTTGGTTTGTTATTCATTGCTCTGTTTAAACTCGTGTACAGCTTCGTTGGCCTACAACAAAATTCAAACAAAAGAGAAATGCCTTTATTTTTAGGCGTACAATGAAAACGAAAATTACAACTTTCTTCCTTTTGTGAACAAACACGAGGATCTCTATTTTCCGGATCCTCGCCATGGGTTCTTTGCTCGTGTCGGACTTTTATTCGTCCGTTGACCACCGCAATTCGATCCCGTGTAAACCCGTTCAAACTACAGACGAGGGGCTCGCTTCACGAAGGAAACGGTTACCGAGGGGATCACACTCACGGCGAGGGGATCGTCATGGGATCACACTCACGAAGGAGAGGATCGCCGAGCGGTGAGATCTACTAGGAGAAATCACAACGCTATCCCCGAGATTAAGACGAAGCTTAACCTAGAGGGTATCTCAGAGTTCGACCCGAAGTTCAATTACCTTCCGCTTATAGATCCGACGCCGATCGACTTGAGCTCGCCGATGCTCTAACCGCAGGCCGTAGATCTCGCGAGGGCTCGAAGTCCGCCAAAATCCAAGAATCATCCCCCGAACCACCAAGACCCCCATTTATACATCTCATGGGGGTGGCTCTACCAATTGGTCGAGCCACCTCTACCACTGTCGAGGAGGCTCTACCATGTTTGGTCGAGCCACCTCTACCACTGTCGAGGAGGCTCTACCATGTTTGGTCAGCCACCTCTGCCAGCCGAGAGTACCTCTGCCATTTGTCGAGGTAGCTCTACCATGTCAGCCGAGCCACCTCGGCCATTTGGCCGAGGTCCCGCGACGCTTAGTCGCTTTTTCGTCCGCTTCCTGGCCTTCCTGCTTGGTTTTTCTCCTGATGCCGTTGTGTTTGAGTCCAGATCCGATCAACTTCCGTGAGCTCGAACGGCCGCTTGCATCGACGGACTAAGTACGCTTGATTCCATCTCGCTTGCTGCTCGAAGTTTAGTTAACTCGCTTCGCCGAGCTTTGTCGCGTTGTTTCGCTTGGCCAGATGCCTTGCCAACTCGCTTCATGCTTCGCCGAGTACTCACTCGCCAATGTTTTCGTCGCAGACGGACGGATCGTTTGTTGTTAACCCACCGTCGCGAGTCTTGTTCGCACCGATAAGCAATTTTAACGCTTACAGATATTCCCTCCAAAGCGTCTCCATTGATGAGTCCGATGCTTTGACATGATGAGCCCTTCACTCTTTAATCGGGCGGAAAGGACTTGCGAATGACCTTGGCGCTTGATCTCTCATCTCCCTTCGCCTTTCCGGTGCTTTGTAGGATTGCCGAAAGCATTACTTGCATCGCATTTTTGTCCGACCGTTGTCGAGATCTTGACCGTAAGTCAGATAAATTTCTTTGAGATTGGCTCCAGATTTAATTCCTCCAATCCTCTCGTGTTCTCCGCTTTGTAGGATACCCGGGGTGTTACGGTCTTGCATTTATTGCTTGACCATTGTTGGAGTTTCAAACCGAGCTACTTAAGTTTCCTTCTTGTCGACTCGTGTTGGTGAATTGTCGTCCAATTGACCATCGAGATTCGTCCCGAGAATCCTTGGCGTGACGTTAACGGAGTTCGAACTACATGTATTTTAGCCTTCAATTGGCGAGTGCAGCGTTGGCCGTGCGATCTTGCGTGGATCTCAACCGTTGATCGGTGAATCCTTCGGACGGCTGGCGTTGGTTGGCGTCGCTCTTGTATTACTCCTGTCGAGTACAATTGTCCACGATGGGAGGAATTCTTTTGGGGTTTATTCCATTCGGTTGTTGGTATGGTTGGCCTTCTTGTGGCGGCATGAATCGACATTGATACAAATGGAGGAATTCTTTCAAGGTTTGAACGCTACCGTCCGGCCAACATAAGCACCGCCGTAATTGTTAATTTATCCCTCTTTGAGGTTCCACTGGGAGGAAGTTGAGGGTTATCGAGTTATCCTTAAGAATATGGTAATATTCTCCAGAACTTCGTTAAGAATTAGGAACTCGTAATCCTATTTGGCATGGGAGAATATCTCGAAGATTGAGTCCGCCTGTGCCACATTCTTCAACGGTTTAGCCGGGATGCTTGCGTTATTCTTGGACTCGAAGTTCAAATCTGTGAGCCGGGTGCATCATTTAGATCTTTGTTAAGCTTCATCGTGGGACATTTTTTTGTCTTGTGTCGCTGCTGGAGAAGCGAGGATAGTAGGGCTCGAACAGGAACTTCAAGCAGCGAGGGAGAGTCTGATTGTCCTGAAGCTGCCGAAGGCCAACAAAGAAAAGACTCCCGCGGTCGTGCCCGAGAAATTTGAACTCTCGAAGCAGAAGCCGGTTGACATCAAGAAGGAGACTGCGGAGGCCCTTAATGGCAGCGAGGAGACTTTCGGGGCGGAGCTTCAGGAGTCTTCAACAAGCTTTCCTCAATAAAGTACCTGAGTTAAGGCAGCAAATTTGCCGTCACAAGTTTGCCGTTTAGAAAACTTGTGTAACATATTTCTGACCTCTTTTGTGCTCTATTATGATTCTTTTATTTCGTCAGAAATAATTAACCATAATACTTATAGGATTTTTGGCAAACCCTCAGCCATCAACGGATTTGATTAGCCTTTACCAACTACCGTTTGAATTGGGCTAGCGTCGGATTATCTGGATCCATTCCGCGTGGCGTTGTCTTTGGAAGAATGAAACTCTTCTAGACTTGTTGCTATGATATTGAATACATAGGCTTGGTACTCTTTTACGAGCAAGAGATCGCTGACAGCAGCGTGTGGCGTCGACTTTAGGGTTATTAGGTAGACCCGGCCTTCAGCGGATTTGATTAGCCTTTACCAACTACCGCTTGAGTTGGGCTAGCGTGTAGATTGTCTAAATCCGTTCTACACACAACGTTGTGCTAAAAGAATGAAACTCTCTTAGACTTAATGCTACGATGTTGCATCGTGACTTCGTCTTTTCCACGGGAAGGCTAACGAACAGCAGCGTGTGGCGTTGGCTTTATCCCTTCTTAGGCTTCGGGATGAAATACCCCAAAATCGAACTCTGGTGTCTTCTTCAATCGGAGAAAAACTAAACCGGCGACGCATATTAGGCGTCGACTTCATCCCTTCTTAGGTTTCGGGATGAAATACCCCAAGATGAATCTTGGCCTTCTTTGTGGAGGAAGTTGAGCAGGAATAAGATTGATTGAGGTGGGAAAGGAAGAATGTATTCTATTTCCCGAGGGTGGAGAGGAAGGAGGATCTTGTCTCCTATCTCCGGGTAAAGGATGAACAAGAGAGGAAGGTTTTGTGTCCTATCTCTTGAAAGTGGAGAGGAAGGTTTTGTGTCCTACCTCCGGAAGCTCACGAATAAGAGAGGAAGGTTTTGTATCCTATCTCATCGATGGAGAGGAAGGAGGATCTTGTCTCCTATCTAGGGTCTTTGGAAAGGGAGGATTTTTGTCTGTTTCAGTGAAAGAGACTAAAAATGGGATCTCCATTTTGAGAATCTTGAAAGATGAAACTAAGAGTGGGATCTCCACCCCGAGAATCTAAGACAAGAGAGGAAGAATGTATTCTATCTCTTGCTTCAAGAGGAAGGATGTGTCCTATCTCCGGTGAAGGTGGGAAAGGAAGAATGTATTCTATTTCCGATGAGAAACTAAGAGTGGGATCTCCACCGAGAATCTCGAAGGGTACGGATAGCTTTCGCTTTTGTAGGATTGCTAATCGTAATTTGAAGTGGACCTCTCGTTAGTGGAAGGAATCGAGAGGGATTTCTTGGTGGTTGGACCGGGAAGATTTTAGTGGGCCCACCGCCAATGAATTTGATCGGTGAGAGAATTTTGGAGGAAAACACAATAATCTAGGGTTATCCTCATGAAAATGAGTGAGATATTCTCTGAGGAACTTCCCACCAAAATGGGTTATCCTGAATATATTAAGGATAATACTTTTCGAAACTTCCCATTTATCGGCATTAATTAAATTAAGCCGTCTATTATGATAAAGGCGATATGCACGTTTGAATAGGCGTATCATTATAGCAGTCCCTCATTGGGTTGAATTTACCTTTCTTTTTAGAGGTGAGGATTATCGGTCTAGCGGCAAGGGCGAGATCTCCTCCTTAAAGGTTCTCTGTCGAACTTTCTTATTGAAAGCCCTCGACATCCTAGCTTGATAGAACTCAATGCATTGTTGAGCCTCCGTGCTTCTCATCTAACATCTCAAGCTCTTCGAGACGCTTTTGATGTTGTTCTTGATCGTCATCTACATTTGCAAGGCGAGTGGCGGAATCTGGATTTCAGCGGAGAATTGCTTCACACGCGTAAACCCGAGAGTACGGGGTAGCTCTGTTGGCGTCACGTCTGGATTGTGCGATATGCCCGAGTGCTTCTCGAGTTTATCATCGGTCTATTGTTATTCTTGACAAGCGACAAAATCTTGATGATCGTCTTGTTGAGCGCTTCGGCTAATCCATTTCTTCTTTGGATTATAAATCGTCGGCGAGACATCTTGTATCTTGAATTTTCGCAAAACCCGATGAAGGAATTGCCGATAAATCGGGGACCGCTGTTATGCACGATCCGTTTGGGACACCATGTCGATAGATGACATGGTGTTTGATGAATCGGCGAGCGTTTTCGCCTTGACCTCTTTAGTGGGATTGCTTGACCAGCGGAGAAGTAGTCGGTGATCGCTAGAATAAACCGATCTCCTTTAACCGACGGAGGAAAATGGGACCTACAACGCCCATTCCCCATGTCTCAATGGCCGTGATGTAGCCGAAGGATGCAGCTTGCTCGTGGTCGATGCATATAATTGCGTGAATTTGACAGCGTGGCATTTCAGCGTGCTTCATTGCGTCATTAATCATTGTGGGCCAAAGTAGCCCATTCTCCGATTCGATCGTAGAGTTTGGGACCGGTGGTGTGCACCACATTCACCCTCGTGTGCTTCGAAGGACCTCTTACGCCTCCTTGTTTGAAAGGCACCGGAGTAAAGACCATCGTACCCGTGATATAGCATCCGGGTTTCGTGGTCGTAAAGAATCAGGGGCTCTTGGGATTGACTCTCTCTCCTTCCGTCTTCCGCGAGAATCGGTGTAAGGCGTGTCGATGATAGGAAAGCCAATCTCGGCTCCAACTTGGTTTGGGTTGCATTTACCTCTTTGGTAACCATCCCTTTGTCTTCTTGTACCCCATCATATATCGGGTACGAAGAGTTGATGAGTCCCGACCGTAACTAATTGCTCGGTCTCGGGGGTTGTGCTAACGACCTATTCGCCTTGCGCCAGTGCATCTGCGTGGCGTTTGGAGGCGTGGATATATTCGATGAAGAACTCTTCGAATGAGTCCGCCATTTCAACGGCTACCGATGATAGGGGACTGCATCGGTTCCTCACTTCGTAGTCACCACGACCGCTTAACTATCGGTTGTGAATCTCCATACGCCGAGATATTCGACCCCGGCTCCTTGGCGAAGCTAAGTCCGATAAGTAGCTGCTGTATTCTGCCACGTTATTGGAACATGATTCGGTGAGTGAATAAGCACGGGCATGACATGATTCCGGGAAATTAAGACAACTCCGACTCAAATGAGATTTTAGAACATCCGGGTACTTGCTACATTAGTGGCCCGAGAAGTCTCACAAAGTACAATCGCCATATTTGTTGGTGCGACGAGTGTTGACTTTATGGACTTCATCCGAAGATCATCATATAGCTCAACCGCGTCCCGGTTCGTCATACCAAGAGATCGCGAATCGCTTGCCCTTTGACTGACTGTTTGAAGTGCAGTCAGATTGGGACAAGAGTAAGGCCCATTTCGCCAAACGCCAACTCATCAGTTTGGCCAATATAAATATTCGACCGGACATTTAGAGATGACATAAATCGCCCGTCCGACTAAATAGTGTCGATTTTCAATCGCGAACACTAATGCAAGGCACCGCTTCACCATCGGGTATCGAGACTCGCCACCAATGTTCGGCCAGTAATACATCGCCGCTCGCGACCGTTGTCGCCGCCCCGCGAGTAAGGCGCTTAACGAGTGATCCGCTGCCTTGACGTAGATCAGAACGGTTTTCCGGACAAGGTGCAACAAGAACAGAGGTTTAGCGAGATACGATTTGATCTCTTCTAACGCTCGACAGCGCCGCCCCAAATAAACGACACGCCTCTTCTTGTTCAACTTGGAGAACGGCCGGCACTTCCTGATAGGTTCGATATGAACCGTTTGATGTACGCCAATCGCCCTTGTAACCCCTCGAAGTTCTCTCGATTTCTGAGGTTGCAACTCTTGAATCGCTTTTACTTTATCAGATCGACATGGATTCCTTTATCTGCGACGACGGCCAAGGAACTTGCCACTAGACGCCCCAAGGAAGGATTTGGCGGGGTTCATCTTTAGTTGATGAGTCCGCATGAGCTCTAATACCGCTTCTAAGATCTTTAATGTGATCTCGCCACGGCTTTTTCCACTGTCGCCGACGAGCATTCAACCGCTTTTCCCGAGATGATCCCGAAAATTTTAGTCATTGCTCGCTTATATGTCGGCGTTTTAGTTTAACCGGCATTACCGTAGCAAAATATACCGATGGGTGTTCAACGCGTGTGTTCGCATCATCGGGTGCATCTTGATTTGATTATACCCAAAAGCCATCCATAAAGGACATCCTCTCAATCCACATGTATTGTCAACTATGACGCCGGTGATCGCGAGGGAAATCATCCTTCGGCAAATATTAGGTCTCAGAATGACACAGATCCTAATCGAACCATTCTTCTTCATGACCGACTATATTCGCCACCCAATCCGGATGTTGAATTTCCTCGATGAATCCGATTCTATGAGTTTCTTTACCTCGCCTACGATGCTTTGTAAGATTTGTGGGCCGAAGCGTCTTCGATTGCTTGGCGGGTTTGACATCCACGTTGATGTTGAGGCGATGTGTCGCCACATTAGGTCGAAGTCCCCGCATATCCTCGTAGCTCCGTGCAAATACATCGATATATTCCCCGACAGGGCGATCAACTCTTCCTTTTCTTCCGAGGGAAGAGTATTATGATGTTTATGAGCTTAGGATGCTCCTCATCACCCATATTAACCTCGACTACCTCGCCCTTAGCTGGGGTTCTCTTTGTTCGAATCTATCCCCAAACCGCTCTCGAGTTGATGGATCCATGGGTCTTCCCATGTTGGCATGTCTTCATCACCCTCAATAGTAGCAGGATCGACCGTAGCCATATTTGACATCAAAGCCTTGAAAGCTTCTCAGGTGGTGTAGAATCCCAATAGAAGAATCGAGGCAGAATGTCGTCTCCCTCATCGGGTGGATTATTATCAATCGCCCACGAGCATTCATCTTCGAGGAGGACTCAGATCCCAATCCCCTTCTAAATGCATAGTAGTTATCCCTCCTGGGACATATGCCGCTTTAGAGGGACTCGAGGACCTCGCCAAACATAGGCCTTCCCTTGTGTCAGTTGTACCCCCACTTCTTCATGATACCCGTTTCGACTATATCCGAATGTGTGGAGGATAGGCTCATTCTTAGTCTTCGTGGATTTTCTAAATGATTGATCTTTGGGCGCATTTAGTTTCACAGTAAACCAAGTCTTTTCACTACTCGATCTTCGCGATGACGAAAGTGCCGCCCCAAAGGAGTCTCGAATCGCTTTTGTGTAAAGAAGATGACCGAAGCCGCAAGTGCAACTCGATCTTTGTATAAACTGTCATTACATCATTTAAAGACAAAGGATACTCTAAATCGCCATTTATTGATTCATCGGCAATTTGCCAATTACAATGTTCGTCGACGATTCTTCATCGCCAAGATTGATTACAAGGGTACAATGTTGTTTAAAACAAAACCACCACTATAATCAAGCTAGGCCGATATCGGCTTCTTCAGTAAGGTGCCTTGGGCGATGATTCGGTTTGGACTCATTCACCGTAGAGGAGAGAATCGGTAAAATAATTCTCTACCCCTTAAACGGCCGCTTGTCCGCGACCACCGCCTTGACCTCATTATTTGTGTCTACATATTTGAGACACCGATGAAGAGTAGATGGGACTATAACGCTACCGCGGATCCAAGGTCGACCAATGATAAGTTATAGGAAGTCTGCGTCAATCACATAGCGGTGACTTGGACTTTAAGTCCCCATTTGGCACTTTATCCGGATTTTAAGGTAGAGACCGTGGTGTTAAACCCGTAGATCATTGTGCTGTTGATGCCACTTCTTGGCGGGGATTCCAAGGTGATACATGAGGCGCAGGGCATGATGCCGACAAATGAACCTCGATCGACTTGGATCCTGCTAACCTCGCCGAGCCGATATACCCGTGAAGTATAGCGCCTATCATGCTTGGAATCTTTCGCTCCGCATATCCTCCTTTGTAAAAGTAATGCGGGGAAGTGTTTCGCATAAGGTTACCTTGTTGAGCCGACTCTGGGACTCGGCTCCAATCTGGGTGAAAGACGAGTCGGCCGGAGCTTGTAGAGCTTCGGGTTTCCTTTGACAATCGGAGCAACTCGTAGAGAGTTATTCTAGCCGGGATGTTTGCCAATTGGGCCATGACATCAAAGCGGTATGGAGGGCTCGGCGTTCGGTCTATCCCTCACTGTCAGGCGATTGAATCGGATCGCCGAATTGAGCTTCCCGACTCGAGGTTGTTTCTCCTTTGCTTCTTTGCTTTTCTTTGGCGGTCGTCTGTTGTTGCCCCTTTCTGCGCGGTGAGGATTAAGTAGCCGCCCCGATTCGGCGGCGTCTTCGCGTTTGGGTTTGGAGCCTCCGGATATTTGTAGCTATATTCGTGTCCACTTCGCGCAAAGACTTCATCATCCTTCTGGAATTCTTTGAAGCAACATGGCATAGTTTGCCTTTTCCCTTAGACTTCCTTTTGGCCGAGGACGAGTCCACCGATCGCCTTCGAGCAAGTCGGTGAACCCAAAGGATTTCTCCGCTTGGCCGTCGCGGTATAAGCCCCTTCTCACGCGTTCTCGGAGGATCTTCATTTACCATCTTCATTCCTACCTTCACAACCGGGCGCTGGTTGGAACCAACCAAGGAACCGATCCGCTTATAGAGATTGCATTTGCTCCCACCTTCTCTCTCTTTAGAGGGTTTCGAGTAATGACTCCAACATCGATCGCTCCGATCTTGTCCTCGACGGTAGCGTAACTTTTAGGATGGGTATCACTCGCGGTAAGCGCAGCACTTAGGATCTCAGAACCTTGTTTGCCTCCTCTTGGTTTACAATCGGGGCAACCGATTTTATTGTTCTCCAAAAGGTATTTAAAGATGTTCTAACTTCTCGCCCTTGAACGAGTAAGTCTTGGGAAACCTCGAACCGATGGTTTCGATTCGAGTTTGTTGGACGCCATTGAGGCAAGGACCGTGGTGCACGCTGTTGCGATCGGCCATGGGTTGCTCGAACGTTTGATTAGCGCCTACAGACTTTGTTTGCTTTACCTTTGCCACGGGACAAAGTTCTCGCTTATGAGTATCCACCATATAGTGACCTCTCTCCGCTTTCTTCCTTCTCGTGAATCGCCTTGCTCTCCACGATCCTTAAATCTTTCCGTGTCTCGGACGGCAGCTCCCATTGCTTCCAACACGCCCAATGACAAGTTGCTATGACAGTTTGAGAATGAACTTCTCCGTTATCGTCCCTGCATTCATTGCCTTATTCTCAACCTCTGACAAGTTGTCCATCGCTTCCCGGCTCTTCGCTCGTCCAACAAAGAACCATGGATACCTCTGTCATCGTCGAAGAAATTGGTGAGAAACATGGCCTCCATATCATCCCAACTATTAACGCCCCGGTTTGAGAGCGGTACCAATCGAAGGCAGCCCATGGTGCAACGAATGACCGAACCATCAGGGCTCGCACGGAGATAACTCCTAGATGAGACTTGAAGTAGATCAAGTGCCGAGCGGGTGATCCTTTTCCGCCAAACCGTAAAGTTGATGAGGTGAATTTCGTTGATACGGATTGATTCCCCACTTCTGTAAGGACATGGTATACCCGTTTCTTTACCTCTTGAGCCGAAATCAAAGTATTAATTTTGCTCTCGAATCTTTTATTTTCTCATTTTCCCTACATCTCCTCGGGAGGAACGATTGCAGCATCGCTAGCGCTTCGAAAAGATGATCATCTACGCTCGCCTCCTTTCTCGTCCGTGTCGCTATCCGTTGAGTTGACATTATGGCGACGACTTGACTCGGCCGGTTCATTATCGCTGGATCCTTGGTCATGCATTGCTCTCATCCACGATGCCGGCTCCATTTCAAGCTTAAAGTTGTCCTTTTGCTTGGTTAGCCTCTTCAAGCATCTCGGGACTTGTTCCGGTACGATCATGAACGCCAGGTTGTCCTATGCCGAAATTGTATTATCTGGCTATCAGCGGCCAGATCCGACACTTCATCATCCGAGGGTAATCCCTTCGATGTTGCGAGAATTGTCGTTCAGCCCCGGACCGCAATCGAAGTCATTCGCTATGCGTCTCGGGAACGGACGCGGACGACGCCCCTCTCACCGTCATGTTGATGGTAACACTCGGAATTCATCGCCTGATTTCAACCTCTGACGGTTGTCCATCAAGCTTCTTTGCTTCTCGTCCAACAAAGAACCATGGATACCTCTGTCATCGTCGAAGAAATTGGTGAGAAACATGGCCTCCATATCATCCCAACTATTAACGCCCCGGTTTGACGCGCGTACTAATCAAGGCAGCCCGCCAAGGGTGCTAACGAATGACCGAACCATCAAGGGCTCGTGTCGAGATAACTCCTAGATGAGACTTGAAGTAGATCAAGCCGAGTGGGTGATCCTTTTCCGCCAAACCGTGAAGTTGATGAGGTGAATTTCGCTTGATACGGATTGATTCCCACTCTCTGCAAGGACATGGTATACCCGTTTCTTTACCTCTTGAGCCGAAATCAAAGTATTAATTTTGCTCTCGATCTTTTATTTTCTCATTTTCCCTACATCTCCTCGGGAGGAACGACGGCAGTTATCGCTAGCGCTTTTGCCGAAGCAAAGATGATCATCTACGCCCGGCCTTCTCCGTCCGTCGCTATGCCAGTTGGACATTATGGCGACGACTTGACTCGCCGGCGGTTCATTATCGCTGGATCCGCTGGTCATGCATTGCTCTCATCCGGCCGTGATGGCCGCTTCCATTTCGCTTAAAGTTGTCCTTTTGCTTGGTTAGGGCCTCTTCAAGCATCTGGGACACTTGTTCCGCTGATCATGAACGCCAGCGAGGTTGTCCTATGCCGAAATTGTATTATCTGGCCATCGAGGGAGATCCCACACTTCATCATCCGAGGGTAATCCTTCGCATGTTGGGCATAAGTCGCCTAACAATTCCTGACCGCAATCGAAGCCATTCGCGCATGCCCCGAACGCACGCGACGACGCCCCTCTCGCTGGTCATGTTGATGGTAACACTCCGGCAATTCATCGCCTGAGGCCCATCTTTTCTTGGAAGCGCCTTTGACTTTGCGCATTCGCGTCGAGCCTATCAAAGACCGACGCTTCTCCCGAGTCGCTTTAGCGCAGCTTGCACTGATAACACCGCCTTTGATCGTTTCGAGCACGCGCATGTTTGGTTCTGGCGCTTCTTCGATTTACTGCACTCCCAAAGACGATAGTACAACTCGTCAAGATGAACACCGAGCAACCTATCGCGTGTCGGCACGACTTTTCGTATAACGCTGTCATCGCCGATGAGAGCCGCCTCCTTCCGAGAACAAATAGGCCTTTCATAAGTCACTCGCCACATTAACACGCCGCGAGTGTGAATCTTCGACGCTTTCTGACTTCGATTTGAAGCCCTGCGGCGAGCAAATGTGTTTCTTCTTATCTTTGTGGTACGACCAGATAGGAGTGACCATGATTCCTTTAACGGACCTAGGCGATCCTTGACGGTAGCCCGGCGGTCGCGGGCGAGTTAACTTTGGAAGTTCTGCACAGACGGAGGTGACTTCGGCCAATCCCACTTTTGTTGAGGTGCTCACGATTTCGATTTGAGCACGGAGCGTGAGTTGTCCCCGCGAGCTAGGCTTGGATGTCGGGTTCGGCCGGGTTGAAGCCTCGACGGACTCGGGCTTCCAAGCTAGCCGATTTGTCGACGACTTCTTGGCGCTTCCTCTTCAACTCACCGCTTGTCGCGACTAAAGCTCGTGGCTTGCGCGAGGAGCGGGCGCTCCTCGGATATGCTCTCGGCTGAACGATTCCGCTTGACTCGGACCCATTCGCTCGTCACGGCCAGGAATCGCCACGATCTCGTGACTTCACCGGAAGTCAACTTGGATCTTAGATCCGCCATAGCGGACCCCATCCATCGATTCTTTCGCCTGGCTAATTGTTTCGCCAGCGTCGCCGCCGACGCTCTTCGAGAGAGTCACGACGCCTATTGGCGAATCGACCCCGCAGCTATCGGGTTCTCAAGGTTTGCCGTTGTTAGGTCGGAACCACCGCACCGCAGCCTTCCGACGGCGTGGTGGATTTTCTCGCCCGCGATTCGAGGTCGACGGGTCTTCTCAAGGTGAGACCATCTTAGACTTATGGGGAACCGGATCTCGATGAGGAGGAGAGGTATTCTTCATACTTCTTCCGGGTCGAACTCGAACTCGACCTCCTCGATGACCGGATCGGATCCATAAGCATGAACACGACTTTTTGAAGCCGCTGCTCCCACCGGTCGCCACTTGTTCAGGGGAAAGTTGGTTTGTTATTCATTGCTCTGCTTAAACTCGGTATGCCTTGCCTACAACAAATTTAAACAAAAGAGAAATGCCTTTATTTTAAAGGCATAATGAAAACGAAAATTACAACTTTCTTCCTTTTAGAACAAACACGGGATCTCTATTTTCCTGATCCTCGCTTGCATGGGTTCTTTGCCCGCGTCGGACTTTTATTCGTCCGCTGACCACCGCGACAATTCGATCCCGTGTAAACCCTGCCTGAACTACAGACGAGGCTCGCTTACTAAGGAAACGGCTACCGAGGGGATCACACTCACGAAGGAGGGATCGCTGGGATCACACTCACGAAGGAGAGGATCGCCGAGCGTGAGATCTACTAGAGAAATCATGCAGCTATCCCGAGATTAAGACTAAGCTTAACCTAGAGGGTATCAGAGTTCGACCCAGTTCACTACCCGCTAATAGACTGACGCTCATCGACTTGAGTCACGCAACCGTATGTCAGATCTCATGAGGGCTCTTCGTAAGTCCGCCAAAATCCAAGAATCATCCCCCGAACCACCAAGACCCCCTATTTATACATCTCACATAGGGTTCTACTAATCGTCGAGCCACTGCATTGTCGAGGAGGCTCTACCATGTTTGGCCGAGCCACCTTTGTCGAGGTACTGCCACTGGTTGAGGTAGCTCTACCATGTAGCCGGAGCCACTCTGGCCATTTGGCCGAGGTCCCGCTACGCCGGTTCGAAGCTTTTTCCGCTTCCTGCCTTCCCGCTTGGTTTTTCTCCTGATGCCGCCGTTGTGTTTGAGTCCAGATCCGATCAACTTCCGACCCATTCGTTCGTCGCCGGCTGTAGGAATCGGCTACGATCTCGGACTTGACCTCGAGTCAACTTGGATCTTAGATCCGCCTCATAGCGGACCCCATCCATTGATTCTTTCGCTGGGCTAATTGTTTAGCGGTGGCCGACGTCGCCGGCGGGCTCTCTTGGAGAGTCACGACGCCATTGGCGAAATCGACCCCTGCAAAGACAGGGGTTAGAAGGTTTGGCCGTTGTTAGGGTAGGAACCACCGTTGTCTGCGGATCTTGGCGGCGGTGGTGGTGGATTTTCGCCTCCGCATCTGAGGCGGTCGGGTCTTCCTTGCGGCGGAGACCATCTTAGACTTGCGGGGGGAACCGGATCTGGATGAGGAGGAGAGGTATTCTTCATACTTCTTCTTCGAACTCGAACTCGACCTCCTCGATGACCGGGATCGGGATCATGGTTTGCGACCTGACGGCTTCTTTGTTGGCCGTTGGCTCTATTGTGGTCGCCGGCTTGTTCGCGGGGAAAGTTGGTTTGTTATTCATTGCTCTGTTTAAACTCGTTATGCAACCGTTGGCTACAACAAATTTAAACAAAAGAGAAATGCCTTTATTTTAGGCGCACAATGAAAACGAAAATTACAACTTTCTTCCTTTTGTGAACAAACACGAGGATCTCTATTTTAGGGATCCTCGCTTGCATGGGTTCTTTGCTGTCTTGGGGACTTTTATTCGTCCGGTTGACCACCGCACAATTCGATCCCGTGTAAACCCTGCCTGAACTACAGACGAGGGGCTCGCTTCACGAAGGAAACGGCTACCGAGGGATCACACTCACGAAGGAGGGATCGCTGGGATCACACTCACGAAGGAGAGGATCGCCGAGCTGTGAGATCTACTAGGAGAAATCACAGCTATCCACGAGATTAAGGCAAGCTTAACCTAGAGGGTATCTCAGAGTTCGACCCGAGTTCAATTACCTTCCGCTTATAGATCGGCGTCGGCCGGACTTGAGCTCATGCGTCTTCGGAGCCGTATCGTAGATCTCGAGGGCTCTTTGAAGTCCGCCAAAATCCAAGAATCATCCCCCGAACCACCAAGACCCCCTATTTATACATCTCATGGGGGTGGCTCGACAATTAGTAGAGCCACCTCGACTTGGCCAGGAGGCTTCGGCCATGTTTGGCGAGCCTCGACTGCTGGCGAGTACCTCGACCATTTGGTAGAGGTAGCTCGACCATGTTGGTGAACCACCTCGATCATTTGGTAGGAGTCCGTTCGTGGTTCGGTCGTTTTTTTCGTCGTTTCGGTCTTAGGCGTTTCTCGGTGATGCCGCCGTTGTGTTTGAGTCCGTATCCGATCAACTTCCAGAGCTCGAACGGCTCGTTTGCATCGACGGACTAAGTACAGTTGATTCCGTCTCGTCGGCGTTCGAGTTTAGTTAACTCGCCTCGTCGAGCTTTGTTGGTACGTTGTTTCGTCGGCTCGTATGCCTTGCCAACTCGCTTCATGCGTTCGCCGAGTACTCACTCGCCAATGTTTTCGGGTCGCGTTATCGGACGGATCGTCGGTTGTCAACCCACCGTCGCGAGTCTTGTTCGGGTACTGATAAGCAATTTTTAACGCCTACATTATTGAAGTGATGGAATTTCTGCATTTGATGATTATGATAAATTGAGATGGAAATCTTGTCTCGTTTTTTTTCTAATGTTGGATGAGAAATGGTCGAATTCTGATCCCAAGGATTGTTAATGCCGGTCCCTAGTATTATTCAGTTTATTAATACAATGCTTTAAATTCTAAAATGAGTGCGGACTAAATCCCTCTTAATCATTCTCAGCAATAAATACATGATTTGACTTGTAAACCAAACAACTTCCAATTTGGTTTGAACATTTTCATGAGGTGTACAAATGGAATTGGTCAGGTATGCCGTGGCGTAATTTTCTATTTGCACTCTGTTGTGTCTAATCATTCTTTTTCTTATGCGCCTTTTCATAGGCTAGGGAAGTTTGGAGTTGTTTGATTTACATAGGTTTAGCAATCTCCTTATTCACTGATAGTTGCCTCCAAAAGGAATTTGGAGCTGAAAGTTAGGTTGACAACTACCTCATCTTTATATTGTGTTGTACTGGTTGACAATGATGGTATTCTGGTCTATATGGCATAGACACTTTTATCATGAAGCAATACTCGTGTAGAGCACCATACTTTTGGGACACTCCTTGGACAATTGTTGGGCATGTCTCAATCATGTTAAGTCGTATAAATTTGGTATGCTTCTTAATCTGCTCATCCATATTACAAGTGATCTATCTTCATTTATATATCAAATACTAAGACGAACAAGGCCATGGCAATGTTGACTTTGTGTAAGATTATGACAAGTTCAGATATGGTTCACTATAAGAAAAAAGGATATTGAATTAATCTGTAGGAAGTTCAAAAGCCATGGCCTGTGTGGTCATAAATATATGATATGTTGAAGTTTTAGCTTGTATGTAATCGATGTATGTTATTATTATATTATTAGAAATGTTTTTGGACTAGGGTTGCTCAGTTATGTACATGTTTTATGAACTCTCTTTATCATACCATGTTGTGTATCCATATCAACAGCGTGGTTGTGTCCATTCTTAGATCATAATTGAAGCTCTTACGTTCAGTTTCTCCGATGCAGCTATGATCCTGAGGATATGAAGAGATTTGTACTTCACTTGCTTGTCCTGTCTAACTCGTTTGCAGTCCCCTCGCTTAAAAGAGCATGCACCAGTGAACTAGAACAATCATTATTGACAACTGACAATGTTGTTGATGTTCTTCAGTTGGCTAGAAAGTGTGATGCTCCCCGACTTTCTTTAATGTGCATCCGTCTGATCATTAAAGATTTTAAAACTATCTCAGTGTCAGAAGGATGGAAAGTCATGAAGCATACCAATCCCAGTCTGGAACAAGAGCTCCTGGAATCCCTTGTGGAGGCAGATTCAGTAAGTTTGGTTCATGTTTCATCTTGACGTTTGTATGCAAATTTACTTGATTTTGGAACATGATGACTATTTAAGTTATGAACTTCTGCAATAAATTCAGATTGCCATGTCTCCCACAATGATTTAGTGTATTATTTAAAGAATGAGCTTAAAATTTTATCAGTGTTAAGCTGTGTTAGTTCCCCTTATTCTCCCCTTGTTCTTGTTAATAGTCAGAAAAGACAATCATTATATTGTCATGAATGCAGAAATTGCAAGAAAAGGGAAAAAGGATTGAAGAGAGGAAGGTATATATACAACTATATGAAGCAATGGAGGCTCTTCTCCACATATGTAGAGATGGGTGTCACGCAATTGGACCTCGTGACAAAATGTTGAATGACAGCCAAGGCACTTGCAACTATCCAGCCTGCAAAGTGCTTGAATCACTGCTTCGCCATTTCTCAGGCTGCAAGGCTCGAGTCCCAGGTGGATGCCAACATTGCAAGCGCATGTGGCAGCTCCTTGAGCTCCATTCTCGCATGTGTGCTGAACCAGACTTATGCAAGGTCCCTTTGTGCAGGTTTGTTTATACACATCGGTCATTAATTATTCCTATATTTATGAGTAGCTGATAGTACACTTCAAGTGTTTTTTTACAATACTTGGATATAAATCTTTTTGGAAATTGGAGTGTCAGTTGGATCTTAGAAATGACAGTGGCAAGCATGAAAGAGAAGGTGAAACACAGATATGACACTGCACAATATAGGCATGTTTACAAGTGATGCTTCATAGTTGGACATGGATGAAAACATCATATGCAACAAAGGTCCCTAGAGACTACAGAAACATGTTTTGTTAAAAATTGATAGAAAACCATAATAAAATCTTACTGGTTTCAATAAAGGCATCATCTAATACAGGTCTATGAATTCCTTCACATGTCTTTGCTAGGTTTTTCGGTACTTCCAATATAGTTTCTTATGCCAAGAAATCCTTTTGTATTTAAGCAACATGGAACTTTGCATGTCCATCATTTGATCTTAGAAATTGCTAAAAGTGGGCATAGTTTCGATGCACAATTTGCTGTATTTTCTGAAAATGTGAATGCCTTTAAAATGTCTGGTACAAATCGAGCAACTACTGATCTAACAGACTTCTGACGTGAGCCTAGACTGATTTTGAAGTCATCATGCTTCATACTGTTGATAACTTTACATATGCAACATGTTTGTGCCTCTGCATCCTTAAATAAGCACATGATATGATGGCAGACCTACTTAAATTTAAAGGCAATCGTCATTTTTGTAATAGTGAAATACTAATGTTTGTGAAATCATCCGTGTAATCACTATCTAAATTTCTGATAAGAATCACAGTCAAATTCTCCAGTTAATTTATATATTTTTGGTTAACTATACAGAAAATTCCTGAAGGTTTTCAAAACTAACAAAAATATCGTCATTAGTTCTCATATGCAAGTTTAGACAATTCACATTGCCGTGGCTGATTGCTCAGTGGATCTAAAATTATTTACCATGTTGAAGCAGTCATTTTAAGGATAAGATGAAGCACCAGAACAAGAAAGAAGAGGCGATGTGGAACTCACTCGTGAGAAAGGTGATGGCGACTAAAGGCACCATCAGCTCCATCTCAGCTTGGAGATCACTTATAGTATAACGTCGTATTGTGTATATGAAATATTAACAACAACAACAAAGTTTTGAACCCAACTTTTTGGGTTCGTGTATATGGAATAAGATACGTTAAAATGTAAATGAAGTTCACAAATAAAGTATAAGGCATATTGGAGATGCTGTTTGTATCTCTACCAGATAAAGCAAACTTTGTAAGCATGTCCATTGTTAAGGAGGCTGTATTCAGCAAAGTCGGGTGTGAGATGCTGAGAAGAAATGAGGGGCTGGAAACTAAGCATGAATTTTGGTATTATTCATTCTTTTTCCTTTGTTTTGCTTCTGTTTTTTCATTTTCACTTCATCAAGGTTTGGTTCTATGGATGTGAGCTTTTTGTTATTTGAGCTTGACAACTGACTATTTGCAAGTGGTTTTGAGTTATGGAGGAAACCTGATGATTTGGGGGGAAAAGGAAAGATGTGTTTGATGGTGATATTTTTGGCTTGGGTTGGCTTAATTCTATACTGAAATATTTTGGCTTGGTTTGATTTTTTATTTTTTATTTTTTAATTTTTGTGGGTAGGGGTGTTTGGTGGGGTTGAGGAGGGAAGGTGGGGATGCAATGAGGTGCAGAGATGAATGTCCCTTTTAGCCTTGGCCTGTCATATGCATTACAGGAGAGGAGGTGCATATGCTTGCAGTTCAATTTTTTTCTCCTTTTGTGTCCCTCCAATTCATTTTGTTTTGTTCCTTCCTTCACCTCGCCTCACTCCACCTTGACCTCAGAAAAACTCTCATACTGCACACAAATTCATTTTTTGTCCCTCACCTTCCCTCCTACCAAACCACGCCTCGAAAGAATGGTACGCATGATCTCATTTACGTTAAAGAGGCTGACGATAAGACTCCTATATATTTGCGGAGCATACTGCTTAGTGTTAATTGCGGATAGACCCCTTTAGTATCATCCAATCGCAGATAGGCCCCCTTAGTTCTATTAGTATGGATAGACCCCTTGAGTGAATTTTCTTTACTTTTAAAAAAGTCAAAAAAAGTTTTATGGAGGAGGACAGACTGGTCTAATGGTGCGAATAGACCTCTAATTGCTACTTTTTTACGCAAAACCACACTTTCTATTTCATCAAAAGCCCACTTTCTATTTCATTATCTTGTGTTTCGTTAAGATCTAAGCTCATTTAGCAAGACCCAATAAACTATGTGGATCACATCTTAGAGGCTGTATGGTTGAACGGAAATAGAGTTACATGTGTAAATAAAGCAACTGAAATTGTAAATGCATTGTTTAGTTTACAATTTTATAGTTAGAAAAGATAAATGGACTTGCATTTTATAGGAAAAAAACTTGCAACAAATGCTACGGCCAATTTGATAGGAGGAAAAACTGCAGAATTTAAAAAAGGAAACTAAAAAATAAATATTAATTCCATCTTATCAAAAGAAATCTTTCTAAATCCAAGTAGAGAACTACCCCACCAAAGTTTCCTTAAATGGCAAAATTATGTAGTTTTTGCACTAATTCTAATTATTTTGAACCAAACATTGAATTTGCATTGAAAATACATTTCCTAGAATATAATTGCAAACATCCAAACGGTTAATTTGAAGTTGATTTCCTACAGCAAATGCTGCATGCAACATTAACTGCAATTTATTTTTACAACAAACCAAACAGCCCCTTAAGTCCATTTAACACTGTAAGGACTATCACATAGTTTGTCTGCTGTTAGTGGGGTCTCAATGTGGTCTATTAAACCCACCATGACCAAGAGAGGTGTTAGTATATCGAGACAACTTCATCCCCGGATTTTATCAGAAACCTGCATCAATGAGAATGATTATATTATTTACAGGTGGGTAAAAGGATAATTTGGAAATTTAACTATTTCGTTGCAAACCAACCTGCTCCAATAGAATTGGTTATGATAGGATTTCTATTCCTATTAGATCTGATAATTTTCAGATAATACAAACATTTTTTTGCACAATTGAAAATTGCTATATTTATCATTAATAACATCAATTTATAATGTTTTTGTAAAGATGGAAAATTCCTTCCACCGCTTGGCTTCAAAAATCATGTTCTCTCTCGAAGAAAAAAAGTAAAAAACTTTTACTTTTATCCTTTTTATCCCCCACATGAAATCTTTAAATTAGTTGTGTTTTCACTGTATTTCTTGTCTCTTCTCTCTCATATGTCCCATGATTTCATTTCCCTCGTACTTTCGTCCTTTTTTTTTGGCCTTCATTAATTATTTTGCTGTCTTTGTTCATTTTTCATTCATTAATAATTAATGATATCTTTATTTATTGTGATTCTTGTTTCATTTGTTCTATCCTTGTTATATCTGTTCGGTTCTTATTACTTTTCTTTATTTATTCATACTTTTGAAAATAGTGCCTCCCCTCGTCTTTGTCTTCACCTTTGTTTCCATTGAGTTCGGAGGGACAGACGCGGAGGCGCCGCGACGAGATCGCAGGAGTTGAAGAAGAAAAGATGAAATTAACGAGTTTATCGATCCATGTGAGGGGTCAGAGTGAAAATAGAGATGAAGATGGAAAGGACAAATAGTGCAAGAAATTTTAAAAAAATTAATGGAGCCATGACAAAAAGTTTATTGTATGAGGAACCAAGTTCTTTAATGAAAGGTTTAATTTCAAATTACCAAGAGCACTGGACTTTTGAGGGTTTTGCGAATAATCCCCTTTAACTAATTTAATTCCACAAATCACCGAACGTTGAGAGGTTTTGCGCAAATCCCATGAACTTCTTTTACTGCACTAAAACTCTTAAAAGATTTTCATTTTAATTCTCTATTTAACACCATCAAGTCTTATGTATCATGTGCAGGAACACGATTAAAATTAAAAAAAAAGAAAACACCTAAACCCATAAAAATAATGCAAATAATACAATGGCAAATTTCCGAGGGATGAGGAGAATTTTCGTCTTTGAGAGGTTAAATGTTACTTGGGAAGTTAAAAGTCAGAAATCTTTAAGGGATTGAATGGGAAAAAGAAGTCAAGGAGGTTTATGTGCGAAACCCCTCAAAGTTCAAGGGGGTTTTGTGGAAATAAAATTTAAAATAGTTAAGGAGATTATCTGCAAAACCCTCAAACTTTAAGGGGGTTTTCTCAAATTAATCCTTTTTTAAAACACTGGGGGTGGAGGTAATTTTCCCTTGTAAAGAACTTAACAAATCAGTATTATGAAATTTAACCTTAATAATGTAAGTTCCAGCTTCAAATCCATGAAAATCTAGAAGCCAACTAAGGCACTCCTGTCATTTCATAAATCACTAATGGCAGTTTCGAACTTTGGAAGTGAATGCTTCCGCTTTGTCTGCAAGCAGCCACCTCATAATTGGCTCTAACAAAGATGCAGTTCGAGCCTAACCCTACGAAATGACAAATCTACCCTCCTTGAGATTCCCCTCGTCGGTTGACCCCAGTCCTGAGCACCACGTACTGACCACGTCACATAAAAATCTACCGCGATAATTTCATGATAAATTGTCGATATATTCAGTTACGCGCATAGTTAATCAACGGCGAGATTAACTCTCAAAAGCTAATTTACGGTTGGGATACCACGAGAAAGAATCAGGATATGATAAATAGAACGATATTTTCCCAAGGCGGTCATAAAAATTCGGCCACGAAATGTAAACTTTCAAATCCCCGAAAATTCAGTTATTTTATCAATTTCTGTTGGCTTCTTTTTTTACTCCAGTAATAAAAAGTGAGAGAGCAACTCCTTTATTTTTAAGTGAAATTTTACCGTCAGCCCTCCTCTTCTTTATTTTATTTTGCCCCCTTTATTCTTTCGATTGGAGCTGCTTCCTTAAAAAATTCGCTCGAGTTATCGAGGTTTCATTTCAAGTTCAGCTTTTATTTGGCCTTGAGCAAGATTCGAGAGGTTTGGTGGAATTTCCAGAGGTTGAGCTTAGATTTGGGGGTTTTGATTTCGAGCTGAATTAGGGTTTGGAAAGTTTGGATCTTGGTTAGATTAGTGGAGGAGAGTGTGGGTATTAGGGTTTTTTTAAGGTTTGGATGGGGTCTAGGGTTTGGTAATTTGGGGCAAAATGTTCTATTCACAGTTTATTTTAGCAAAGAAAGGGCCTTTGGGTACGATATGGATAGCTGCTCATTTGGAGAGGAAATTGAAGAAGAATCAGGTTGCAGATACTGATATTGGCGACTCTGTAGGTTGGTCTCTTGATCCTTCTGTTTCTATTCCCGAATCGCTGAGAAATTTGCTAAATTTACTGCTTGTTGGTTGAAGCATTACTTTGAAAGAAGTTATGATTGTTACTATATTTTTGAAATTATGAGTAATGGTTTGTTTTGATTATTTATGATTGAAATTTCCTGTAAACTTGTTAATTTAGAATTAGTTTTGTCCCAATAATGGTTACCAGTTTAATGTTTGTTTACTCCATAAATTGGCCCTGCAATGAGTAAATTTTGACAGAAGATGTAGTGTGTAGTTAAAACCTTATTGAAATAGGGGAAGCACACAAGTTTATACTAATGCTCGTGGTTGTACTTACTTCTGCATGTTTCTCTTCACTAGCTTAAAAACTATGTTTCTTACCTTACCCTTCTCATTATGATCATTGGTGTTAGAGCTAAATGGCGACCAAGAACTTGGACTAAATTATAATGTTTCTCTAAACATAACTATTGTACATGCGGATAGTTCTTAAAATGTTCTATCAATAAAGAACATGAAACTGGGAGTATAAGTAGGTGCATGTTTTCCATATGCAAAAGAAGAAGCTTAGTTAAAATGGTTTGATGGGAAGCATTTCTAGAAGTTTGGTTTTAGGGGTGAATGTGTAGGTAATGCAAGAAAAGACTGTAAAAAGGTTGAAAACCTATGAAAGAAATTGTTAAATAGAAAAGCCTTGTGGAATCTTCATTGCGTTGGTTTTTCTAATCTTCTTCTATTTTTTTCAATGCTACAGCTGAAAGACAATCATCTTTGTTTCTTAGAAATCAATTTCTTAGTATTATACTTTCTTCTTGTCATTTGCGCTATTTACTACACTTCCCAGGGTGCAAACCCTTACCCTTCAAAACTCCATTTCTCCCATCTGACATCTCTAGCTGATCCAAGGGGTCTATGAGGTAGTCATGATGACATCAAATATGCTTCATTGGTTTTATATTCGGTGTAGTGGACACGTGCCATTACATGCGAGAGTTTTCTAGGTGTCCGAATATTTCTACTTGGGAATGTTCTCAAAGAATTTTTTTTAGATCTCCATCGACCTTTTTCCTTCTTGAAAAAGTTTTCAACTTGTTTCTTTTTGTTGGCTGGCATGATATTTCAAGAGAAATTTAAACTACCTTGTCACTAGGTGTGTGGCTTATTGTTAGCTTAGTCAAATAAATATATTTTAATAATTAGTGTTTCCTGTAAGACACCTAGGGGGTGAATAAAAAAACTTTATGCAACTAATGCAATAATAAAACATATGTATGAACATTATATTGTTTTGTGGAAGTATAGCGTGGAAAGTTCAAAATTCAATGGAATTTTCAAGCAGTACAATGCAAGACACACAGATGGATAGATAAACAATTATGAATGCAGTACACTAAGGGTGTGTTTGGCAATCTTTCAAAATTGGGCCAGGTTCAAACCTGGCCCAGTTTTGGAAGAGTTTTTATTTGGCAAACAACAGGGCCAGATCTAACCCTATTTTCATAAGCCAAAATATGGCCTTAAACTAGTTTTCTTTTGGACCGGGGGGGCTGATCCAAAAGAAAATCAGTGAAGAAAAATCGGGCGGATCGTCCCGCCCGCCTTTGTGTAGTTTGCCAAACACACCCTATGAGAGTTCTGTGGATCTGTCTATTGAAAGTTCAGTGGAACTTTCAAGCAATGCAGTGGTTAACACACAAATGAGCAGTTAAATATGATGAACGATTTATGCAGATGCACTCAGAAATTAACTATGGATGATTCTCTGGAACTGTCTACAGAAACTTCAACAGATCTATCAATGACAACAAAGAAAGCAGTACTGAAAGTAAAGAGTCAGGCAACAAGCAATTTATAGAGTGCACATATGATTTTTAGGTGGTTTACCCTCCTGGCTACATCGACCACCTAGCACTTCAGCTAGGGTTTCCCAATCTACTATTATGCACTTCTTCTAGACGCCAAATAGGTATCATCTCATGATACACAACCCTGTGCACTGGAGCTTTAACCCTCTATCACACTCTACACTCTTGAGATGATAGGACTCTCCCTTGCCAACACACAACCCTATGCACTGGACTTCAACTCTCTGTCACTCTCACACTTTATGATGACAGGACACTTTTCAAGAAGTGAAAGTTGTTCTCTACACGTTAACAGTGAGAACTAGATAATGAAGCTTACAGCAATATCAAATGCACAAGATAAGATAACTCTAAAAAAGTATGCTTAAGTAGTAAAAAGACTAGTAATCTCTAGCAAGAGATGTAGTATGTTTCCAAGATCACAATCTAAGACATGTAGCAGGGAAATCTCACAACACTCAAGTATATTCACTCAAGTAGATTTTTGGCTTTGAAACTGTGAGTGGAACTTTTAAAGAGCGAGCAAAAATTTAAAGTTTGTAAGTGGATTGCTCAATAGTGTTGGTTTGCTTGATGAGAAATGATCTAAGGCAAGAGAATATATAGGCAAACAAACAAGGAGCAAGGCCGAACGGTAGCATTTACTACCATTGGAGCTTCTCTTTTGCAGCAACCAGCAACATGGAGAGTTTGTACCATTCTGGCAAGTACTTTCTAGCGGTGGCAGCATTACAGTTTCCGTTTCAGGAAACCTGACTTAGCTGCATTTAATGTAAAGTGCAAGGCTTGCTTCCAAGAGTCAAAGTCAAGTGTTTAGTGCATTGATTCAGGTGCAATAGGCTGAGGGTTTAACTGAAATAGGTAGGAGAGAGGTAACACTAGGTTATGACGTCTCACCAACCCTTAACATTAAGCATAAGAATGTGCCAATTGATCAATAGTAGGATCTTGACACAAGGGGTTCTCCTTAGAGATAGAATTTACATTTTGGTGAAGGAGGGAATCTTAATTGTCAGAGACTAATGTCTAAATAGTGCCTAACCATACTTACATTACTCACAGCCTAAGACTCTGACATTCTGCTACCCCGGCTTTAGTCCTACTTTCCAGCTGAACGTTCCACAGTTTTTCTGAATCTTCCAATGGTTCCTCTTGTATCTTGATTTACATTGTGCACGTTGTTTTAAGTGTTTGACTTTTTTGAGATAGATCCTTTCGAGCTTGTAGTTTGACTTCTTATTAGAGATGATTCCATAGTTTGAAGTCTTCTATTCATCCAACAATTGAGTTAAGATCTAAAAGACTTAAGCAAACTCATTATGTGTAATTTAGTTCATTGATCAAAACGTAGGGTTCACATTTCCCACCGAACTATACTACTTTTTGGTGGGAAGACAAAATTTGAAAGTTGAATGGTCAATGGTGGCTCTTTTATTTCAGAATTTTTTTTTCAAGATTTTCTTTTTCATGCAACTGAACACAATTTCTCTCCAAAAATCATCCTTCATCCACACGGTTGCATGAAACCAATCATTCCTGATGTATCTATTGTGGAGTGTGGAAGCTGAAGTTCTCTATGCTACTAGACTGGTATCTTTCTGATTCTGATGATGTAATACATGATATTTTTGTCTTCTATCACAAGATGGTATAAAGCAATTCTAAAGGAGAGAAAATTGATAATCAAATAAGAGAATAATAGTTTGATGTTTCTTAATGAGGAGATTTAATAACTCTAGAATGGAAAATGAGGAGATATAGGGTTCATATATTGACAAGTTCCTTTGGATGCATGTGTATTTTCTGATCTCTCACCTACAAATCCTTAGAAGTCTTTGCATAAGTCATTTAAGAAAAAAAAAATCTTACTAATGCTATTATTTAGTTTCCTTACCACTTCTGTGCCCTTAATGGTTGTGATAAATTTCATAACAATTAGCTACAGGCTGTTGAAGGCTTGAAGCTTGCTTTTAGAGTGTTTGGTCAATTTGAACTAGGTTCAAATGGATCGTCAATAACTAGGTATCAGGCCTTGTATGCAAGGCTTTAACTTTTTACAATGTAGAAGATGGATTAGCAAACTTTCTCCCTAGAAACATCTCTTAATTGAATCTTAAAATTTGTACATCTCCATCAGCTTTGCCTCATAGTGTAGTCAATTTTGCAACCATATTAAGACCTCGTTCTCTATCTCTCTCTATATATGCATCTGTGCGGTGTGCATGGTGTTATTATGGAAAAGTGACTTATATCTAGAAAGGGGTTGTCAAATGTTTTTAATAATAGATCACATAGAATACAGTTACATCACAATGTGGAACTCAACACTCGTCTCTAACTTTTCTATATACTGACTACTCTAATACTCCTCAGGCCGAAGTGTATGTATATCATCATGTCCAACTTGTTAGTTGTTACATTTTTTTTTTAAAAAAGAACCTTTTCTAGCTAATATTTTAGTGAAAAACAAGTCACAATCTTCCTGGTTTGCACAAAGTAGTTATCTCATCTCCAGCCCTCAACGGCTTTATCTCCAACAATATCATGGATCTCATAGGGATACTGGACCTCAGCCGCCATCTCATTTAACATAATGAGCTTCAACGAGATAGTAGTGATGAGGTCCACCCATTCTGATGTGAGTCATGTGACTATCTCTTAGTAGCTCATCCAGTAAAATGAGCTGCCACCTCATGTTCATTTTATATTTATATGCATAGCATTATATATGTGGTGGTTTCCATTTCATAATTTGATCGTACCAGACTGGATGCTCTAAAAAGTGTTACTAATTTCTTCTCTATTTTATATCCTATTCACAGATTCCATTCTTTTTCCTGAAGTACCAATTGCGCTTCGATTGTCAAGCCATCTCCTGCTTGGTGTGGTCAGGATATACTCCCGGAAGGTGAATTATCTCTTCCATGATTGCAGTGAGGCATTGCTCAAGGTAAAGCAAGCTTTTCGGTCAACTGCGGTCGATCTTCCGCCAGAAGAATCAACTGCACCATATCATTCCATTACACTGCCCGAAACTTTTGATCTTGATGATTTTGAGCTACCAGATAGTGCTTTACTCAGTGGGTAAGTCCACTTCTTATTATTCGCATACAATTATGGGAGAATTCAATACTTGTGTGTTTCACGTCGCTACAATCTGCTATTTTTGCATCTATATGGAGGCTGATACTCTTTTGATGATTTCTATGGAGGATGGTTTGTGGTGGGATAAGGGAATCTGTGGCGTATTGTATCCATCAGTTCTTGTTGCTTACATCTGTAATTCTCTATGCAGTAACTTTGACGACCGCCATGTCAGTTCAAGAGAGCAGATTACACTTCAGGATACGTTGGATGGTTCTGGATACTCAACATCACGATTTGGATTAGATGGTAATAAATACATCTGTAATCCCTCCTCTCAAGTCTGAAATAGGTGTTGCTTGTCAATACTAGATTGAGATACGTGTGATAATATCTGATTATGCAGAGAGATTTGGTGAAGGGGATGCTTCTCAGATCGCTTTGGACCTTGATGAGGTATAGGATCTGTTTTTTCCTTTTGCTTTTTATCATTTTCTGGTTGATGAGGTTAGTATTTTGGAAGTTGTCTTTGGGCAGGTCAAAATAAGGACCTCTGAGAAATTAGACTATGCTGACCTTTCTGTTCTTCATACTGTTTCTGGAGTTCTGATTTAAAATTATCTTTGTGTTTTGCCTTTTGCTTTGTTATTTGCAGGAGCTATTGTTGGATAATAATCTAACACTTCAGGATGCTTCAGTTTTGGATGGGTAATCTCTTGTGCATTTTCTTCTTAAAGTTTCTATCTAGTTTAAAGTTTGTATGTTCTGATCTTGCTTCTGTTATGTTCCTTGGAGTTTTGCATTGTTTGGTTTGATTTACCTGTTCAAAACTTACTTGATAGTTACAAGCATCGTGCTCTTTAGTAACAGGTTCTGGTAAGATTATGGGTAAAGTTGATCTTAATTCTGTTATTTATTTATGTGGCTGCCTACTGTCTCCTTTCCCTTTATAAAGCCACTTCTAACCAATATCAAGTTAGTTCGTAAGAAGAGTGTGCTCGTCCTACAAGTTGGTAATTCACTGAATTTAGAATAGTTGCGATTGGCAACTTGTTCTATGATCAGTCAGGAGACACAAGTTCCATTTTGTGCTGTATATGCTTAAATGTACCTGTTAGGAGAGTCAGTTGATATCTTGCACGCTTTCGGAAATACTTGATCGTGTAGTTGTTTCACTCTTTTTTTTTTTCCATATTGTTCTGTACCTAACCATGAGGTTCATCAGACCTGTTTTAATTTCGCGTGTTTTATGCGTCTGTTTACATATTTGTTTCTGCCTGAATTCTAAGTTCCCCCTATCTTCAGTGATGTGCATCAGGCGGGTGCAGCTGACCTAGACCAGCAGGTCCGTGATGAGGATAGGAATGATGATGCTTCTAACGAATTGTCAGACCTTTTAGGCAATAATCGGGGCAAGCACATTGTTTCCACAGCTGACAATGTGAATGTACAGGATGATTCTTCTCATAGACTAATATTCAACATTCAGACACCTGACTTAAATGAAATATTTTTACCTGACAATCATATTGGAGGTCCATCTGCAGCGCATGACATCGATATGGACTTTGCTGCTGGTGATCATCCATCACCTGAGTTTACTGTGAACTTTCCTTCCACGCCTGGACTATTGGAGGAGGCAATTCAAGCCAACTCTCAAGAGCTTTCAGCTTCTAATCCTCAGAAAATTACACAACATGCTGCTCTTGAGGCTGACAAGCCAATCAATCAAGAAGTTGAATGTCCTGATGCAACAAATGACGGTGTCATAAATGCAACAAGCCAAAAAGCAGCCACTCTCTCTCAAGTAGTGTCCTCCCCTACTTCAGTTTTGGCTGAACCAAAACCTGATTCAATAAATGATGCAGGACACAAACATGATTCGGCTAATACGTTTACTGTTGTGTCTTCCTCTAGTTCAGTTTTGACTGAAGTCACCCCAGCAGCATCACATTCTTTAGGTGGGACATCATCAGGACCTTGTGTACTAGTTGGGTCAACTGATCCCAAGCTGGCAGAAATTTCTCCGGCACTACCTTCCTCTTCTTTAGGCCATACTGAACCAGTGTCTGATTCCCGAGTACCACAATGTTCTGATGAGGTTATAGCTGCTCCGGGTGTGGATTTGGGGTCCAATTTGAAGACAGGTGATACCTTACATGGTGGAGTCTCTGAAGATTTAGCAGGATCAACTGCTGTTATGGACAAAACTACACTTGAGGATCCCACTAGGTTATCAAACCTTGATCAAGAACGTGTAGAAGATGCTAATTATAATCAGACCAATAATTTCTCTTCTTTGACCTCTGATTTCAATTTGAGATCTTGTACCTCAGAGTCCTATCCGGCTAGTTTAATGTCTCCAGAGGGTGTAGTCCAAGAAAGGGCTCTAGAGTTTTCTTTCAGAGCTGAACCTTGCAATTTAGAAACACAAATGGCGGATAAGGAAACACTGTTCAGCAAAGCTTCGGCGGATCTGCAAGGTTTGTTCAATCAACTTGGCACTTTCTCTCTGTGCGGTTAAATATAAATTACCTCGTGTTGGTTTAGAAGCGTTTGATGATTTTCAATTTCAGCTTTCCGCTAAGCTATTGCTGCATATCCTAACTTTAGAGGTCGATCAGAAGTCCAACAATGTTATTAGGGCTGAATTCAGTTGTTAATAATCTAGCAGGTCGCGAGAACTGTTTTTCAAGTGCTGAGTTACCAGAACCTGAAAGACTGCGCTTTGCTCCACCAGGAAGTTTTGATCTGTTAACTGTTCCAGGGGAGCAAACCACAGATAAAGGAGTCAATGAATCTGATGGAAGTGTTGACAGGATTAGCAATCTTTCCGGAAAGAAGCGCCATTTAATAGACAGCACACCTGACCTGCAAAATGGCATATCACTAAAGATGTCTGGAAATCCACGAAAGAAACGAAACAATGATTATATTATTCCTGACGACGATGATTTATTGGCATCAATTTTAGGTAGAAAATATTTTATTTCTTTTTACCATGATTGTGCTTGTTTCTCCTGAAAAGTTTTTGTGAAAGATGGAGTTTATTTAATTCTTAATATGGGTGCTATTTACACCAATTTGTTTTACTCGAGTTTGATTGAAACTTGTTTTCTTCAGTTGGAAGGAGGTCATCGGCCCTCAAGATGGGGCCAACACCACCTCTTCCAAAAGCGCCACCTGTGAAGCGCCCTCGCTTGACAACCAAGGTTGGCTTGCCCAAGAGGAGGAAGGTGCTCTTGGATGATACAATTGTGTTGCATGCTGAGTATGTCACCCTTGTACTTTTGTACCTTACTATTATCTCTTACTGTTCAAAATTTCAATTTTTTCAACTCATTGTTTGAACTCTATTCATATTGAATTGTTTTTAAACATCAGTGAGTTACTATGTGAATCAAGGGAACATTAAGAGAATCAAAGAGATCTATGTATAATCTCAATGATTTAAAAACAAAGAAAACTTATAGCTAGGGAACTTACGTGGTGACTTTCAAAAGATGTCTGATCGTTAATTTATGTGAGAAGAGCCATTACTGGTGACTTGCATGAGAATAATACTTGAACATTCTTATCATCTAAGTCAATATCCTACATTATGTAGTTTGTAAGTGGTGTTGCATTTGTAACATAACTAGAGAATAAACTATTCTAGTCAGTTGCCCATATTAAGTTCTTACCTCTTCGGACTTGTAACTGATGAGCGTAGTAAATACTCTTCGGATGAAATCTCATCTATTATGTTTTCGAACCGTGTTTCAGTTGTAACTTGTTAATATAACTGGATAATAAATTATTCCAGCATAGAAGTAGCACTGTGGAGGGAACTTGACATGCAAACGATCGGTTCGGTTGGTTTTAGTCAATTTCAGTCAAACCGAAATCAAACCTGCCATTATGCTGAACCAAACCAACATGAACCGAGATCTTTCGGTTCGGTGCCATTGGTTCTTTTGGTTATTACATGCCCTAGCACAAAGAAATCACAGCAGGAAATAGGAACAAAGGCTGGAAACCATAGAGAAGAAGCGCTCCTATTTGCAAATACATGAAAATAAGACAAAAGGGAGAATAAGGAAAGTGAACAATTGAAGAAGAAGACGTGGTTGAGAAATAGAGAAATGGCCATGTATTTGTTTGGCATTTATTAGGAGAAGGGTGGAAGGTGAGAAAATGAGTGGATCTCTCTCATTATACTTGAATAAAAAGAATAATTGGAGACAGCTTGCTGTGAGTTGTAACCCTTATCAGGGGTGCATGGGTGGGCCCGCAAGGAGTGCGAACAAGTGTTCCATTTCCTTAAAGAAAGGACTAGGCAATCGGTTTCAGTTGACACCAATTTAAAAATGTCTAACTTGACCTGACCCGATTCACTGCAAAAACTTAACCAAACTGCCTCAAATCAGGCGGTTTAGTCGCTTTGAACGGTTCAGACCGTAGTTGGCTCAGCCATACCTGTAGCATAATTATAGCAAGAATTGAGAATGTACCTCGTGTATTGCCAACCTGATTGATTCTTTTATGACGTGTGATTAACCATTTGTCATAATCTAAATTGCATTGGTGCGGGTACGGGTACAAGACATGACAAATTTGTAAAAGGTAGGTGGTCCGGGGCCACGTCTATATATGTAAGTTATGTATATTTATATGTATTAAAATTAATAATTTACATAAGATCAATATTGTTTTTTCATTTACATAAGATCCAATAGATAAGAAATAGATGTGAAGTGTAGAATATATGTCCAAGAAGTGTATGAGGATTTTTTTAAATTAGTTTTAACTAACACATTTATTATATAATGGAGTATACGCCTGAATAAACATATGTATATATTCAAAAGGTGTCCAACAAGTTTCGGTATGGGTATAGGTACATGTACATGTTGGGTACGGGTACGGTTTCCGATTTGAAGTACCCTGGTAACATAGGTCACAATGGTGAGATTATGGAGGATGTGAAGCAGTGAAGGAAGTGACTCTAAGCACTATTTGACTGCAGAAAATTCAAAAAAAATTCCTACTATTATTAACAAGAGCATCCTTTGAGCATGAGTCTTTCTCCTCCTATGTGATCGTTAGTTATCGAGAGAAGTATTCATGTAGCTGACCCAAAAGGATAGAATAATTGCTTTACTTTCGGTATTTGCTTATTGACAAACTTATTTGGCTTATATCTAGCCCAGTGTTTGTGATTTTGGTTATAAATTTGCTAGTATCTTCTGTTTTAACATATTGATGTGTTGTGAACTTTCTCCATTTGTCAGTACAATACGGCAACAATTGATCAATACTGGAGACATACGCCGGATGCGGAAAAAGGTTCCTTGCACACGTCCTGAGATCTGGAGAATCCAAAACAGTTTACTTGAAGATGACATTTTCGGCGAACCCATATTTACTGGTGAGCACACTATGGAAACTTTTAAAACTCTTCCTATGTTGCCTATTTGATTTATATGTGTTATTAATGCCATCATGAGCATTGCATGACATATGTTGTTTGTATATTTAAATTTTCTGATCTTTCTTCATGTTTTACGGCTCAAGATCCCAGTTTTGATGGAAATGCATTCCTTTTTGGTAACTGTTATTTTCTACCTGCAGGTGTATCTGAAGAGCTGAATAGATTACTCGCTCGGGGATATGGTCTGGCCCAAAATGTACATTACCCAGCTAATGGACAATATGCAAGAAGTGAAGCAACACAAAATTTGGCAAGTTCAGGTTTTGTGAGGGATAGTAATGGAAGAGAAGTGGCTGAACAAAGTGCAACTGTTCCAAAAAGAGTGGATGGTGAAGTACAGGTACCTTCAGGCACATCAAAGTTGATTGAGACAGAGAGTAGCAAAAATGCTGCCAGTATTGATGCTCAAGAACGACTGGAATCCCCAATTAATCCTCAGCCGGTTGAGCCTAGACATGAGTGTCCAGTTCCAACAGATTCCAGAACTGAAGAGAAGCATCATGACATGTCCACTGATCTGGATCAGAACTCACTGAATAAAGTATACCAGAATTCTCACGAGCTTGCTAAAGTCAATAATACCACACTTGTTGCTGGGCACGCTTCCATTGAGGGCTTCACTTCTGCTGAATGTGCATCTAGAGATGGGGTAAACAATAATGTTGGACCAGCTAATGCTAACATTGATACTTCACTTCAAGTGGACGATTTCTCTAATGGTAATGCTGCGTCCATCACTGTGGAAGACATGGGCGTGGATATAGTAAATATAACTAACGCAGAGTGCCCTCAAGATGATCCAGCCAACATGAGCAAGAATGAGGATGGTGAGACACAAGCATCCATTCTCGATAGATTTATTGATGAAGTTGGCACAGATTTCCCAGCAGATTCCTCAACTATTGTTGGGCATGCAAATTCTTCAGTCCCAGATTTGGGCTTAGTTGATGGCGGGCCAGTTACCAGTGTTTACCAGGCCATGAAGCAATCTGAAGAGGGAAAGGTCAATTCTGGATATGAAGGCACTGTGGATGAGGAAATGCTTGCGACTGATGTTCTTGATGTAGGGAGGCCCCATACGGTTTCATTTCCTATTCCAACAAGCACTGGAAGTGAACGTGTGCCCTCTGCAGTTGGTGAAAATTCTTGCATGATCACAGAAGGTGGTATGGATGTAGAAAGTATGCGTATGGAATTTGGTGTCACAAGAGAACCTAGCGTAAGTCACACAAATCAATTAGTTTGTAAATGAGAATCTGTTACTAAGACCATATAGATAAAATCAAATTATAGTTCATGAGGATACTGATGTACAGAGATAAGTGACCTTGCACTCATTTATTTTACTCATCAAATGCAGATGGTTTAGAGCATATTATCATGCTGCTGTTCTCATGGCACTGCATTTTCTGCATTATGTTATCCTTGCATTCATCTGTCTGCAATTAACTTATTGATCATTTCTCCAGAATTAAGTTTTGGCACTATCCTAACTACTTGGTTTTCTTATCATTTTCCTTTTATTCTTGCACAGGACTTCTGCAGTGCCATCGATGACATTGATACAGGTAATGTCTTTTCTATGATTGAGACTTGCAACGTGTCTACGTTATTTTATACAATTATAAATCAATATATTTTCCATGTTTCTGATTCTCTACCTTATATATATATATATATATATATATATATATATATATATATATATATATATATATATATATATATATATATATAGCAATATGGAGGAACTTGGTACCAAGCACAAGCTTTTGTGCTTGGTAGTGAGGTGGCTCACTCCCATCCACTCATTCAAATGGGGACCACATTCACATGGGTTGGAGAGTGGATGTGAATGAGACACTCACTACCAAGCACAAAATTTGTGCTTGGTACCAAGTTCCTACATTTTTCTCCTATATATATATATATATATATATATATATATATATATATATAGAGTAAGGCTCCTATGAACTTAAGTTCATAATGAATAGTGGTGCACCAACTTTTTATCCACTCATCTTGCCTTGAGATTTGTGATGCACAAATCTCAAAGTGGCCTTTATATCTTCACAGATCCCAAAGCAAGATGAGTGGTTAGAAAAGTTGGTGCACCACTATTCATTATGAACTTAAGTTCATATATATATATATATATATATATATATATATATATATATATATATATATATATATATATATATATATATATATATATATATATATGTTTAGATTTATCTATATTTTATGGGATCTGGATATATATTGCATATTTATAATATAACATAACAATGCAAAATGCCCGTCATTAACTCTAATTATTACTTGATTTTCTTTACTTTACACCAAATGATTATTTGATCATCCAATTTGGCAAGAACGTATATATTACAATAATCTGGATAGGTGAATTTCTGTATGCCTTCTTAGTGTGTGGACGGGTGAGGTTTGTGCATATGCCTATATTTCGTGCATGGACAAATAAGGTTTGCATTTGCCTTCCTTTAGATCATTAGAAAATATCTGGATAGATGATGTTTGCGCATGCCTTCATCATAGTGCATGGACAAACAAGGTCTGGCAAAGGGTTAAATATTGCCAAGTGGAACGTATGCTTCTGTTTTGGGAATGAATGAATTTTCTTCAATGGAGAAAGAAAATGTGTTCTTCTGTCGGAAGCCCCCCTCAGTAAGCGAATTGGTTTTCCTCTTGGCTTTTTGTTAGGACTGAGGCATATCCTTGATTTCTAAAAAGTATGCCAGAGTTTTTAAACAATTACCTTTTTTAGAACAAATAAGTTGTATATGAAAAGGAAGGTTACTAATCTCTAGACAAGCATAATACTTATAAAACAGTGAGCACTTTTTTTTGTGATTTTTATGTTTATTTTCAATACACTTGTTGCATATATAAAGGGAAATGAGATCTTCTACTCTGGCAGTTGATACGTCCCCTACCTATAAATAATTATATATTCATAGCCAGTAGTGCATTTCAATTGAAGGTTCTTTGTTCTTTGACAGAAACAGCAATAGGAGTCCCTTCTGTCAAAGAAGGGTGTCTCCTGTTAATCTGGAAAAAAAAAGGAGAATGGTTCACATAACGGTGACATCCTTATTCCTTACTGTTTGTAAGGAGTGGAGGATTTGCTAGTTGCTAGAGATAGATTGAATGTTGTAGCTCACAAGCCAATTATGTGCTATCGATGATTTTCTGATTCCAGTTATGCAAAATTTTGGAAAATGAGATCCTGTTAATGTCTTCCATTCTTGGTTTCTGTATATATAGGAGCGCCTGTGCATTTATAGAGGGCGTAGAAAATCTGTGGTTTAACCTTATTTTTTGTTTCTTCCTGTTGTGTACTAGACTTCCTAAATGTGGATGATGAAGTTGATGAGTATGATGAAGAAACAAATTGTGATGTGCCAAATACTGAGGCTCAATCCTTGGAGAATAGTGGATGGTCTTCTCGCACAAGGTGAGTTTTTTACTTGCTTGTGCTATTCTTTACATATATTATACATGCCAAATTGCTCACTTTCTAGCGGTTTTTTGTGTTTGGTACATTATTGTTTTTCTGATGAATCTTGAAATATTTGTAAATCTTTGCAGGGGTGTAGCAAGGTATCTGAAAAATATATTTGATCAAGAATCTGGACGTGGGCGAAAATCTGTTGCAATTGATCATCTTTTAGCTGGTAAAACTCGCAAAGAAGCATCTAGAATGTTCTTCGAGACTCTGGTACGTCAATCTTCTCAAGCTGTACATATCAATTTCTGGATATAACATTTAACAAATATTTAGCCTAGGCTTAAAACTCAGAATAATGGGGCCCTAAAAATTTATACTTCTGACTGTGATATGTTCTCCCTTCATTCTTGTTCTCTATGGGCAGAGAGGGTAGGGCACTTGGATTTGCCATTATCATTTTCTGCTCTCAAGCAGATATTTTAGGTCTCTAGGTTGCATTAGCTGTCAGATCCCAAGTGTAGTTCCTATGGATGAGTTTCAGGTCACTGTATAGTATCACTATCTGAAACTGATCCAGAAACATTCTGGGTTGGTTTTTCGATCACTGACATATATTTCTACTTTTCACCTTTATTCCTGATCTTGTTGGATTGCTGTTCTTATTCATGCAGTGGATATGCAGATGCTTTTTTTTTTTTGGTTGACAAAATTGGAAGAAATGATTCCTCAATATATTATATTCTTATAGAATATATTTTGATTTTTGCAAATAGATATTTTATATTTTTATCTTGAAGAAGCATGAGCTTTAAGCTCCAAGGTTTGTTGTCTGTAATGTTGCATTAGTACTTATATCATGAAGCCATATTTGTACCGGACGCATCCCGTGCCCTTACCCGTACCAGACGCTTCTTGGACACTCCTTAATTATATGCATACGTTTTATTTAGACGCGTACTCAATTATACAACACTTGGTCATATATCCTACATTTCATGTCCACTTTTGAAACTTGTTGGACAAGGATCATGTTCGTTTTAGCCCATATTCAGTTAAGAATTACAATTTTGAAGGGTCATTTGTGTATCTAGCTCAGTAACTATGCTTTCAGCCCATATGTTTAAGCTGTGCCCCGTAGTCTACCTTTTACAAACTTGCCTACCTTTAATAAATTTGTCGCGTCCCGTACGCGCACCCATACCAGCACTCATACCCGAACCTGTATTCAACTTAGGTTCTCTGCCATCTGCAAGATTCTCTTTAAATCTAACGCTAGAACAATTATGATATCACAATGACTTTGCAACAACAAAATGCTGGAAAATGTGGTTCTGGAAACAGAACTTACTAGCATGTGCGACAGCTAGTTCAGATCTTTTTTTCTGATCCTTAAAACTTCAGCATCATAGTTAACTGTAATGTCACAGTTACATTTTTCTTGTTCCTTTGTTCTCAACCAGGTGCTGAAAACAAAAGATTACATTCATGTCGAGCAAGAGAACCCTTTCGACTTCGTGAACATAAAGCCTAGAATAAAGATCTTGAAGTCAGAGTTCTAATCTTCGGCCAGGAGACAGGATACAGTATAGATGACCCTATAATTTATCGTTTTACCAAAGGAATCTCCACCCAATTTGTTGTTCTGTAACTTTAAGTTATTACAAAAATTATTCATGTTGTTGCTTGCTGACCTTTACCATGGGTAATGGGTTGGAGATGGGAGAATAGCGCATGTATTTGTATGCTGATCGTATCTGATGTAAATATGTTGTAAATTAAATTCATTTGACATTGGTTCTTACATTGTAAGTTAGTTATCTATGTCAAATGTAAAAGTTTGTTTTTTCATGAAATTTTCTGATCCGGTTCTCCTCTTACTGTTTCATATCTGATAATTTTGTTGTGATGCTTCAGTTTGGTTTCTGAGTGAAAAAGCAGCAGCTGTTTTTTAAGTATTAATTTGCTTCGTGTTTAGTAAATTATTTCAGACTGAAATTTCATTTTTGATAAATGCTTCGCTTTCTTTTTTCGCTCTGATTAAAGCTTCTGATATTCTTGCAAGAAATTCTAGGTTAAATTTATATAGGTAACAAGAAATAATTACATGAATATTTTAGGGTTAGTTGCGGGTAGACCCTTGTACTACTGCCCAATTGCGAATAGGCACCTTGCTGTTGTATTGGTGTGGGTAAACCGTAAACCCCTTGTACTATTGCTCAAGTGCGCACGTACCCCTAAGTAATGTTTTTCGCTCTCAAAAGAGTCAATAAAGTTCAGTCAAAGGGTGCATCCGCACTGATAGAACTAAAGCGGGTCTATCCACAATTGGGATATAGTACATTGGGTCTATTTGCAATTAAACCTATTATAGTAAAACAGTAATAAGAGGGGAAAAAAAAAGGATTAGTAAAAGGCATTATTGGTAGGTGTTAGGTGAAGGATATAAGGTGGAATTCAATGTTTTACTTTAAATCTTCAGCTACAATTCCCATTCTCTTATCCTTTTATTGTATTTTATTTTATTTTATTTTATCTTTTTTTCCTATCCTTGAACCAAATTTAGAAAATAAAATAAATATGTTCACACGCACGTGCTATATACTAGTAAGAGGGAAAAAAGGATTAGTAAAAGGTATTTATTGGTAGGTGTTAGGTGAAGGATATAAGGTGGAAGTCAACTTGACTGAGTACAATCTAATTCATCTCTGCATTATTCTATTTTTAATCAGAATAAAAACTAAAATCAATACGCTATGATCCGGTCATAAGCAAGACGTAGTAAGCTTACGTTAAGTTACTTAAGTTAAACGATGATGCTTTGACTTTATTGTCCGAATATAATTGGTTATTAAGCACATAAACTTAGTACACTCTTTTACTGAAATATCAATTTAAATCCTGTTCAAGTGTAGATCTAATATATCCATATCAATTTCAAGATATTCCGAACGTTTAATAAGTAGAACCGAAACTTTTTCTTAAAATTAATAAACAATATTTCACCTAAATATGTAGATTTGATTCATGATAATTATGGTGCACCAGAGAAATATCAAATTCGAACTATTAGATTTTCATAAATAAGAACTCAAATTCATTGAATACCATTAATGACAAAATTGAGATAAGAACTTCCAACATCCAACCCCAAAACTTCCATCATCATGCACAATGGAAATATTTATTTCCCTGCGTTGCACTTATATATGCTCACTTGTTTTTGGCAACACTTATATCCACTAAAATTTTAAAATTTTCACTTATATACCTTCACTTATATTTAAATGCAAGTTTTAAAAACTTTCGGCTATTTAAGCACACGTTTTTAAAATTTTAAGATATATAAGTGCTGCCACAAAAAAACAAGTGAGGGAATATAAGTGCAAAATAGAGGAAATTATAGTGTATCAAAAATTGACATTAAAACTCTCCAGTTCCAGCTCACAAGGTGGCTCACCTAACCGTAGATCCCTCCCTTAACGCCCAAAGCCAAAGACTACGATGACTGAAAAAACAATCCAAATTCCATAAACTGTTTATAAAACGATCAAAATCCTCCATCTCCCAATGAGGAAACTCTCCTTCCCTCTCAAAACCCTAGACTCCTCCCTCCTCTCGATCTCAAAATCAAGCGCTTCTCCTCCTCCTCCTCCTCGTCGATGGACCCCTCGTCCCCGATCCACATCAACTCCACCTACTCCCCTCCCTTCAAGAACCCTAACCCTAACCCTAACATCGACGCGTCGTCGTCGATCAGAAAGCCGCTCAGCCTGTGGCCTGGGATGTTCCACTCCCCTGTTACCACCGCCCTTTGGGAAGCTCGATCGAGCATCTTCGAGAGGCTGATCGATGGATCCAAGGAAGGGCCGCCGCAGGCCGAGCTGCTGACGAGGACGCCGGCGCAGAGCAGGACCAGCATTGTCTACAATTTCTCGAAGGATTTCATTTTGAGGGAGCAGTACAGGGATCCTCTGAATCAGGTTAGGATTGGGAAGTTGCTCGAGGATCTCGATGCCCTCGCTGGCACTATCGCTTTCAAGGTATCCCATTTTCTTTTTTTCTTTTTTTAGTAATTTGAAAGTAGCCCTCAAATGATCAGATCATTGGAATTGATATCAAAGTCGCCAAATCAAAAGACCATTCAATTTAGCCCCTATCTTAGAGCTTTCCTCCAATGGCTAGCTCTGGTTCGGTTAGCGATTAACAATGGATGGTTATTTATGATTTTACTATCACTAAATGCAGTGGCAGATCCAGGAATTTTTTTCTTGGGGGACGGACAACAAGTATCTATTTATCAATAAAAGTGTAATATAATAAAACTATAGTACCTAATGGAAATACACCCTGTACACTTTAAATTGGCTAATTCAGTTTGCTACCAACTTATTTAGTGTTCGAGGGTCTAAGTGATATGTCACATGAGTGTCGTTGGAGCCACCTCTAGAATCCATATAGCCCGGTGGTGATACTAGGATGAACCATTGTCATGACTCGTGCCGCAACAAGGACGCGTGTATTTAAGGTGGGGTGATTGTGATACCCAAAAACTTTAGTCCCACATCAAAAAATGAGGAGAATGTGGGAGGGTTTATGAGATAAGTCATGGGATTCAAGTGCATCAGTGACTAGCCATTTTCTGCGGTGGTTTGAGTCAAATAAAATGTTGCACTCGGTGGGTCCCAGGACTTACATTGCGCCAATGGGCTCGGGGCTCGGGGAGTGATAGTTTTAATTGAATATAAGAGTTTTTAATTCATAATTGTTAATGTGTCCTTCAACAAGTTGCAACTGCTATTTCTGGAATTATATAATTTGATTTGAGGCTTGTTTCAACTGTAGTTATACCCAATTTTGCATTTGCAAAAGGAAGCCATGTTCAAAAAGCATGTAATCAAATCATATAATTGACTTTGTGGATGTAATCTATAAAAGTAATGAAACCTAACCAAATAAGATATAGGGTTCAAGTCTGTAATTTTCTAAAATATGACAACATTTTTTACTTTTTAGATTCTGTATGATGTAAACTTAATCACTTTTTTGGTCTATTTGGTAATAAAACTACTGTGTAGAGCTGGCGAACACTAACATGCCAGGTTTGGCCGCGAACCCACCCTAGACCCGCCCATATGGGGCCAGTTTCTGTAACCCCCAGGTTTGGCCACTAACCCACCCTAGCCCCGCCCATATTGGGCCAGTTTCTGTACCCGCCAGGTTTGGTCTGAGCCAGGTTTAGATACGGACCAGACAAAGTCAATTTCTATCATAAGTTAAGCCCTTGAAACCCGCCTCGGAAACCCAGAAAGGACCTGGGATGGGTCAAAGTTCGTTCAAAGGTGGTGGTTATTGGTTTTAGGAGAGGGCCAGTGGACCGTGGAAATTCAGGCACATGAAATTGCATCTAAATTTGCTCCAATAATTCTCTTGTTGGGAGTAAGAGAGTGTTGGGGTTTTTTTGGGGGCTTACTTTTTGTCAAACTAGCTTTTAAGCTAGCTTTTCCATATCTATCCGTTTGGTAAAATATTAAATAAGTTAACTAAGCCTCATTTTGAAAAGTTGGTATATCCCAGCTTTTCAAAAACTAGCTTATAAGCTCACCTCAATAAGCTAGGTTTGACCAAAAAAATTACTATTCTATCCAAACAAATTTTATAATATTTTTATCATAAAAGCCAAAAGCCACTGAATCTCGGCATAACTTATAAGCTTCACTAAATAAGCCCTCCCAAACACCCTCTTAAGTATCTGTCAACATGAATATAGGGTTGTACACTTGTACCTAGGAGCACTATAAAGGTGGAATTTCCCGCCTGTATTAAGAACAAAGGGAACTTTTAAGTTCTAAGCTACAACCAATTCCAAGTAAAGTTCCATTAACTTATGCTATCTGGATTGGCCATCTTGAAGTCTGGAAGTTTATGAATCTTTATGTTGACCATTAATTTTGGAACTTGCTAGATATCACATGTTATATTATTGATCATAATATTAAATATGTTTAATATGCTCAGTAAATATTGTATCATCAATGATCATAATACTAAATATGTTTAATATGCTCAGTAAATATTGTATCATCAATGTGCCCTACATTTACCAAGTTACCATGGTTTGCTTTCACTTTTCGCGTCTGTACTTGTACCTATATCCATGTCTGTACAATATAGAAGTGAACTCTCCATTGCCAAAGCCACAGTGTAAGTTCTTAGTTTTGAAAGTTGAAACCATTAGCTGCCTGGAAAGTGAGTCTGGATTTATGTCACTCTGGTCCCTCACAGTCCCAATGCAGTTGGTGATGAAATTGATATATTGCATCTATTTTAATTTAAATGTTGCAGTAATACTAAAGCTTCTGTTTTTACTTCTCTTTTGTGTGCCAGCACTGCTCTGATGATGATAACACAACAAGGCCTCTTCTTCTGGTCACTGCTTGTGTAGATAAGATGGTCCTAAAGAAGCCAATTCGTGTAGATACAGATCTAAAAATAACTGGAGCAGTCACATGGGTTGGCCGCTCGTCACTCGATATTCAAATTGAAGTTACTCAGCTAGATGAAGGTATATAGAATACTAATGAATCAATTCTTTGATGGGTCGTAAATTTTATATGTTTTTTCTTTTAAAATTCTAGCATGCTGATGTTCTGGACTTTTGCTACTGGTTGACATAGTTATTATATTGCATGCCAGATAACTCGAAAGCATTAGATCCTGTAGCTTTGACTGCAAATTTCACATTTGTTGCACGTGACTCGAAGACTGGAAAGTCTGCTCCTGTGAACCACCTTTCTCCTGAAACTGAACAAGAGAAGTTACTTTATACCGAAGGTGAAACAAGAGATAAAGTTCGTAAGAAGAAGAGAGAAGAACAGAAAAGAGAATTTGAGAAAGGTGGACATATTTTCCATGGAGAAGTAGAACGGCTAAAGGCTTTGTTGGCTGAGGGGCGTGTGTTCTGTGATCTGCCTGCTTTAGCCGATAGAGACAGCATTCTCATTAGAGATACCTGTCTTGAAAATGCTCTTATTTGTCAACCTCAGCAAAGGAACATCCACGGGCGCATTTTTGGAGGGTTTTTAATGCAAAGAGCATTTGAACTAGCCTTTTCAACTGCGTATGCCTTTGTTGGACAGATGCCTCGCTTTCTTGAAGTTGATCATGTTGATTTCTTAAAGCCTGTAAGTGTTAATCTTATTTCCATTGCTATTCTATTGATTTCTTAAAGTTGATTATGTATTTAAGTATCTGTATTCAGGATTAAAAGAGAGTAATAATTGTAAACAATTCTTAATTCTTCAGTTTATTAGTTTACATGTCCAGAAAGTTTATACTTTGATTTATTACTTTTATATACTATCAGGTCCATAAGCTTTTTGTTTCATGAAAACTCACTTAGCGGCTAAAATATCTTTTGCGACATTAAAGTTTTATCTGTTTCTAATTCCGTAGGTGGATGTTGGAAACTTCCTTCGCTTCAAATCATGTGTTTTGTACACAGAACTTGAGAACCCCGAGCAGCCACTCATCAATGTCGAAGTTGTAGCTCATGTAACAAGGCCTGAACTCCGAACCAGCGAGGTAGGCTTATAATACAACAGCCTGAATTCTAAATTGCTGTAGTCATTATCTAAGTAGATGGTTCATAGCGTTGCACACAACGGGCCAATTTCATGCGTTTGCATTATGTTGACAGGTATCAAACACATTTTACTTCACATATACAGTCAATCCTGAAGCTTTGAAAAATGGTTGGAGGGTTCGCAATGTTGTTCCTGCAACAGAAGAAGAGGCACGTCGTGTAATTGAACGTATGGATGCGGAGAAGAATGACTACTGATTCGTTGTCGTTTGCTGCTCTCATTCTGTGACATGGCAGCTCTCTAATACACATGGTACCACATTTCATTCATGTAGAGATTAATATACATGCTAAAATTGGCATTATGATTGGCATTACAGTGTAATAAAACTTGATTCCTGCAATTAATTGGGAAAAGAAATATGGCATTATACATACTTAATTTGATTATGTAGTTGACTGGCGTTTATAGGAGATTGATGTATGGATAAGATTAATAAATCAGGAATTAAACTATTCATTCAATAATAGAAATTTGCAGGACTATCATATTAGTTTCAGACTCTTGTTAAGAACCTTTTGTATTGAGTTGTAATTCTTTATCACAGTAGTTGTTTTAAACTACTTACCTAACTGACCTTAGCATATGTTGTATTAAATAAGATTCGGATTCAGCTATTATCTTAGCTTGTGTCGCTCGTATTCAGATCAGGTTAATTATGAGGTTTTGATTCCACCTCAAGGAGTGAGTGGAAACATAAGAGGAGCGAAAATCTCTTTAATAATTCAGATTTTTCTTGGTTAAAAATTTTCCCCTCTTAAAGAAAGTCCTAAAAATGGGATTCTCTACACTAAACGTCTTTCTTGGTTTTTCTTGCAGAACAGATTCTTGTAGTTGCAAAATACACCATAATGTTAGTACGTACGTAGCGATCCTCGACCGAAAAATGAACCAGCCCAATTTAGTTCTGTCGGTGAATGGTTGAGCTAAAAATAAAAGGATTAATTGCGGACAGAACTCCTGTAGTTCTATCGTGCAGATATATCCCATGAATGAACTTTTTCACTCTTGAAAAGAGTCAAAAAGGTTCTATAGAAACCGATAGACCCCTTATGTTGGTGGAGGTAGATCCTATTTGCTAATTTCTTTGTTCTGAAAATATTCAAAAAAAAGTTGACGAGTCCGCACATGGGCAGATGGTACATGGTTCAAAATCGTCTGCTGATAGAGTGGGTAAAAAGTTGGGGTTGGGTGTGAATGATTAAAAGACCAAGTCCGACCCTGGATCCGACGCGTACAGTGAACAAGTTGATTTATTTGTCCAAGTCCGAATACGAACAGAAGTATAAATCCCGCGTCTGACCTGAATTTATTTTATGGGGTTTTTAGATATTGGTCCCTTAAATCATAGCCATTTTGATATTAGTCCCTCAAATCTTCATATTTTGATATTAGTCCCTCAAATCTTCATATTTTGATATTAGTCCCTCAAATTGCATTAAGTTGTTAATATTGGTCCCTGTAGCTAGTTGATGTTAAAACTGTAAGGGAATATTCCGTTAACTTTAACACTGGGCAGTAGTGGACAGTTATGTCCCTCATAACAAAACCCAAACTCACACTTAGTGAACCCGAACCCGTTAAGAAACCCAACTTCATCTTCTTCCCGGTGTTGAAGTTTCTGGGGACCCATAAAAAGAACGGCTTGTCCAAGTATCAAAGATATGATCGCCCAATTATTTGTGACAACTCTACCTCTTGATTGAGTAGTAGGAAAATTAGCATGAATCAGTTGAATGATGAGCCAGCAAAGAATTTCCAGCCTCTGAGAATTCTCTCAAATACATCAAATGCATTTGATTTGGTTTTCGATAACCAAATGCAGTGCTCTTGAACATGAAATTGAAAAGAATCCAGATCGTGACAATCAGCCCTCCAGACAGCTTTGAAAAAAAATCTACTTCCCTTGAAAAAAGATATAATGACGGAAATTGATAGAGAAAAAAATGCTAAATCGAGCCGTAGATCTACTCAAATTGGGACTGATTAAAATCTACAAAAAAAATCTACTGAAATTAACATGCAGCCACAAAATCTATCACAAAATCTCATGAAATTGAATCTAAATATTTGAATTCACAAGATATTAACAGATATGCAAAAAATCTATTGAAATTGGGCCTAAAATTAGGGCACATACTAACACTAGAAAACCTCACATCTTTTAGAACTACCATAACACTAAAATCCCCAAAAAGAAAAAGCCAAAAAAAAAAAATCCAAAATTAAAGGGAACAATTTATCATTACAGGAAAGGATTCTTCATCTTCACTCACCAAGGGATTTTTCGTGGGGATTCTTCGTTTTCACTCTGAAGCAATAGATTTGACTGGATTTGCTCTCTTTTTTTGGGGTGAAATCAAACTAGGTCAAAAAAATCCTAATTATGAAGGAGAGCAGGGGTAGAAGAGACAGAGAGGGGGGAAGTAGTGTAAGTTGGGAGAGTAATAGGTGAGGGTATTCAGGTAACTAACCATATGTGGTTAAGCCTAACCTAATCAGGGTTAGGTGTTTTCAACAGAATGTTGACAGAGGGACCAATATCAACAACTTAATATAATTTGAGGGACTAATATAAAAATATGACGATTTGAGGGACTAATATCAAAATAGGTATGATTTGAGGGACTAATATCTAAAAAAACCCTTTTATATTTATCTGAATTGCTTTGTACGACAGAAACTTTTCGTCCTTGAAAAATAAAATATTTACATAGTATTCATAGTTGTCAATAACAAATCTTCTCACTTCTTAAGTTTTAACTTAAGATCACAATTTACTCATTGAGCCGTGTAGCTCAGGGTAGTCACTCTCTATTTTGGACAATTCATATTATGAGCAGTGTTGATGTGGACACGCGCGGTAGTTGTTGCATGCAAAAGCTCCTATCTAAGTGATTTCGGTAGTTATTTAACTTAATAAATTATTATAAATGGGACAGCAGAGAACATAGGATGCAAAATATGCTGATAATAAGTAATTTTCTTCAAGAACTTGGCCATAACCAATTATACACTCTCATTCATCTCCCAACTTCCCCATCTCATTTCCCTCTACACCAAGATCTTCTCTTGTATAAATTACATAAATATATATAGGCACAAAACTTACCAAAAATTTGTTAATTACCTCGATTTCTACAAATACAAGAAAAAAGAATATAAATAACCTGCCATCTGATCTATATATATTCAACAAAAAATTGCACAGGAAGCACTATGATGATCATGTTGATGATGATGATGAACAACTCTCATCATCAGAACTTTCCGGCCTCATTGCTGTAATCTTAGGGAACAAAGGCGGCAGTGTTGGGTTCACAGGCACTGGAAACTGACGAGCTGAGCATGCAATACTTCGCTCATTGATTTTCCCACCTCCTTGCAAACCTGATCAAGAATCGACAAGAAATCCCTAACCACCATGAAAATCCTAAAAGGATGAGCTTCTTCTTTCGCTGAATTCCCATGGAAATACTCAGTTATTTCCTTAACCAAAGACAATGCAACACTCTCTTGCGCTTGAACCTTTATGATACCATCCTCAGCCTTCTTCAGGAACTCATTCATCGATTCTTGGAACTGTTTGCTACTGTTATTCAATCTCAACACGTCTGTGATCTTTACGATGCCGCCAGCTAGTTTTGATACATAGCTGCTGAGGACTTCGGAGTCCATGGCAGCAGCCTTTTTGACATTGGCAAGCTCGCTGCCGAGGCCAGCGACAACTTTGAGCCCTAGCTTCTTACACTCGAAGTCACTGTGAAGTATGTTGGTTTGGGTTTTAGCAGAGGATGATAAGCGGGACCCCTCTGCTCGGATGATTTCTTGAACAACAAAGTGGAGGAGGGTGGTTTTTCCGTCAGTGCCCTTGATGTCGGCGAGCTTGAGGAGGGTGTCGAGCTTAAAGGCATGAGCATCGCCGCGATTTGTTCCAACGTTCATCCGGTTCCCAGTCTTGAGGACTGCCTCTAGGAGCTTAAGGAATAATCTGCTGTTCCTTAACTCCTCACAAGCTGCCTGAGAATTGCAGAAGAATGGTCAAAATTAATCATATTTTTTATTTTTGGTACTATAAAAGGTTTGAGTAAATTTTACAAACCCCCTGAACTTTCAGGGGTTTTGCACTCCATTGACCTTTATAAATCACAAAACCACCCTGAACTTATGAAATTATGCTAAACTCTCTTGAACTATTGGAAATTCTCGTAACGGCATTAGCAGGTGCAGAAAAGTCTAAACTGTCATTTTTTACTTTTACATACCCTTCCCTGAGAATGGTACTTTTACTTTTTAAGTTGTCACAACTTAAAAGTAACCGCCAGCCCGCCATGATACTTAAATAAGACAAATTTAGGAGAGTTTCCTATGATTTGTAAAGTTCAGGAGTTTGGTGGAATTCACACATAAAATTTCTAATATAGTTCATATTGGCAGGCTTTTTCAATCATTTTTTGGGTGTCCAACAGTACATGTGCAATTCTTTGGTACAAAGAAATGACAGTTGCCAAAAGAGGCCAAGACAAGGTTTCTATATGCGCCCTTGTTCAGTGATAAAACAAGAGTGAATTAACTCTAGCTTTTATGAGATTTGTTTTACATGCATAGAATAAGTACTGGAGTACATAAACGGTTGAAAGACTAAATTTCACATTGTTGTTACAGAAATGTAAAACCACTTGCATGATTATGGCTGTAGGTGCGGTAAATAAGTACATGAGACCTTGCACGATATCCAGTATAACAAAGAAACCTATTCAAGCTTTTTTTCACAAGACAATTTTCTATAAGTTGCTTCTTGCGTTTGGAATCTCATGACTGAAAATTGCTAATCAGATATACTGCAGATACTCCATGTTAGGGGTGAGCAAATGGTCGGTTCATCCGGTTTTTGACTATTTTTGTCAAACTGAACCAAACCGAGGTAGATTCAAAACCGAACCGAACCGTCTCAAATCAGTTCGGTGCGGCTCGGTTTGGTTTGTTCGGTTTGGCCTTAGACATGTAAAGTTAAAAGAATTTTAGCTAAAAGATTACTCCTTCAAACATTTCACTCATCTCATATCCCAAACCGGAAAACTCTTGTCAAATCAACGACCTTACAAACTAAAATCAAACATTTATTATTTAATATATATAAAAATATTAGTATAATTATCTATTCACCTTGAACAAGCATAAGTTTTAGGCAATTATGTTGAGAGCGGTCGGTTCGGTTATTTCAGTTTCAAATAATTTAGAACCGAACCGAACCGAACCGCCAAATTTCGGTCGGTTCGGTCACAGTTTATTCAGTTTTCACCGAACTGTGCTCACCCCTACTCCATGTAGTAAATTTATATGATATTCGTGTATTTCTTGACTCGTAATCCATAGTCGAAACAATTTTGAATAGTGTTCATTAACGATGAAAATAAATATATGTTGAAACATTATAGAGAAATTTTTAATCAAGATGTTGGACATCCAAAGGAAACTGTTAATACAGTTAAGAAGACAGGCCTGTTGGAACTTCAAAGCATCCAATTAGATATTTTTAATTTAAAGCCGCAATCGCAAATGATCTATTCAGCATTGTCAAGACCAAAAAATTGAGCAAACAATATGTCATACTTAGTTTATATTTATGATTTCAAGTCTAGGCTTCATGTTTATGATTTCAAGTCTAGGCTTCTGAAGCCTTGATCAATGTCCCTTATATCCTATCCCGAATTAAAAGCATATTTGTTAAGGGATAGGTATCATTATATCCAAAGAAGCATATAGTAATTAGAGGCAAAATGGGAAATATAAGAACCGATAATAGAATTTACCTCGAGAGTTTCAAAGGAGTTCTTCAAGTAACTGACTTCTGAATCAAAATTGGCAATGTAAAGCATGGCCTCCACTCTCTTAAATGCAAATGGAATATCAATCACAGCCTTGAGAAACTTTTCTGCTGGCCCAAGCTTGACTGGCGAGTCATCTTTGTGCTCTTTCAATTTAAGCTCCTCCTCTTTTGTAGGAGCCATTTTCAGCAGGGTCTCCAAAAGTTCAGTTCCCAAGCTCTCTGTACTACCTGCTTCCAACAATACCTCCTTCGTAAATATATTATGAAACAAGATTACACAACATAGAAGCAGGTAGAGGCTCTGGGGAATATGTTTACTTAGATAAGATATATTAGTTCACCAATGAAACAAATTAAGAACATAAGTATAAAATACCTCAATCTCAGGTTAAGAGTGGCGTGTGGAAAGAAGTTACAGTCTCAATCAAATGGACTAAATTCAAAGAAGCAAAGGGGCAAAGTTTTTATAACCTAATCTTTAAAGTAAAGGAAAAGGGTCACTAAAATGCTTATAGTTTACATCCCACATCTGCTACATGCATGAATAATTTACAATTCTCAAAGATACAATTGTGTAATGGAGCACATGAAGGTGTAGCTTTAGCTTAACGTAGTGCTTGATAATCTCCATAGCACATTAAAAGGGTGGTCATTTTACTTTTTCTTTTCCTTACTAGCTGTCTAGATTGTTTAAATATATTGCCAGCAATATGCTTAAACCCACATATGAAGTTCCAGGCATGTGGGAGCTCCACAATAGTTGAACTCAACCAGTACATCTGAAAGAGACCCTCTTAAAATTCAAAATTATTCCATGAAGACACTTTTTCTGTTGCATGAAATCTGACCTGATATCTTCTTTTTATCATGTAAATTTATCTGCAAGTAGTAAGACAAGCAAATTGCACGTTGGCAGTGTGAAGAATCTAACTGTATCAATATCTGTATAGCTGGCTGTATATCTTGAATTCAAAATCCAATATAACTTCTTTTAGTATTTAGAAGTGATTAAAAATTATATATGAATTCCTGTACAGAGTTTTGGAGCAAATTGGAGCAGGATAAACTGAAAATTAGATAATCATGCCACTTAATAACATTAAAACATGCTCAAAACAAGCAACCAACGTCATTTTCTTCTTGTTTTTTACTTATGTCCTTTTATCACTAGTGGATTATTATGTTTGAGAATCAAGTAAATTTTTACCATTGTGCGCTAGGTCTGAGTATCAACTGCAATAATAGACAAGACATCAACTGCAATAATAGACAAGACCCTTACACGCTTAACCAAAATGAACTCCGCATTTGACTTTCCCAACCTTCATTTTGGCAGTAACTCAGGAGATAGAGCATGAAAATTACATTATGGTCTAATGTGCTTGAAAAGAAAATTTCAACGAATGCAATTCAACAATTCAATCTTCTTAATGGATTCAAGAAATAGTGGTACTTCAAAGACGACTAGAAGATGATGATAGATACTCAATAGAATTTAGGTGCATTTGGCAACATGCAGATGGGAAGTTCCAAGGACATATAGTTAGTTCCTCTGGTTTTAGCATCAGGTTATGCCGGATGGATTTCATAGACACTTAAACCAATTGTAATGGAAAATTTCCAGTTTGAGATGTGCCATGAATCAATAATTGATTGCTATCTCAACCATGTAAATGTGAAAGTATGTATTTATATTTCTCGTATAATTTAGAGAAAGAGAGCAAAGTGGCAAATTTCCTTGTAGAGAAAACTTCACAAAATAAGAAGAAAACAAGCATGTGTAAGTAAGTAGTTAGTAGCTCCACATCAAACAAGGAACACATATTGCCATGTTTTGCATAGAGTTTCAAATAATTCAAAGAGTTACTAAACATAGCAATATATACTGCAACTCTTAAAAATGATCAAAAATTTCAAAAATTCTCACCTTCCAAAAGAGCTTCACAGACCTCCTCCTTGGTCACATTCAATGCCCTCAACAAAATAGCAATGTTCTGCGATTTCTTCGGATCAAGAACCCTGTTCTCCAACTTCGGCGATGGAATCAGTGGTGGTGCCTTCTTCTTCTCCTTCGGAGCTGCATTCTCAGTGTTACACCCAAAAAGTGTCTCGATCATCTCCTCGTTCAATCTTTTTCAATAAGAATCAAGAAAATAATAAATATCCCCAAATTATCCCCTAAAGTGAAAATCAGTGGAAAATAACCTACTTGAATGAGCTTGATTTCAGCTGATCCCACACCATTGCTCGATCCGAGCTGGCTCTGACCTTGTCCCAATGCAAAGGCTTCAGCTTTGGCCTCGGCGTCTCCTCATTCTTCTCTAATGAATCCGAATCCTCTATGAAATCAACAGGGCCCTTCAATGCGACGGATTTTGGTGTCGTAACGGCCGGACGTTTTCGAACTTGTCTCTCCCAATATCCAACCGGAGGCGGAGGCGGAGGCGGAGGCGGCGGTGGAGCAGCAGCAGCGGGCGACGCTTGGTTTCTTGAATTTCCCTCCGACTGGTTGAATCTCGCTGGAGATCTAACAGAAACCCTAGATCCTTTCACAACCGGCGACGGCGGCGGCGATGGAGACGGTGGCTTCCGCTTCGGCGGCGAAGGAGTCATCGGCCTCATCGGCGGCGGAGGAGGCGGCGGCGCCGGCGGCGGAGGAGTCGCAGATCTCCAGTCATTCGCCGGACTCGATCCGATCGGCGACGAAGAGCCCGAGCCCGAGCCCGAGCCTGCCGAGTTCGAATCCGGGTACGATGGAGAGCTCAGATCGGAGCTCCGAAACCCGCATTTATCCTTAACCGCCTCAAAAATCCCCCTCGAGCTGGATCCAGTGGCCGTAGCGCCATTCTCCGATCCCTTAGGAGAGTAGAACTCGTCGTCGGAGTCAGTGGCATTTCCGTAATTAGGCTTGAGGTTTCGGGACAAAGGCGGGAGCGGCCTGAGCTCGGGCGAGCCAGGCTTACGGTACGGCGATGGCGGGGAATTCGAGGCGCTGGCGGTTTGACCCTGGATCGGTCGAGAATTCACGACCGTGCCGAGGTAGAGGAAGTCAGCGGAAGCGGCGGGGGGAGGAGGAGGGGCGCTGGTGACGTGGCGGGGAGGGACGAGGGGCTTGGAGGAGGTGGGGCCGGCGTGGTGGGGAGCGGCGGCGGCGGAGGAGGCGGCGGCGCCGGCGGCGGAGGAGTCGCAGATCTCCAGTCATTCGCCGGACTCGATCCGATCGGCGACGAAGAGCCCGAGCCCGAGCCCGAGCCTGCCGAGTTCGAATCCGGGTACGATGGAGAGCTCAGATCGGAGCTCCGAAACCCGCATTTATCCTTAACCGCCTCAAAATCCCCTCGAGCTGGATCCAGTGGCCGTAGCGCCATTCTCCGATCCCTAGGAGAGTAGAACTCGTCGTCGGAGTCAGTGGCATTTCCGTAATTAGGCTTGAGGTTTCGGGACAAAGGCGGGAGCGGCCTGAGCTCGGGCGAGCCAGGCTTACGGTACGGCGATGGCGGGGAATTCGAGGCGCTGGCGGTTTGACCCTGGATCGGTCGAGAATTCACGACCGTGCCGAGGTAGAGGAAGTCAGCGGAAGCGGCGGGGAGGAGGAGGGGCGCTGGTGACGTGGCGGGGAGGGACGAGGGGCTGGAGGACCATGGTGGGGTGAGCGGCGGCGGCGGAGGAGGCGGCGCCGGCGGCGGAGGAGGCGGCGCCGGCGGCGGAGGAGTCGCAGATCTCCAGTCATTCGCCGGACTCGATCCGATCGGCGACGAAGAGCCCGAGCCCGAGCCCGAGCCCGAGCCCGAGCCTGCCGAGTTCGAATCCGGGTACGATGGAGAGCTCAGATCGGAGCTCCGAAACCCGCATTTATCCTTAACCGCCTCAAAATCCCCTCGAGCTGGATCCAGTGGCCGTAGCGCCATTCTCCGATCCCTTAGGAGAGTAGAACTCGTCGTCGGAGTCAGTGGCATTTCCGTAATTAGGCTTGAGGTTTCGGGACAAAGGCGGGAGCGGCCTGAGCTCGGGCGAGCCAGGCTTACGGTACGGCGATGGCGGGGAATTCGAGGCGCTGGCGGTTTGACCCTGGATCGGTCGAGAATTCACGACCGTGCCGAGGTAGAGGAAGTCAGCGGAAGCGGCGGGGAGGAGGAGAGGGAGGGAGGAGAAAAGATTGGTTGTTGGTGATGTTTTTGTATTTAATTGCGTTTTTGTTTTGTTTTGTTTTGTTTTGTTTTGGGAATTTGTTTAAGCTGTGTGTAGGTGACGGTTCTACTAGAGATAGGGAGAGTTGATTAGAATAAGGATTATGGTATAATAATGGGGTTATGAGTAAGTGAGATGAGAGGGAGGGGGAGTTGAGGATGAGAGGTGGAGAAGTTGACTCTTGATATGGGATGAATTGTATATCAGTCCCTTGAATCTATAATTACAAATTTGTCCCTCATATCTCAATATTTGCTCATTAGTCCCTTAAATATGCAATTTCATTGTAATTTAGTTCCTCCGTTAGATTTTTTTGTTATTTTTTCTAACCATGATCGGGTTAATCCTTAACCTAACATCTGCAATTACCTAAATACCTCATTTAGTATATGTTTCCCTCTCAAAGCAACCCAATTTAGAGAATTTATAGGATTTAGAGAGAATATTACCATGGAAAGAGCTTTGAAATGGATTTGAGAGTGCTCTTGACCGTTGGAGAAGAAGAACTTTTTGGGGTTCGGGCTTTTTAGGATAAGCGGATTGTGGGTTTAAACATGCTAAGAAACGGGTTTGTGAGTTTTAAATGAGGTCATAACGAGTAAATCCTCTCATTCCGTTAAATATGATGGAATACTTCCCTCAAAACCCACATTACTAAACCAGAGGGACGAAATTGCAAGAGGCATATAGATTTGAGGGACTAAGGAGCAAATAGTGGTATTTCAGGGACCAATTTGTAATTATAGATGATGTAAGGAACTAACCATTTTGATTTTTAGGAAGAAGAGAAGAAGACAGATGATAACATTTTGGATGGGCTGGAAAGCAAACAAAAAGGAAGTAGGGTTTAAAAAGTGACTCAATTCGAATAGGAGCGTGGACAACAAGTTGCGAGTCTGAGTACGAATTCTACCTGAACATCATCATGTTGCACTCAGCTTCATCTAGTTGTGCGGTTAACATGTTTTAGTATGACTGAATTTGTATCCAGCTCCATGTAAGTGTATGATTAACATGCGTTAGTTGAGACGTTAAATGCATTACAACATAATATGTTTTTATCTTAAATAATTATATAATGTGCATTTTTCTAACGCTCGTCACATAATATATATATTATTCTGAAAGCATTTATCAAACGGTTAGATATCTCAAAATTGTCTGATTCTTTCATTTTTATATTTTGGGAGATGAGAATCAGGATCAACAGTTTGGATCATATTTTGAATTAGTCTTTTAAATCTTCGTATTTTATTGAAATTGGTCCCCAAATATTTATATTTTGAAATTAGTCTCCTAAATATGTAAAATATTTTGAAATTAGTTCCCCAAAGCTTTCAACATGCTGCTAACTAGATGGACTAATTTCAAAAACTTAAATGTTTTGAAGGACTAATTTCAAAAATTTAAATATTTTAGGACTAATTTCAACAAAGAACGAAGACTTGAGGGAATAATTTCACAATGAAATGGGGACTAATACGAGGAAACCCTAGTAGTTATTTATCCATCCTTCACATGGAGGCATCATTGATTATTAACCCAAGTTTAAACGATTCATATCCTCTCCATTATTAAAATTGTTGTGGAGTGATAACTATTTTCTAATATTTATTGTTTAGTTTATAGAAAATTATAATTTTTGTTTGAGTGAAAATTAGGAAAGAAGATAATTCATAGGATATAATAAATATTAAATTTAGAATGTATCATAATTATCAACTTGATAATTAACTGCCGTGATTAAAAATAGCGGTGCTTCCACTAATTTTTGGTAGGGGTGAGTATCCAAATTCGAGTTTAAATGAGGTAACACCTCGAGCGTAGAAATCTTCAAATGAGTAAAACCTACAAAAATAAGGGTGAACTTATCAGTCTGCTCATTTACCGACATAATCTTTTTACACGGTTTACTGTACGTTGATGCCTCGGTCCCAGGTGACGTCACAAGGGGGACAATGATTCATGCACTGAAGAGAGTTTGATAAATATACTCCATTCTACCATATGTGTACTACGATTTGATGGCAGTAATTACGGGTGCTAAATCGTATCCGTATCCGAGAAAATATCAGAACCGTATCCTAACGGATACGGATATGATTACTCAAATCTATAATCGATAGGATATGGTTACGAATGTGGTTTTGTAGTGAAATATCCGGAACCGTATCCGAAATATCCGAATACATATTAGTCATATTGTTACAATGGTTTTAGTCTTTAGATTATGGATATGAGGTTAATTTTGACGATCAAGATATTTAATCTTAGTTTTCCAGATGTAATGAACATATTAATGAACTCTTTTGTATCACATGAACTATATTTTTTTAACAGTATCTAGTTTTCTCTTATCCATTTTATATCTGCATGCATATCTGCTTATATATCCGCATGTATATCCATATCCGTATCCGATTTTAGCGGATATGGATATGAATTTTCCTTACCGAGGTATATCCGTATCCGTATCCGAAATGAGTAAGCGGATATGGATATGATAAACATCATATCCGAGCCGTATCCAGACCGAATGCACCCCTAGCAATAATAGATAGGAGGTGGAGCAAGAAAGGGTATACATAACCAAGAAGTGGGGCGTGAAAATATAAAAATGGGTGGGGCATAGCAGAAAAGAAACAAGAGCAGAGGCGGTGAAGAGTGAATAGATTCAATAGAAGAAACAGAGGTCAGTGGTTTACAAAGTTCCATGCACGGAGACGTTTCTTCTTCTGATAGCATTGCATCACGTGATCACGTGGGGGTGTTCACAAAAAAAAAAACATACTTAATAATGATTTTCATCAAAAATTATAGGCATTGGAAAAGCTGAGGTCAGTTTGGGAATGGATTAATTTTAGAGAACCCTCTCAACTCTGAGCGGCGTCTCAAAAAATCCTTCTTTAACTATTTTAATTTTGAAAAAATTCTTAAATTTGAGCATATTTTTGATAATCCATTCAACTTTAAAAATTCAAGAAACTCCCTCTAAACTTTTCACACTTAACCCCCTTAATTATAGACGGTGTCTCAGAAAATCTTCATCAACTGTTTTAATTTGAAAAACCCCTTTGAACATATTGTAGATAACTCTCCTCAACTATACCTAACATGTTACAAAACAAGTAGGTGGCTAGGAGAGGACTTGCATTACCACAGATTATTTCTAGTTTCAATAAGTATAAATAGATTTTCTTAGAACTAGTTATGAGTTACAATTAGTTTGTATATTTTTAAAACTGATTCAAAACTAATAATGGGTTACTTTTCATTTGATTCAAGTTTGAGTGAGATTAAATTTGAATGTCTTTCTTTTTCTCTCGCAATATTTTTGAGACCAGATTAAGTATCTAGTTAATTTCAGACCACTGTTTTCTTACATTGGTTCTGATCTGATCATTGGCCAAATTTAAGCTAGATTTAAACTAAGTTAAGTCCAGGTCGTGAAATTGCCAAATTAAGATTATATAGTTGATCAAAATTGATTCAGTAAGCTTACTATAATTATCAAATTGGAATCTTGTTGCGGACACAGCTCAACAGTGTGAAAAGGAAGAAACATTATATACGACACACGTTGACGTTGGGCAACGAAAACTGCACGCGGAGAAAAAGGACAAAGCCAACGACGTCGGCAAGAGAAAGAAGAAACTAATTAAATTAGTTTGTTAATCAATTAAATAATTAAGAATGTATACTCCAATTAACAACCGCATTATTCTGACCTCGCACCCAATGCACAACGTCCAGCAGCACATGAACCATATAATAGAAAGAAAACCATAGTGATTAATTAATTAATCCGAGTTACTTAACGAGGACAGTGCTCGAGGAGGCTAGTAAGAACTAAAGATTCTGAATAGAGAATAAATAAACAAAGCAGAAACTTGATTATAGCTCTTTACTACTTTATCAGAAACCTTTCTTTTTCACTCATTTATCGTGGTGGCCAACGTCTATATCGTGTTGAGATCTCCGTACAACGGCATGTTTGATCTGGGACAAGAAGAATATGAAACGGATCTTTGCACTTTTGCACTTAAAAAGATTAGGCGTATAAAGTGATTCACAGCTCTCGACAAATTCGTATAAGCAGTGGTGGCCTATGACCTTGATCTGATAATTCTGATCAACTGTATTAATGATGAATTAAAAAGATATATAGATTTTTGTGTAAATCACAAATTCTTAAATCTATTATTTCAAGAATAAGCATTATTTTGGTGCATTTAGAAATTGAATAAAGCCAAAGATTTAACTAGGAAAGCATTTGTTTCTCGCCTTGTTCACTTGTGAATTGTGAGAAGTTGGTCAGATCCAACGTACATCCAAATAATGAATAATAATTTAAGAAGAAGGGGAAAAAACCATTTCGCGAAATGGTCTTTTACTTAATATACAAATGACGAGAATAAAAAGGATTTACGGTGTATGAAACATAATAAAAGCTAAATACAAATATTCACACAGTAAAAGAATATAAATTTAAGTTTTATTACCAATCTAGTCTTTTCTTAAAAATCAGCTTTGACTTGTATTTATATCATTCCATAGAGTAGGAATCATCCTCAGGTCAGAATAACAAGGATTAGGCATTGATAACTAGGGGTGGAAATGAACCAAATAATTAATAAACAGTTTGGCTATTATTCGTCCGGATATTCGGTCATATTCGATTCGGTAGTTCATTTAATAATAAATGAATATTTTTAATATTTGGTGCATAAACGAATAGACTTTGACCGAGGTATATTCGATTCGTTTGATTATTAAATATTAGTTTATGTTTTCTACTTCTAGATTATTATATTGTGTTATCTTTTACGTGTGCATAATTTTATAAATATTGCTATTTATAAGTATTATATTAATAATTTATAAACATACACTATAATAATTCTTATATTGAAATATGATAATAACAATTAAGTAAAATATTATAGAAAATAAATAAGAAAAGACTTCAAACATAGAGTTTGAAGTCAACACCTCATGGTTGAGAATCTTGTGACTTAACAAGTGTGTTATTGAGATATTCGTGAACATTTGACAAATATTCGTCTAATTAACGAACCAAATTTGAACACCCTTTCCCTACTCGACACGAATTCGAGTTCGACTTCGAATTCGTGAAAATTAACCGAATACAAATATGAATACCATGGTATTCGATTCGATTCGGTTCATTTCCACCCCTATTGATAACTGCCATTTGGACTCCTTTCTAGAATTTGGGTTAAAACTTATACAGCTTGAAATTTCATTGTGCAAGCTGTATAACAACCAAAAAAAACAAAACTCGAAATAACGCGCCAACAAAATTACAAGATCTATTTATCAACATTTTTATTGGACTCAATATTAACATTTACCCAATTTATTCGACGGGATTCCCGAACTAATCCTCTCTTTGTGGAGGGCTAACAGTCAACAGAAAAGAAGAGAATTGATCAGTTTCCTTGTGTTTCTAGGAAAAAAATTCAAGTCGAGAGGTAAGTGGACCCATAATATTTGCAGCCAAACGTTAATAATAATAAAATGAAAAGCCTGCAAACTAACAGCTAATCCTGAACTTTCCACTCCTATCACCAGTATAAAAGTTAATATATATTTACCATTTGCCTTATCTTTTTTATTTTTTATTTATTTTTATTTTTTAGTGTACTGAGTCGTTCTCAGATCCCTATATACGTACGAGAATATTAAAGCTATCGCTTAATGTCGCACTCAGGGGTTAGATTAACACCGACAGTTTCTGCCAACGTGCAAAATTATTTTCAAACGAGATTTAAGATTAATCAATACATATTTATTATAAAAAATAATTAAGAGCGCTTTCAAATAAACTAAGAACTTTGTTTTCCAACTGAACTGTATGCAGCGCTTACACACACCTCACTCTTCACGGTTGGCATGTAGTTTGTATCGACTCTTTTATATATACACAACTATTTAAGATTTAAAATCTTGGTACCGATGGAGCACCTAAGAATTAGTCCTAATGGAGGCTTTGTTTTGCGTTTATTATTATGTCCGCGTAGAGCATTTCACTAACTTCTGATTAGAATTATCAATACATGAAGTAAGTGCGATCCCACTTTTTTGTTGATTGAATTGCTCCTTGTTTCGATCTAACACACCACTCTAAAATCAGCTTTAATGTTTGAGCATTAGATCTTAAATTTGATATGATATGACATATAACATTTAGATACAAAAAAATGCATGCCCCAACCATTAATAAGTATATACTCTACATAACCAAACTACACCTAGAAAAAGTAAATTTGAAAAAGTAAAAGATAGTCTAATCACCTATGCATACGGTGCAGTCAAAAGTGTATTACTAGTTGATTATATATATCACCTTAGCTCAGATCAGGAATCCAATCATATCAATCGTTTCCCTCTTTTGTCTTTTCATTTTTAATACTTCTATGTGGAAGTGGAAATGAATGTGCTAGTACTTTGTTTGTCAAGTCTAGTGTTCACATACAGTAATAAGCTTCTTTTGGGTAATAAGCAGTGTCGGCTGTTTTTGTTTCAGCGTATGAAACTATTCGATGCTGCTTGCTCATTGATGATCAAAGGCGAGCAAAGGCAACGGCTAAATTCATGAAGAATTGTTAAATAGCAATAGAAATAGTTTGGTACTAGTACTATATCCCTGTCAGTCCCTATAGAGCACAATGAGGTTTTGGATCATTGAATTCAGTAAGGTTGATTTTTGTTTTGACCCACAAATATTTTGGAATGAGATCAAACACCGAGAGTACAAGAAAGTATAATTAGACAACAAGAGTGTTAAAATATAAACCCGTAACCCTCCATGACCTTAAGTTCGGAGTTTGGGTGTAATGGCAGAGACTTTTAAGATGGTATCAGAACAATCTAGTTCGAATGTTGTTGGTCACGAATATTTTAAGCGGATTTTAAAATAAATTGATACCACTACGTGAGTCTATATTTCTATCTATAAAATGACTCTCAACCTGCGGGAATATGTTAGAATATAAAATATATCTTTCACCTCAACTCTTGAGATTTTGGTGTAGTGGCAGGGAGTTTAAGAAAGAGAAAACTACATCGAGACAGTTTGTTTAAAAAGTATCTTAACTATATTTTTATTGGTGTAGTTGTAATGCATGCATGACATTTGGTTACACAATATGTGCTGTAGTTGGAACTGCAAAACAAATGTTTAGTTTGTTGTACTCAGGAGTGATTATCTCACATAGGACCTGCTGATGTGATTGCTCCAAAAAGAAAAGGTCCCAAATGAGGCCATTAATGTTCCATTAGTTATCAATCATTAGCGGTAGTTAAACATCACTAAATGATTTGAATCCAAGTTTAACTAAGGAAATCACCCTTATAACAATTAGTTTCACATATAATTCTGGCTCTCTTGAGCAAACAATCATCAAGTTAGTTGTGGGGCTCCAAAGTATTACTAAGACAAAGACATACCTTAATCATTGTTTAAGCATCACTAACACTTTCTTGTTCTCTCATTAAAGAATAACCAAATGCTACTCCTTGGCCCACATGGGAAGCAACTAGACCTTAGCATGGCATTTCCTATGCCCATCATCTTCCTCCATCATTCTCAATTGTACCTCTAAGCTCCCTTTAGTCATTTCTTTTTTCTTTCTCCCTTTTCTCTTTGGAAGAAAGTTTGGACCTTTAGCATTGGATTCCATAATATAGAGAGAAGGTTACACCCTCCAAACTCACATGGGTTACACTAGAAAAATTAGCGCAAATGTCTGATGGTAGACTGCATAAGGATCTATCTATTTGTCTGAGCACATGGAGAGGTAGTTGAGTTTGATTTTGCAGAAAGGACCCTGTAAGTGAACAAGGGCCAATTGTTTCTAAGTAGAGCAATCAGAGATATACTAAAAGCATTGATAGGAGGATTCAGAGGAATTATGTTTTGTTGGTTGCTAATTTGGAATGTGAAAGATTCGACTTGTGTGGCTTTTAGCTTACAATCATCTCTCTTTTGAATGGGGGGAAAAAAAGGTAGAAATGAGAAATGATTGGACTAATAATGCATGAGAAGCTAATGGGCACCTACTATTATATATAAAAGAGGGGTAAAAAAAAAAATTTCTTTCATGACTGCAAAGGTTCAGCCTTTTACCCCCTGATTAGATAGTTGCTGCTGCTCATGTTCATCTACATTACCTAAAATCTAAATACAATAATAAGAAATAAATAAATAAATAAAACTAATGATTTCTATTCTATTTGAACTGGTATTGGTAGAAAATTACTATTTTCATTAGAATTGAATGTTTGTCGCATCTGAAAATGGAAAGACAAGGAGTAAGGAAATGGTAAGATTTATTTTAATGTATCAAGATATTCAATAATTAAGATCAACACGAACAATACAGGTCCTCGTCCACAGTTGACTTTTCATCATCATAGGGGGGAATTTTCTTTGTTCAACCACTGAAAGCTTTGGTTACATATATTAGTTAACTGTCTATCTATTGGCAACTTTTTAGGGTTTGTTCAATATTCTAAAATTTAGACTAAAAAAAGATCCAAATGCACGAATTTGACTTCATTACCTAGAAATTTACATGGAGCCAGATGAGCAACGTTTGGTCGCCAGGATTAATAATTACATTCTAACGAAATAGAGTGTGATGAAGTTTATGAAGCTGACAAATAATAATATAATGGGAATGCGCATGCAAATAGTCAATGATAGTTTATCTGCTGCTTGCATTGAAGGATGAAATCAAATAATACAAGAAACAATGAATGATTGGCTCCTTAGCAGTAACCAATCATGATCTCTTTTGACAATTGAACTTCATAGTCACATTAGGTGTGAAAATTTTTAATTCAAAACCAGTATAGATTAATGAATGATGAGAAACAGTAGCAAGAAATAAATAGCTCCAACAGTAACTTTAGTCATTGCTTAATATGAAAGTTCTAAAGATATATAATGTAAAACTATCTTGAGCTAGATTCTAATTAAGATGTTACATAATACAATATTAGATACATGTCGCCTAAGCAAACATATATATTTTTGGTTCGGGTCAATTTGTAAGACACTTAGCATCAGATCCTTCAACATTTGCAGTTTTCAGTGCACATTGTTAATATATATATATATTTTTCAAAAATACAGAGTTACATAATAGATGGTCCTCACCTTTGGTGGTTGCCTTCACAAAAGGAGTGATCTCTTCGCCTTTTCTTGAAGATAAGCTGTGGCTTCATGGCCTCCAGTTCTAGATTCCTCTGCAGGCAAAATACCAAGGGCATCAATGTACCGCATCAAATGGACATTGATCAGAAAGGAAAAAAAAAAGGATAATGTGGGGCTAGATCAATTGCCTTTAACTCTCTCACATTTCTTTTTACAGTCTTTGTTATTAGAACAGAAGTTATTGTACAGAGGTTAGTACACAAGAGCACATCATAACTTTAATAGTTCTTTGTATGTAACAACACCAACCAAGTGAAGTAAAAGGATTTATTAGGCAGTTTAACTTGCTAACTTCTAAGTCTAAATCCTACTCTGTTCATCGTGTTTCTTGAGCTCGACATCCTCATATCATCAAACCTTTGAACACTGGGATAAAAAATAAAGCACATAAGATTACACCGATAGCCTCATATAATCATCATGGGGGATAATAGGAAAATAGAATGGAAAGAATCATTTTCAGATATCCTCGAACGCGACAAAAATAATCACAACAGGGCATGGTTTATCAAATAGTGCTACAAAACCATGGTACAGATCTCAAAGTCTACACTTTGCAGCATTTGCTTGAAGGAACCAAAACAAAGGCGTTCAGAACACTGTAAGAAGTATTTTCGACAGAACATCGAAACATTAAACCACAATTTATAGGCAGACACTTGCTACTTATTAAAAGCATTGTAAAAAAATATTATAAGGAGCAACAGAAAAAATTTGAAGATAAGATAATTTCATTACTCATAGGTACATGCATACTACGTGCATACATAAATACATGAACATCTACAGTTAATGAGAAGAGTGTTCCATGATACATGCATACTACATACATGCATAAAAACATAAATATCTACAGTCATTCATACATGACATGTACATGTGTGAGGATCTTGAAACAAATGAAACAGATAATGAGACCTTAAGTGGTGGTCATTGAAATGGCACATCACGGTTCTATAACCCAATTCAATAAATGATTTTCCTAGAATCTAGAGATGGGCTCATCTTTATTAGCTTGCTGCTTGGCAAGTTGAGTTTATTATCCACAGAATTTAAGAATGTACTACAGGGCTGCACTTATTTTAAAACTTATGATGTTGCATTTCAGTGCCCTCAATTATATGGTCATCCTATGACATTTTATGAAGGATCTTGTAACTATTTGCTACAAACTTCAACTAGCAAAAGATGAAAACCATAAACAACAAATGATTCTAAAGTGAACATTTAGCAGGATGGACCATACACCAATTGAAAAATAAAGTAAAATTTATCCTTCATAAAGTATAAAAAAAAAAAATCACTACGCAAAAGGATCTTCCACGAAATGTAAAATTATTACTTCATCTGGCTCAACTATTGTTAATTACTTTTCTACTGGAAAAATCAGCATATGCTTTCTGAAGAAGTCACAAAAGTAACAGATGTACACAAGATAATGACCACTCAACAATACTCAAACTTAAAAAACTGCTTTAACAAAATAATTCAACATTAGGGATATATTAATCACACAATAATATGAGGAAGCAGAATGTCAGCACAGAGGTACCCTTTATATATAAAAAGCAAACAGCACCAATCATGCATAAGTATGAATTGATGGAATAAAATGAAACATTTGCTCAATTGAATGAAAGTGAAGGTGCAAAGAGAAGTGTTGCCTCTGTCACAGCTAAGAGATGTTTAGATATAACTCACTGGCACAAGTAGCCCTCTAGCAATATATGAAACATGATAAGAAACTTATTACATGCGAAAATTCAACTTTGACAAGCTTAACAAGAAGTTAAGCTCCAATGCCTAACCCCTCTGGTTGTATTTCCTCCTGTTTCATTTCCTGACTGCTGCTACAAGACTACGGGTTGCCCCATTAAGATACAAACCAAACTCTTTCATCTCCTCCAAGAGTTTCTCTGTTGTATGCCAATCCAGGGCCTTAACACACAAAGACTGTATCATCTTATTGTACTCATCAGCACTTGGTCGCACTCCATCTTCCTTCATTTCTTTCAAGCAATCAAGCCTCTTATCAAACTCCTCAATTTTGCAATACCCACGAGTAAGAATGTGATGAGTGGCAGGACTCAGCTTAGCATGCCTTTTCTTGGCTTCACAAAAGATCTTATAAGCCTCATCCATCAAACCACCCTTTGCATATCCACTCATCACAACGTTATAACGTATATACATCCGGCCTTAATCCTCTATCCTCCATTACTTTCAACAAAGCTCCTGCATCCTTGACCTCTCCTCCTTTAGAGAGTGCATTAATAACATAATTGAAAGAAGCTTTCCCTAGAGCCAGGCCTGATTCAACCATTCTCAATAGCAATTTTTTCGCCTCTTCACTTTTTTCAACCCTACACAAACTTTTAACAACCGCAGTGAAAGTCTTATTTGCATGTTTAGACGCGCTTGGATTATTTTCAAGTAACTCCAAAGCTAAAGAAACTGCTTCATCATTTAGTGCAAGCCCCCAAATTAAGAAATACAGACTAGATCTTGGTGGAGATAAATTCTTCTCCTTTGCCGTCAAATAGAACAAATGGGCCTCTTTTGCCTTCTTCCTCTGGCAAAAGAAAGTCATAATCTCTCCAACCTTATCCTTGTTAGGTATGGTCCCAGAATTCATCATCTTCTCACAGACAGACCATGCAGTCTCATGCATCGATCCTTTACCAAGACCTTGAATGGTGTAATAATAACTTTCTGCATCAGGAGTACAACCAAACTCATCAGACTTATTGAAAACTTCAAATCCAGCTTGACCCTTTCTCAATTTCCAGAAAAGGGAAATCAACTCATTAAGAATCTTAGTATTTAAAAGCCCTTTCTCCTCGCGCAACTCCTTAACCAAATCCCATAACATATAGGCCTCCTTCTTGCTGAGAGCTGGTAAACTCTTAACAGATTGAACAAGAAGTACAATAACTCTTAAAGTTTTTCAAAGACTCCTCATTCTTCAAAGCCCATTTGAAGAACACAATCAAATTCTCACCGACAGTATCCGAAGCTTCAATTACTTTGATCGCAAACTCCTCGCTCAAATTCAGTTCCAACGTATTCAAGCTCAATTCAATTGCCTCTTTAGCATTGGCCTTCAAAATGGACAAAACGCTCTCCACTTGCTCGGCACTGATCTCAGCTCGAGAATCGGCCTTCAATATGGAAATGTCACACAATGCTTCCCATGGTCTTAGAATTTGATATACTTTTTGATACACTATTAATAGTATTGGACAAAGTTCACTGGTTACATTCGAGATTGATATCCAAGATACAGCGGGCTTATCAGAAAGAGTTAACTCAGGGGGTCCAATAACAGTTTTGATTAATATATTTTGGTAAAATTGCTTATAGGCAGCTAAAAACCGCTATAAAAAGATCTTCCTAGAAACATAAAATTAAATTACTTCATCTGGCTGAACTGTTGTTAATTACTGTTTTCTACTGGATTAATCAACGTATGCTGCAAGTCTGAGGATGCTGCAGAAAGCAACAAGTACACAAGAAAGAGGATAAAATCAGTGATGTGAAAGTTTAACTTCAACAGGCTTTAGAAGAAGTTAAGCTTCCACGAGTTGCCCCCTTAAGATACAAACCAAACTCTTTCATCTCCTCCAAGAGTTTCTCTGATGTACGGCAATCCTCAGACTTAAGGCACAAAGACTCCATCATTTTATTGTACTCGCCAGCATTTGGTCGCACCCCATGTTCCTTCATTTCCTTCAAGCAATCAAGCGCCTTTTCAAACTCCCCAGTTTCGCAATAGCCACGAGTAAGAATGTGATAAGCAGCAGGGCTGAGCTTAGCATGTCTTTTCTTGGCTTCGCAAAAGATCTTATAAGCCTGATCCATCCAACCGCCCTCTGCATATCCACCCATCACAATGGTATAAGTACATACATCCGGCCGTAATCCTCTACCCTCCATTATTTTCAACAAAGCTACTGCATCCTCGAGTTCTCCTCCTTTAGAGAGTGCATTAATCGCAATATTGAAATAAGCTTTCCTTGGAGTCCGGCCTGATTCAACTATTCTCAATAGCAATTTTTTTACCTCCTCGCTTTTTAACCTTACACATTCCATTAACAATGGCCGAAAAAGTCTTGTTCACGGGTTTAAATGATTTGATCGGATAGTTTCCAAGTAACTCCAAAGCTAAAGAAACCGTTTCATCATTTAGCGCAAGGCCGCGAATTAATAAATCCAAACTAGATCTTGGTGGAGATAAATTCTTCTCCTTCGCCGTCAAATAAACCAAATGGGCTTCTTTTGCCTTGTTTCCCTTGCAAAAGAAATTCATAATCTCTCCAATCTTCTCCTTATCGGGTAGGCTCCCAGAATTTATCATCTTCTCACAAACAGACCATGCAGTCGCGGACATCGATCTCTTAGTAAGAGATTGAATGGTGTAATAGTAAATTTCTGCGTTAGGACTACAACCAGACTCATCAAACTTATTGAAAACTTCAAAGGCAGCTTTACCCTTTCTCAGTTTCCAGAAAATGGAAATCAACCCATTAAGAATCTCAGTATTTAAAAGCGCTGTCTCCTCGCCTAACTTCTTAACCAAATCCCATAACATATAGGCATCCTTTGTACTGAGGCCCGGTAAACTCTTCAGAGATTGAACAAGAAGCTCTACGACTCTCGAAGTTTTCACAGATTCCTCGTTCTTCAGAGCCCATTTGAAGAACTGGATCAAATTCTCACCGACATCATCCGAAGCTTCGATCACTTTCACCGCAAACTCCTCGCTCAAACTCAGTTCCAACTTATCCAAGCTCAACCCAATCGCCTCTTCGGCATTGGCCTTTAACATGGACACAACGCTCTCCACTTGCTCGGTACTGATCCCAAATCGAGAATCGCCCAATTTGTGGGGAATTTCGCCAAAGGCGTCGCCTTTACGGCCTTCATTGGTTTCTTCGAAACTAAAAGCTGAGATCTTGCTGGAATCGTCACTTCCATTGATTCCGAGATCTTCGGGATAGGAGCTAGGGTTTGCGGAGTCGTGTGACGAGAAGGACCTAGGGTTTTGGGTTAGGCGAGAGGGAGAGGGAGTGAGGAGGGAATTAGGGTTAGGGTTTTGAGAGGTACCTGAGGTTGGATTTGGCGGGAATGAGAGGGAGGGATCTGAGGAGGAGGAGGAGAGCGCGGGCTTTGGATCTCCCCATTGCTTCCCTCTGTTGTGTTTGGAAACGAGAAGAGAAGAGCAGGGATTTAGACGGCCATGGGTTTTATTCTCTGATCATCTTTCACAGATCATCTACTCAATACTTTTCATATGAAACCTCAAGTTATTAACTCAAGAAAAAATGAAGAATTTCATCACTTTCAATAGAATTAAAAAATACTGTGATGCTACGAAAATTGATTTAATTGCTTTCACGGTGCATACTAGTTTGAGTAAAGAGCAAATTGTTAATGAATTGGGGCATCGCAAAATGTATGAAAATAAAATTTTATATAAGCTCTCTGTGCAATTTCTTTTCTTTTTTTTTTTTTTGATCAAAGCTCTCTGTGCAACTTTAATTCATAAAAATAATTTACGATGATTTTTATTAAATTTTTAATGGAATAGCAAATTGTCAGATAACTCATGAAGTACATAATTTTAAAAGAACATAGGAATACAGTTAATTCCTACTTGATTTTGTCCAGATCTAACTATTTTTTATTTTTATTGCTTTCCCTTTTTGAAGGGAAACCATGGCATCACAATTCTCTGTCCTGATCTCAAAGTACTCTAATTTAGTATCACAACTTAGATTTAACAAATTTTTTTTTGGGGGTACTTTTTCATCACAAGCTTTTCCATCATAAGAACCCTGTTATTAGTATTAGAGAACTAAAGCATGCATGCTTCACATATATAATGGACCCAAATCCTGGCCATAGCAGGCTATAGATCTCTCTCCGGGCTTTATCGTAGGTTTAATGGATCATTGCATGTCACCAAATAGCAGAACATAAAGGCATAGTTGCAAGAGTCTTTACAGTACATAACAGAGTACATCACAGTTCTAGCAAACATAAATCAGGCGCTGTTGCTGCTATCATCCTTGCCGCCCTTCAAGAAACGACTAAACCAGAGAGCCGATGACTTAGGGTGTCTTTTAGCCCATTCTTGTAATCGACGTAGACCAGGCCAAACCTCTTGGTGTATCCTTCAGCCCACTCAAAGTTATCTAACAGTGACCATGCAAAATATCCTCGGATATCAACACCATCCCTGTACAGAAAAAAAGGTTTATCAAATATTTGACCTTTAACAATTGACCTTATAATACAGCCAGAAGCAAGGTATGTATCCCTTCAAATAGAACTTACTTGATTGCTTGAGCCACAGAAGCAAGGTAGCCCTTAAAATATCCCACTCTCATTTCATCGTTTAGCATCTCTTCGAGTGTTGCTGCTTCATTGTCTTCATCATCCATGCCTGAGAGATACAGAAACATGAGGTCTGTACTACCACTCTATGAGAGACATTATTATCAAATTTGTCATGCACTGGACCTTTTTTTGGGCTGGTAAACCCATATCATTATGGACTAATATTTAAGCACTGATGGTGGTGCAGAAATGTTATTTGACAGTGACTTATTTAAGGGTCGATCACTTTTAAGTGATAGTTGACTAAGGGAAATCAAAATACCAATTCTACCTTATAGATGATTGTGATAAATTCAAACATGAAAGGGAAGTTATCAGGACATCCTCCCGGTCTTCAATGGTCAAACAACTAAAAACAAGCTTTTTCTAACTGTTATAAATAACACGCGTATTCTGGACATTCTGGTAATACTTATTAAACTTGTTAGCCTATAACAGTATGCAAAACTGCTTCTCATACATATATATGAGGCATTTCAGGTACTAAAAGTATGAAGATTAAAATATTTTTGAAATTTTGAAAGTACTCCATGGTAAGTATACTCTTAAGGATAAGGCTTGCTTATTGGTAACAATAATAGCATAATAACCTTTTTAAACTGAATACAATAAAAAACATAATTTCCTCGAAGAACTGAATGCTTTCGAAGGGCATATCAGGAACCAAATAGTTTCTGGATTAAAAAATATACTCCATGGTGAGTATGCTCTTAAGAGTCTGGCTTACTTATTGGTTTCAATAATAGGTGAATAACCTTTTTAAACTGAATACTACGAAGAACATAGTTTCCACTATAGTTTCCACTAAGAACTAAATGCATTCAGGTTTCAAACATATGCAATCAATTCAATAAATAATTTCTGGTCAATGCAGAATGCTGACTCCACTTCTATAGAGAAACAATCTATGTCATTAATTTATCGGAAAGTTTGTTTATATATTCGGTTAAAACAAGAGAAGTTGAAGAAAACTCAGCAAAGTCATTGCTGTGAATCATGAAAAATTACCATTCTCAGTAATATATATCGGTGTATTGGGATATTTCTTCGCTATGTAGTTAAGAAGTTTGTGAATGCCCCAAGGAACTATGTAGAGCCACTCTGATGCAGCCTGCCATGAAAAAGAACTGTTAATTAGGGTGTAGAAGGAAGACGCATCATTAGCCTGTAAATGCAGTCATTGTCACCTACACTAGATTTCTCAAATCAGAATTTAGCTTACGGCTAAAGTATTCTATATAATCTATATGATGCAGTTTACCTATAACTAATCCATATGGGGACAGGATGTCCTTACCTTGCTGCCAATCATCTCGCCCCCTGGCCATTTAACTGCAAAGTCCATGTACACAAGAAATTACAATTATTATGAACAAGTTGAATGCCATTAATAAGTTGAGGTTTTGTTTTAAAATAATGGTGAAAGAAAATCTGAAATTGCAAAAGGGTAACTATGATAAATCACACAAATAACTAATATGCATGATGCAAGCAGGTAATGAGACTTAATTTTATATTCATATAGAAGAAACTATCAAGTTGAAATCCAGATTTAAGGGAAAAAAGAAAAGAAAATATATCTTTGCGCAAGTTCAGGTTTTGGCCATGAAAGGGTGATCAACCTGCGGAGACATGTTAGAGTACAACCCTCTATAATCCTCACAACTTCGGAATTTTGGTGCACTAGAAAGGGCCTTTAACACTTCCCTCCTAAAAGATAACCCCACATTTTTTGAATGCAGTCTAGCTTATTGCATGAATTTTTCCTTCAAAACAAGCAAGAATGCTCAACTTGAATAACAGACTCCGGTATTACACTCACGCCTACGCAGATTACTGATTTAGGTGGCAAATGCATAGATAATTATTAATACCATGTTATACCGTGAATATACAATACTAAAATTGATTTCATAAATATTAACAATAATAAATTATATTGCCACAAATAGAACATCGTGAATATTGAAAAGGATATGTCAATTTTAGTAAATAATACAGTAAACTATAAATTGAACTGAACTTTCTTAACTAAGATCCTCTCTGTAAAAGCAATGCAAATAAATGTAACATATTATGTGCATGTCAAAGAAAAGTACTTTGTTTTTCAGAAATTAGGACTGTTGAAAATCACAGACATTCAAAGTATGCTACATGCTGCCTCTGAATAGAAAACTGATTGAGGTATGTGAATACCTATCCTCTCTGCCTCCTGTACTTGATAGAAATTGTCCCCTGCAGCCTTAGGTAAACATGCAATAAATCTTGAAGTATAATGATTCAAGCCGATAAAATCAAGTGAATTCCTCAATAGTTTCTTATCTCCCTCGGAAAATGTGGGAAGTCGATCTCCTAGTCGTTCTCGCATAGATGCTGGGTAGTCTCCATAGAATATAGGATCCAAATACCTTCAAGAAAATTTATTTGTAGATAAAGATGCACACAAGAAGCCTTAAAATAATTTAGCCACTGGATATGTACGCTGTTAGGGCTATGACTACATACATACAGAGAAAACTTGGCTCCATCAGGGAGGATTTGTAGTTGCGCCCTTTTAATGCAAACTCAATAATAAACTACTCAAATAGAAAATCTAGACCATGAAAATTGATATACAACATATAACGTTAAAAAACCAAATGGCTGTCATTCTCTTATCTATATATTAAATGTAATAGAGAGCTAAATTTAGCATGTTTTTCAATTTATTTAGGGTGTACATATTCCTGATCCAAAAGTAGGATCATGCCGTAAACACAATTAAAAGAACTTATCAATTTTTGTTAGGTTAAACCACCAAACTAAAACAATTATCAATTCCGGTCATCTATTATTTACCCATTTGAGGCATAGGCAAAAAAACTTACACCACTAGTTTTTGGTTTTAAGCCACCCTAAATGATGTTGTCCAACCTGAGCAGTAGATGTTTTAATTTTATTGTCCAATTATGCATCAAGTAGAAATAACCTCTCATCTCCTCGCTGAAAAGAGCCAAGTCCATATGCACACACACGCACACATAGAGGGAGATGGAAAATGAGAGTTGAGGTGAAATCTCAGGAAGCTGGGAGGGATGGCTTATAGCTACAAAATGGTTAGTTTGTGGGCAATCTGAACCATTCATTTTGATTTTATACCCAAAAAGAAAACTCTGTAAAACGATACAACTCAGAGATCTCTATCATGCTCATCATGTGGCCACATTTACCCTGCTTTTAAAAACCCTGGTATTTTGCCATCACTTACTATCTGAGTAGGTATCTCTATGTTGCTTAACTTATTACACATTTACTTTCTATGGAAGGAGATCATTGATGGAGATGTATTGCCGAAAGCATAATTCATCCAGTTGCCATGAGGTGTTTTTTGCACGTTTCCTGCAAGTTACCTGACCTCTATTTCCTCCTATGTGTGTTCCCTGACATCCTTAAACACACAAGTGTATACACACTGAAACCCTTATGCGTGTATAGATGTTGAAATCCTTACCAATGTTGAAAAAAACGATAACGCATAACGTAACGCTTATTTATTGTTAAGGGTTATGGAAAAAAACGCAAAAAAACATAACGCATAACGTAGGTTATATTGTTTACTACTTATTTAGATATTCTATAAATATAAATAATTTATAATGACTTTATTAATTAGAATCATCAAAATTTTCAAACACAGCATCATAATTATCAAATATAGAAATATAATATCGCAATTTCTTAACAAAAGTTAGTCATATATGACCAATAACCACTCCAAAAAGCATCATCAAATGATCAAATAGGTTAAGTTTAAAGCAATCAAACAAGTCTTAACAAAATCAAACACTTCCAAGTTTCAAACTGTAATAAACCCTATAAGATAAAATCATCATCCTCTAGATCTCTCACAAAACAACTAAGTGTTCTCTGAAGTGATTAGGTGTTGACTAGATTAGAATAACTTGGACTAATTAACGCAATTCATTGTAAATAACTTTAACATAAAATAAATTTAATGAAAAATAAAAAAATAAAACCTTGTTACCTCACTAGAAAAGACTCAAAAAGAGTTGGGATTAATTAGATCTGGACGGTGGAGAATGATCCACGTATCCAAATCTGATACATAATATAACCCAAAAAAAACTTAGGTTTTAAAACCCTTAACATAACGCTCCATAAAACGCATTTTATTGGGTTTTTTGGACCGTTAAGTGCACTATGAGTTTTTTGCTTGTGTTATGTAACATTTTGGTCCCGTTAGGTAATGAAACGGGTTATAACGAGTTACAAAACGGATTTTTTAAAACATTGATCCTTACTTGCTCACATAAGAGAGAGCGAGAGAGAGCGAGAGCGAGATTAATATTCAAATGATGATAAAAAATGTCAAGAAAATGTTACCATCCAAGCTGAAAATCCAGACGCCTCTCAGCAGCAAGCTTATCTTCCAATTTATTGGAATATGCCTCCGCCCATTCGCAGTCTACCACCAATCCAACTTCACCACATTGTGCAGCCTTTAACAGAGAAAGAAATGCAAAAAACGAAATTCAGAAAATCACGTGAGTTAATAAAATTAAATTACAAATATAAGAGTGTCCAAATTCAATATTCATGTGTGCTCCCAACTTTCTAACAAACCGGTATTTTTGAAAGAAAACTGTATAAACAAACAAAAACTCAACATGTACAATTTTTCATTCCTCAAGAAATGGCTTTTCTGGTTTAAGAAAACTAATTGATTGAGAGACTGTTAATGAACAAAGGATATAGTTCTCAGCAATAACTACAAGTCTACAATACATTAAGAAAGAAATATGATAAAGCAATTGCAGAGAAAAAAAATATGTAAGTAAATACCTTAAATTTTCTCCGATACACATCAACAGCAGCTGCATGAGACAAAATTTGGTAATGCGCAGCCAAGAATGGTTCAACAGATTCTTTCTGATGTCGTCCAGGTGCAAATATCCCAGCACAATAGCCATTTACAGCCGTTTGAAGGGGTTCATTGATTGTGATCCAATGCTTCACTCTGTCACCAAAACTTGCAAAACAAGTTTCTGCATAGATAGCAAAATATTCCCTGGCCATTTGCATAAGTTGTTGTAGCAGACCGATTAAGTATAACATGAAACTCAGAAAGATCTCTCTACATAAGATGTAACTTGTCATATAGAATCTTAGATTGCGCAAACGAAATAATTATTTGCAACATTGTCTAATACAACATGTTGACAACATGCTGCACATGTTAAATGTTATTGAAATTTTCTAACTAAATAACATAAATGTTGCAGCGGGTCCCAGATAGTGGTGGCTCATATATTTTTCAATGAAACCTATTGAGCAGCTAATCGACCAATTATGTTCTGAATAAGGCACATCAAATCCACTTCACTTTCATGTACTCTAGAAAGTGAAAACAATCTCAAGTTTCCAATGCTTCAGCATTATAAGGCAGATGAAAAGCATCTATAATATAAAATGAAAATGCCTAATTCTGAAACAAAACAACAAGTGCGTGCTTGGACAGTTGTACATGGGTATTGTTATCAGTTTGGTTTCATCTAGAGAGGTTAAGGACCACCCCAACACCAAAAACCCACCCCACCCCTCAAGAGACAATGATGGTAGGAGTTGGCATATTTTAAGACAAGTTCTCTACTGCAATGATCAGTTGTTCAGAATCGTAGTTAAGAAGACTATGATTTTCTTGGTATATTTTGCATTAAAATATAGATGCGCTAGAAATGAAAAGAAAATGACAGGAAGCATTCACAGTCTCAGTGGTTGAGGCAGCTTACACAATTTTCTCAGATAACCATCCTCCCATTGATTCGTGCAGGTTCTGTGGAAGATCCCAATGATATAGGGTAACATAAGGCTGGATACCTGAAGTCAGAAATTATAAATGCTTAACTTGATGGATAAACATGAAAGCAGCAAAGCAAAGTCAGAAACCTTTTTCCAGTAGGAAATCTATCAGATTGTTGTAGAAGGCAATCCCTTTCTCATTAATTTTGGTTCCTAATCCATCTGCAAAAAATGATTAACGGTAAACTCTTGAAGAATGCAGAATTAAAGTCAGAAGAATAAATAGTTTCACGAAATCCTTTGCACTATAAACCAAATGGATATATGAAAATGAGAATTGGAGTAAAGTTCAAACTATAATCATGACATTGTCACACTATTTCCTTCTTAAAATCTAAATTTTGGTCTTAAGGAGCGTTGCACTCATGAATGTTTAGATAAATACATACAGCAAAGACATGGGCATGTATGCTTGCATGCAAACAGATAGAATATCCTCATCAGACTAAGGTATGAGGCTCAGCATCGCTCAAACCATAGTCCTCGTTAGACAATCATGCAGAACAAGGATGCAATGTAATTGAAAATAGTATGGGTTTGACCCAGCTGCAAAAAGGTAACTAGTATTTTCTATGCTACAATACAATCATTTCAGTAGAACAGAAAAGGAAGACAAAACTATGAACAATGTTTTAGATACAGTATGGCATCAGAGAAGCCGAAAGGTTAAGTATTTTACATGCCACATACAAGAATTCAATAAGAATAAAGGTAAATAACATACCAGGAAAAATACGAGACCATGATATAGAAAATCTATAAGCTTCAAAACCTAACTCAGCCATAAGCTCCACATCTTCCTGTTTTCAGGGAAAAAAAAACATCAGGGAATTATTCAAAGAGCATGGGAAGTCATATTAAAGGCTAGCTCCATTTGTGGAAAAGGTATGGTAGTCAACCTTGTAGCGATGATAATGGTCAACTGCAATGTCTCCGTTGCTCCCATCCTTAATATTTCCTTATAAAACAAAGTAATAAACCAAGTTATTACAAATAAATTTACATAGAGAAAAGAATTATTGGTCAATAAAAGATTATAAAAGGAAACCTTTCGTTTCAGCAAAAACATCCCAGATGCTGTCACCCCTGCCATCCTCCGATCTTGCTCCTTCAATCTATCAAAATAAATAAATAAATAAATAATAATAATAATAATAATAATAATAAAGTCATTTGGAAGTTTATGGAAAGCTCATAATCAATCCAAAAATCAGTGGAGCACACTTTTTCCAATAAGCAACAGGTGAAGTATTTTCATTATATAGTAGTGGTTATTCAATAGTAAAAGATAAAAAGAATACACATATATTGTAAAATTTCCCTAAACAATGAACTTCATTAAGGTTGTGATATGATATCACAAGCGCATTGTATGTAAAAGGGCCTGGGCGTGCGATTGTTCATTTTTGTATATCGTGTGAAGATTCTGTAACTACATTTATGCATTTTATGTTTCAGGAGGTGTTTGGCAATTCGAACTGAAAACATGTAAGATACTTTTTTTTTGTCAAATAACTTTCACATCCACGTCAGTATGTCAGTAAAATATAGTGTTTGTTTGAAAAATGAAATTATTGTTCAAAGTGCAATGTGAAGATGATGTGGCAAAATAGAATAAATTAGTAAATATAGTTAAAATCATTTAATTAAAATTGATTACCATTTTTGTCACTTTCATGTGACTTCACCATTTTTTTAGGGGAAGTCAAAATTGCATTAAATCTTATGTGGCAACTTTCTTGCATTTCACTTTCGTAACAACTTGCATGCAAATAAACACCTAAAATATTAAAAGCAAGTCACTTTCTGACTTTCATCTTTCACTTACATGCAAACAAACAAGCAGCGTTTACAACTCTGATGAAGTTACAAAAGGCAAATTTTTACAAACACTCTGTCTTCTTCAATTTTTTCCTGCATGTTGATTTGAGAGTCCATTCCAAGTCAAAGAGTCTGCTTTTCTTTTTACTTTTCTTTTTTTTTTAAGAAAGGGGTCATTTTTTTTTTGCAGGGAATCGTTTCTAAACTGCACCTCAAACCCATAACAATGGTAGATTATGCTTCCATTCCAAATTTTTCCAGGGGAATTATTCGAAAAACCCCGAGAATTCGGAGTTGCAAGCAAATAAACAAAGTGGTGAATACACTTGCATGCAGGTATATTTTGGTTCAAAAGCAAATCTTTTGACCAAAACAAAGAACCCTGGCAACAAACAGATTTTAAAAAAAAAATTGTATATATTCGAGAAATTAAAGGTTTAATTCAGAATCAAGGATGATAGATTAGCAGATACCACGGATATAAATTAATCTGGGATATACCTTAATTTCCACAAATTATACAACTTTTCTCCCCAAAATTAGAAATGAGCACAAGAAATTATTCGAATTTGGATTCAAAAGATCGATCAACGATAAGAGTGACCTGATACGCTGACGTGGCGACACCGAAGAAGAATCCATCGGGGAAATCGCTGCGAGAGATCTGCTTCTCTTTTGCAACGCCGTCTTCGCTGGCCATGCTGTGCTGTTGTTAGTAGAGAGAGAGAGAGTGAGTTGAGCGAGAGGGGGTGTGTGTTTTTGTTTTGAAGTTGAGGTCGGTGAGATTTCACTTTCTTTTCTTTTTATTTTATTTTATTTTATTTTTTTTTTGGTGGCCCCCTCTGTTTTGTTTTCTGGATGTCTGTGGATACCTTGGCATGTGATTCATTTTAGTTTTTGCTATGATTGCATGTGCGATTTGCTCTTTTGATATGGCATCACATGCTGACTCTAATCATGTGCCCATCATGTTCTTCCAACTATTACTCCACTATTCTAGGGTGAAAACATGTTATCCCTGATGAATGGAAATAAATAAATAAAAATTGTATCCACCATACCATACCATATGTAGTGAAATATCTAAGTCTGTGATCGAAATATCTAAACCTGTAACCTTAGCTTTTAAGATATAAGGAACATATTAATAGATCTCTTGCATCATTCAATCAATATTTTTTTATAATATTCTTTATTTTTCTCATATTCATTTTGCATCTGTATATTTTTCGCTTATTTGATCTATATCTATATTTGATTTTGGTTGGGCATATATGTTTTTTTATAACCCAGCTCGGAATCGAACCTAAGGCCGTGAAAGTCATATTGAAACCTCCCAACCGTCCGGGTCACCATAGTGGTACTACCGAGGTATATATGTGTTTGTATTCATATTCTTATTTGTATCCTAATTAGTAAGTGGATATGGATATGGCAAGTATCATATTGAGTCGAATCCAATCCATTCGCATTCTTATTAATCATTTTCATCCATCCTTGTCTATTCTAATAATTTGAAAATTTTGTTCTTACTTTTCTCATAAAGAAGTATTTTGCTTCCATTTCGTTAAGTTAGGGTACCATTTTAAAAAAATGCATGAGGGGGAAGTTAGCCTAGCATTGAAAGAAGAGTGAGATGAATATATGATGAAATATGTTTACATAGATTCATGACTAAAATAGAACTGATGATTCTTAGTCAATTGAATTCAAGCAGATTAGTCTAGTTTACCTCTATTATTAGATCTATCCAAGCCCAACAAGTTGATATCAGAACTCATGATTATATGGACCATTTTTGATACATTTTTTGTTTCGAGGTTTTGTTGCATAGTTCAGAGCTCAAGGTGGAGCGCACATGAAGTTATACTTGGCTATGTTGTGATTTGATTGATTAAGGCTTCTTTTTGTGCGCATACTACTACACTTGCCTTTGGTGTGACCCTATTATCCATTGGCAATTCTTAATAATTGTTGATGTTAGGTATCAAACAGGGGGGTTTGTGTGGATTATGTAGGGTTTTAGGGTTCCTCAATCTTCTTTTGATGGTTGATTCTTGAGCAGAGGATTCGGTCCTGCACACAAACAACACATAAGAGGGTCGGAGTTGAGTTCTCCGGGGGTTCATTCGATGATCAAGTTAGTATGGATCTTAAGTGGAGGAGGAAGAGTACAGTTGTAGTGTGTTTTTTCGGTTGAAATCACGTACCTCCATGCAGTAGGGAGGGCACCTATTTATAGCATATTCGGGAGGGTAATTGTGTAACTTCGGCCGAGTCCAAGCAGTCAGGTTACTCGGCTAACACTTTACAAGTGTTAGCCGCGGATGGTATGAGTCACCTTCGTGATTAAAACAAGAGTGACAGGGGAAGTCAGGTGCTGACGAGGTCCGATGAGTCATTAAGACTTTCGGGGTCGGAGTAATGATGACTCCGACCATGCATTTAATGTGATGGTGATCGGCTGTCGGCGTGGGGGTTCAAGAGTGATCGCCTTTCGACTCGGCTTTGCGAGTGGGCCGATAAAAAGGCGCCTTTTGATTCGGCCATCTTGGATTGAGAGCTTCTCGACCAGGTTTCAAAAATAAAGAGGCATAGAGCCGTCCTTAACTACGGGGTTCGAGTGAGGATGCCTTTCCACTCGGCCCTTCTTGGTAGGGCTCGAGTGATGATGTTTATTGGACTCGTCCTACATAGGGTCGAGTCGACTCCCGGAGGAGAATTAACAGTTAGTCATTTCCAATGGTGTTAGGCTTGAGTTGGATTTGATTGAAGTCGAGCTAATATGAATATCTGTTAAGAACCATCTCGCATCCATTCTGTTAACTGTAGGTATGGTTAGAAAAAGACATGAGGTAGATTTAGTCTCAAATGGAGACTTTTGACTCAAATATGGTTTATTCTTTTCAGTTCCAAAGTTGATCAACTTAGTCCATCTTTGTTAGGAGTAGAGTTTCTTTCAGAAAATCCCATAGAATAGGGTGATCTATACCATTCATGGATATTTAAAATAACTTGGAAACTTTTAGCAGTTTGTTTATGGTACAAACCACCTTACTCCTATAGGATCTGATAAGATTCATAATCCTTATCGTTGGGTCTTTACAACCCCCAATAGAATGTGCATTATTCAAACTTGGTTTTGTTAACTAAACACTTAATTAAAAATGATTTACTTAAAAAAATTTTACAAGCGGTTTTATCCATCACGTCAACATCATTAATCACATCATTAATTGAAAGTTGTTTTAAGTTAAAACTTTTTAATTCTTTAATGGATTCAAAGTTCTCGACTACAAGTTTCATTTCTTTAACAAAGAATCTATTTGCAACCAAAAGTAAATAAAAGTAGAAAGTGCAAAAAATACATTCTCAAGAACGTACTTCTCTTCATTTTCTATTTGCAAATTCTTGTGTAGTAAGCAGAAAGTAAATATGTGGAAAGTTGAGGTGGCATCTAGCATTTATGAAAATCTATTTTCCACTATCAATTTTCAATAGAAACTATACAATACATAAAAATGAAATAGAAAGTGATAGCTTACCTCTTGACTATATTATCTTCAAATATCACAAAGAAATACACTTGTTAGAAGTAAACTTAATTAATCACAAATATTGTATACTACTTAAAAATGTTACAAAGTCAATTAACTATATGAAGATTTGGCAATTGATTTGGGCATTAAAATTAAATATTGAGTTATCCAACCATGAGGACATAGCTTCCCACTCAATTTCAATCATAAAGGCTGGGGAGAGCTTTTTTTCCCCCTTTCCAAACTAGCTTTTAAGCTGGTTTTTTCATGTCTAACTATTTGGTAAATCACCAATAAGTTGGCTTATAAGTCCCATTTAAAAAAAGTAGGGATTCCTAAACTTTTGAAAAACTAGTTTATACGCTCATATAAATAAGGTAGGTTTAACCAAGTAAATAACCATTCTATCCATACAACTTTTCTAAGAAATGTTTTTATTATTAAAGTCAAAAGCCATCAAAAGCTAGCATGACTTATAAGCTCCTAAAAAGCCCTTCCAAACACCATCATAGTGTTTTTCACAATCATTTACTAAAGGTTTTTCCCCTAAAACTACCTGCAAAATAGGGTAATTATACAGAAACCATCTTTCAATTTTTAATACATAAACTATCTTGAAAGCAGGTTTTTATTACAATCAACCACCTCCCGGTCAAATTTTTAGTAAAAAAATAAAAAATAAAAATAAAAATTTCAAATTCAAGTAAAAAATTAAAATTCAAGATACGTGGGCTGTATCCTAACGAGACTAAACACTAAAAAAATGAGTCGCATACCTTGAATATGACTTTTTAAAGGTAGTTTTGATTTTTTTATTTTGTGAAAAGTTTGATTAGGAGGTGGTTGATTGCAATAAAAACTCAATTTAAAAATGGTTTATGTATAAATAGAAAATGAAAGGTGATGTCCATATAATTATCCTATTTTAAGGTGATTTCTAGGGGAAATAAACCATTTACTTAAATAGATGGATATATTTGGATGCAAATCATGTGTATCATATTATATTATAGGAATGACTTCCATTCTAAAAGAATAATTAGATCGACATATTTAAGTTGCAAATCATGTGTATCATATTATATTATAGGAATGACTTCCATTCTAAAAGAATAATTAGATCGATATATTTAAGTTGCAAATCATGTGCATCATATTATATTATAGGAATTGTAGGTGGTCAAAAAGTATAGATCGTTTGATAAAGATGACTTATACCTGAAGATGAACCCGCCAGAGACACTTGACCATACTACACAAACCCACCAAAGCAAAGAAAGTGGGTTAAATGAAAGGAAAAGTCAGATGTCTAAGTATCTATCACACATTTCTTTCCTTGCCTTGGGACTAATATTCTCTAGTGAAGACCGACCTAAAGACGCCTTTCGACTCAGACTCGGGCTTTCTCCAGTGAAGACCGACCTAAAGACTCCTTTCAACTCAGACTCGGGCTTTCTCAGGTGAATTCCGACCTAAAGACGCCTTTTGATTTAGACTTTGATTGTTTGTAGGGTTGGCTTGCTTGGTTGATCGGACTGTGTCTACATTCTTGTCGGGTCTTCTGATCACATGATCTGACCCATCCTACTAACATGTCATTGACTCTAGATAACCCGGCACAATTCAATACAGGCCCGAGACCCTGCATGGACCTAAACCGGCATGTGCACTGGCAAGTAGTATGGAGATAAGCATGGGCTAAAATCTACGCGTCGTATAGAAGACGAGACACCACTGACATGATTTGACCTCTCCCTCACAAGTCTAATCACAACTGATGCCCATTTAATGCATTGACTTCGGCAAGTCGACAACACACGTAAACAAAGGCACATGGTCCCGAGGCAGTACATTGCTAAACCTAGCGTATCACTCGAATTGCTCACGTTGAGCTAGATGGTCACAATGCAATGTATTGATTGGATAGAAGTAATAATGACGATGACTTCTCACTGACTGCGTGAAAAATGGGGAGTCACGAAATATTTAATGCGAGATGACTGAAGAGTCAGCGGCCATAATGACAAATAGGACCCACAGGATCTCATGCCCATAATGCATTTAATAAAATTAGACAAAGTGATGGATGTGAGAGATTGGCAGCATGGTTGACACACGACACGAGCCCAACCGCGCGCAGACAAACGCAGCGCTCAGTTCAACACGAACCCTATAAATATCCCTCTTCATTTAATTCTGTAAGGGAGAAATTTTTTTGGGGGCATTAATTGTGTCATTGCCCTCTCAACCATCCGAAGCTCAAACCGTACAGGGAAGAAGCTCACCTTGTGAAATTTGTTCACCCTTAGCCACATAACAATCGAACTTTGATCATCATTGGCACTCCTTCTACTTGTTCAATGAGGCAAACTCTCCATAACAAGTTCTAGGCCTGTCCATTCAGTCGGCCGGGCAGAAAATCGAGTCCTTTGGGCAAAATGGGTGGGCCGATTTTTTCTTCGCTTTTTAAATTGCTTAAAAATAGTTATTTTAGGCTATTTGGGCAGACCGAACCGGGCTGGCCCGGTCCAACGGTCATTTTATTGACCGTTGATGTGATTAGAACCGCCACCGGCGCCCGGCCCAATGGTCATTTTTGACCGTTTGGACCAGTCGGCCGAGTTGGTCTGGCCGCCCAGTCCATCTTCCACCTCCGGTAGGGCCACGGTCCGCCCGACCTGCATGGACCTAAACCGGCATGTGCAGCGGCAAGTAGTATGGAGATAAGCATGGGCTAAAATCTACGCGTCGTATAGAAGACGAGACACCACCGACATGATTTGACCTCTCCCTCACAAGTCTAATCTGGCTGATGCCCATTTAATGCATTGACTTGACAGAGTCGACAACACACGTAAACAAAGGCACATGGTCAGAAGCGATACATTGCTAAACCTAGCGTATCACTCGAATTGCTCACGTTGAGCTAGATGGTCACAATGCAATGTATTGATTGGATAGAAGTAATAATGCGATGACTTCTCAGCATTGCGTGAAAAATGGGGAGTCACGAAATATTTAATGCGAGATGACTGAAGAGTCAGCGGCCATAATGACAAATAGGACCCACAGGATCTCATGCCCATAATGCATTTAATAAAATTAGACAAAGTGATGGATGTGAGAGATTGGCAGCATGGTTGACACACGACACGAGCCCAACCGCCTTGAGACAAGCCTTGGCCTTCAGTTCAACACGAACCCTATAAATATCCCTCTTCATTTAATTCTGTAAGGGAGAAATTTTTTTGGGGGCATTAATTGTGTCATTACCCTCTCAACCATCCGAAGCTCAAACCGTACAGGGAAGAAAGCTCACCTTGTGAAATTTGTTCATCCTTAGCCACATAACAATCGAACTTTGATCATCATTGGCACTCCTTCTACTTGTTCAATGAGGCAAACCCTCCATAACAAGTTCTAGGCCTGTCCATTCAGTCGGCCGGGCAAAATGGGTGAGCCGATTTTTTCTTCGCTTTTTAAATTGTTTAAAAAATAGCTATTTTAGGCTATTTGGGCAGACCGAACCGGGCTGGCCCAGTCCAACGATCATTTTATTGACCGTTGGACAGGGCTAGGTCCGGGCCAACCCGGGCCGCCCGGTCCAATGGTCATTTTTTTGACCGTTTGGACCAGGTCGGCCGAGTTGGTCTGGCCTGATCCATCTTCCACCTCCGGTAGGGCCACGGTCCGCCCGACCTGCATGGACCTAAACCGGCATGTGCAGCGGCAAGTAGTATGGAGATAAGCATGGGCTAAAATCTACGCGTCGTATAGAAGGCGAGACACCACCGACATGATTTGACCTCTCCCTCACAAGTCTAATCTGGCTGATGCCCATTTAATGCATTCTTCATCTTTAAGAACCTTCAAAGCAACTCATTTTGATCTCACGGAATTGTTCAATGAACGATGCTATTTTATTCATATTGTCCATAAAGCCGACATCTAGTCTCTACCAATACAGCTTTCCATAATTTCAATTGTGACATTATTTGTTGTTTTCCTAAGAGATCAATAAAAGAAAATGACTACCTCATTGCCTTGAATCTTTGTGAATCTTTTGACTTATAATAGTAATAAATTCCATTACAAAAGAATAAGTATCATTATCAAAGTTTTCCAACATAATCATTGGTTCGGGAGGGGACAAATTACTCCTACACGAGAGGAATGTTATATTTCATAGCGGAAGAGGATGAGGAGGATAAACCCCAGTTTGGAAACTGAAAAGAATGTAAATAAATAATAAATAATTATTTTCTCTCTTTCTTCATAGTTTACTTTTCATCAACTTTCTAAAAAATTTTAAGTGAAAATAAAAAGCTATTGTTACAAGTTTTAGGGGGTTGTTTTGTAAAATATTTGTGTGGTTATTTGTAATTTACAATACTTTCCGGGGATTTTTGTAAAATCTTTGGGGTTTTTGCAACTTTATCAGGGGTTGCTTGTAAATATTTTAGGAGTTGTTTGCAATATTTTAAAATTTTTAGCATAATGTTTGTTACTTTAGTAACTTTCATGGGGCTAGTTGTAAAATTTTAAAGGCTGTTTGTAAAATTATCAAGGGATATTTATAATTTTGAAACTTTTAAGGGATGGTTGCAAAACTTTTAGGGGTTTGTTCGTAAAACTTTAGGGGAATATTTATAATTTTAAACTTTTAAGAGGACAATTTGTGATTTTAGATTTTCTAGAATTTTTGTAATTTATGAATTTTAAAGGGCTGTATACAATTCTGAATTTTATGGTGCTATTTCTCAAATTTTGATGGTTTATTTATAATTTTCAAATCTTAAGTGGTTCTTTGCTCCTTTCATGGGGTTATTTGTAATTTTAGATTTTCATGGGAAGTTTTAATTTTAAATTAAACTGTCGGGGGCTCATTTGTAAAATTTTTAGGAGTTGTTTGTAATATTTTAAAATTTTTCAGTAGAGTGATTGTTATTTTCACAACTTTCATGGATCTAGTTGTAAAATTTTAAAGGCTATTTGTAAAATTTTTTGGAGATATTTATAGCTTTTAAACTTTTATGGGGTTGGTTGTAAAATTTTTAAAGTGTCCTTTATACAATTCTAGGAAACTATTTGTAATTTTTGAACATCTCATAGGATTTTTTTTAATTTTTAGATTTTCAAGAGATTGATTGTAATTTGTTGATCTTAAAAGGGGTTATCTATAATTTTTTTAATTTTGTGGTGCTATTTGTAACTTTTGTATTTTTAAGGGTAGCTTTTAAATCTTTAGGGTTGTTTACAAATATTTGATTTTACGGGCCTATTTAAAATTTTAGATTTATCATGAAGTTATTTCTAATTTATGTATGTGTGTGTGTTTTTTTGGGGTGGGGGGCGGTGGGGTGGGAGGGTAGTTTGTAATTTTAAAATTTTTAAGGGGTTGTTTATAATTTTAAAATTTTAAAGGGGTTAATTGATAACTTTCTAATATTGAAAAATCCTTTATATATATATATATATATATATATATATATATATATATATATATATATATATATATATATATATATATATATATATATATATATATATATATATATATATATATATATATATATATATATATATATATATATATATAAAGGAGGCCTTTGCTTCATAGTCAAATTATGGATAGTTTTAATTTGATAAGAGTTCTTAGGTAAAGAGAATTAAAATGAATGAACCTTTATTACTAGAACTTTGTAATTATATATTATTTTAATTTGACTAAGATTCTTAGGTGAAAATTGGATTAGGTATCGACATGTTAATTTCTAATAGAATATAGATATACATATGTCAGTTTCTTTTCTTTTTTTTTAACACATGGCATGATTTTGAGCCTTTAGGATTAGTTTACTAATTTATATATAAATGAGGGATATGATTATGAGATTTTTTTTTATCATGAATAGTTACAATTTGATTATGATTTCCAAGTATTTGATTATTTCTTATTATGTTAATTTTAATTTGACAAAGATTCTTAATTAGGTGAATATAAGATTAGGTGTCCACGCGTCATTTTAGAGAGAATAGAATGACACGTGATAATTTTTTAATATGATGCATGTCATATGTTGAGATAACACATGTCAATTTTTTTGCCTTTATGAGAACCACTAATTTCTTATTATCAATAAAAGAGGGATAACTTATGAATATTATGGGATTTCTTTGAAAAACATAAGATTAATGGGGAAATATTTCAAGAATCCTAAAATAAATATGTTAGCATGTTTTTATTGTTTCTATCTACTTCTGCTTTACCTCATCATCTCCCATCCCGAGTCTCTCCAATCAGAATTAAAATATCAATTGAAAACAGTTACATGCTGATGTCAATTAATCGTAATAAAAATAAATAGATTTTCAGCAAAAATAGATGGATAGTTTCATGCAACATGTCTAGATTTGTAATAAAGATGCTTTGTTTTATAATGAAAAGATCATATCATACTCCTATAAAAGCACGAGTTCGGAAAAATCTTTCGGTGAACAAAAATGCCCTTTGGTTCAAATACTAATCCATTAAGTAAGAGTAAGTTGTGGATATACATAGTATGAAGATAAGGATACAATGTTGTAGAAATAGAATTTAATTTAGTACCTTTTTATAAGGAAAACATTATTTAAAAATATTTATCCATAACAGTGCTTTGATAGGAATAGAATTCCTAGGATTCAATTTAATGCCTTTATTTAAAAATATTTATCCATAACCATGCTTTTCTAGGAATAGAATTCCTAGGATTCAATTTAGTGCCTTGTTTATGAGAAAGTTAAAAATATTTATCCCTAAATGTAGTGTCTTTTTATGAGAAAGTTAAAAATATTTATCCCTAAGCGTGTATGACATAAGGAAGCAAAAATTTCATTATATATGTTTATGTCGTGCACTTTAGTAAATACCTTCTCATGAAAGCTGTGTGATTAGTGGAATTTGCACATATGCGCGTTTCCATGATTACGCACTTGAGGATCAATGAATAAAATCATAACTTTGACAGAAATATGATTATATACTTGAAGCAAGTTATATCGGGTCTCACACTTCAGTAAAGCTAATGAAATAAACAAATTTATAGATTTTATGCACGTGCATTGCATGTGGTTAAATATCATGATTAATTATTTTGGTTTATTTTCTTACTAAAATTTGTTCCTCAGTTACATTTTGATAGTTTTGCTCACTTATGTCTCTAAAAATATTACAACAACAATAAAAACTAAAAGTTTAAAATTGCACAAACTACTCTCAAAATTTAAAATTACACAAAACACCCTCACATATCAAAACTTAAAATAACAAACATGAAATCGAAAATTAACATCCCCAAAAATTTAAAATTTATAATTAACACCCTCAACGTTTTAAAAATTATAGAAACACCCTCAAAAATTTAAATTATAAAAAAAACACCCTAAAATTATGAAATTTCAAAATTTACAAACAACATAGATGAATTCAAGGGTTTACCATCAGGCTTGAACATAATCCCCCTTTCCCCACTCTCAAAAGTTTAAAATTACACAAAACACCCTCACATATCAAAACTTAAAATAACAAACATGAAATCGAAAATTAACAGCATCCCCGAATAATTTAAAATTTACAATTAACACCCTCAATGTTTCAAAATTATAGAAAAACCCTCAAAAGTTTAAATTATAAGAAAAGCACCCTAAAATTATGAAATTTCAAAATTTATAAACAACATAGATGAATTCAAGGGTTTACTATCAGGCTTGAACATAGATCCCCCTTTCCCCACCATAAAATGCTCTTTGTCGCATTAATTAAGCCTCGGGGATGATAGAGAAAGATAATACCATATGAACACCAATGAGTTTAAACGAATAAATAATAAGTAGCTAACATACTATAATACATGAATTATTGTAAAAAACTAAAAGTTTAAAATTGCACAAAACACCCATAATAGTTCAAATTACACAAAACATTTTGATTTTTCAAAACTTAAAACAACATACATGAAATCTAAAAATAGTAGTAGCCCCTAAAACTTTAAAATTTGCAATTAACACCCTCAAAAGTTTAAAATTGTAGAAACACTCTCAAAAGTTTAAATTATAAAAATTGCCCTAAAATTTGAAAAATATATCGATGATTAAAATTTAATATCACTATCTAAATTAAAGTAACGCATATATTTTTACTCATAAGTTGGAGAATCAAAAATACTGAAGTAACATTAATTAATAAAAGACTAAATCACTTAAAACTGATAAAATACTATAATATAATAGCTTAACATTAATTGATTATATTTTATAAACATTATTCTCGATGTTAATAATATTCATAGGGTAAAATATACAAGGAGTTATGTATGGAGAAACTATTAAAAGTTTAGAGATATCCTTCAAAAGGATCAAGTCTGTTTTCATTTCAAATGGAAAAGTGAAGGAAATAAACCCAAAATTTAGAAGCGTGCATGAATCACTTGAATTGATATTAACAAGAGACATATATTACAAGATCATCTTGCAATAGCAACTAACGTAAAGCCGTTGATCAACTATATTACGAGATATAACTAGCCGACAAGAGGAGGAAAATCACTATAATGGACAAAAGATATACACATGATACTAACAAGCCGGATAAAAGGTGAAAAATCACTATAATGGACAAAAGATATACACATGATACTTACTTAACATAGCTTAAGAAAAAATTTAAAATTGATATTTTTTCTCTATACAGTGGCATGGCTCTAAGTGTAACTTTATTTGGGAACATGGCTACAAAAAAAGGATCAATTTTTGAAGACACGATCAAAGATAAGCCCATAATAGCATTATTAGATTTCATGATCTCTAAACATAAAGGTAACATATTTCATTATAAAAATTCTTATTAAAGACTACTAAACATAAAATTCACCTTATATCTGTCTCAAACTTGCGGGGGAGATATGCATGTCATCGCAAATTGCGTCAAATTTATATATTAACCCAAAAATACAACTAACTAAAGAAATAAGAGAACGATAAGTAAACCAAGTAAACATCCATATAACACAACAAATAAAAACATTACATTTTAAAGTTAATATGCATGACTCATTCAAAATAAGTTGCCAAGACAAAAACATCTCCATCACTGCTCTTTACAAATACAACAAAAATTTAACTTAGTGATCTTATGCAGACATCACAACATTCAAAAGAGGTAGGATCTTAAAAATCTACTTTATAATTCACATAATTAAACCTAATTACAATTTACCAATATATAGATATGCTATTTTACCTTTAAGGCAAAGATAACTACCATTTATAATAGATTGAGCCGTGGTTTTACGCTTACAAAGGCTGCAACAAGAAGATGTATATTGATGTTAATAACGAGTGTCCAAATGATAAATGCCATAGAATCACAGATGACTTAGGATCAATGTTAAGTAATATCCCTTCTTTATGGAATAAACATATCAACAAAAAATTCTAATATATATCTAAGCAAATAACCAATGAAAAAAAATACAGGTATTTAGTTAAGATCATCAAGAAAAATGACACGGACATTGCAAAGGTAACACTGTTTGACACAGTAGAAACTCTTATCGGATGCACAACACAAAAATTCATTGCAGAGAAAAAAAAGATTAATCCTAACTTAACTTAAGTAATAAATTATGAACATAGAAAAATTATCATATATATGAAATTAATATTCATTCTCATTGAAATAGAAAAATAATCAAAGTCGTATTTCCATAAGGTTGTGTTGAGCGGTGGAAAGACATTGAGTTACTTGTGAAGTTAGATGAGAAGATAAAAGATGAATGAGTCGAGAGAAAGATAATAGCATAAGAAACTCAGTCCAAATTGATCAAGAATCAACATAGATGATGAAGACACTATTCCGAATTATCCTAGAGTAAGATAAAAGTGGAGAAGGATTAATCTTGGCTTAATAAAAATGAAACGAGAAAGAATAAAAGACAATGTTTTGAATGTTTTATAGAATAGCCTAATTTTTGAGTAAAATTAGGAATATTTGGAAGAGATTTTAATGATTTTTAGTATTTTTATATACTTATTTTGTGGATGCTTTTATCATAAATATATACTAGAGTTAGCATTAATAGTTAGTTTATGGTTTTAATGAAATCTATCAATGATTAAGAACAAATTTTATATTCTCTTTTATGCCATTTTAACCCACTTCTAATCAATCGTCTAGGCTTATTGGCTTTAAGTATTCCTCTTACTTTTATAACGCTATTTTTTCAAGCATTTTTCACTTTTGCAACACTATACTTCCTTAGATAAAGCTTCATTTCATATCGGTCCAAATAACATGAATATTCAAATTGGCTTCACATTGATTTAGGTGTCAATTCAATTATCAACATAAAACTTTAAATTGGGTGTAGCCCATTCAAATAAATATTAAAGAAGATAAATAATCACAATGCTAAAATATAGAGACATAAGTGAGCAAAACTATCAAATTGAAATCGAGAAATAAATTTTAGTAAGAAAATAATCATGATATTTAACCACGTGCAATGCGTGCATAAAACTAGTATAACTAAATTTACATCAAAGGGATTTAGTTTGATACAAAGATATATAAATTTCTTAACAAGAGTAGACAATTTTAGTTACTACAAAGTTAGACTTGGATGAAAGGAAGATATACGGTTCATATTAAGGTTGACATATTTATAAAAAATAGATAGATGCTTTTGCAACAAAATTAGGTTGGCGTGCAGCATAGAAAACTGAGATCATATCAGAGTTATAAACAAAATTTTAATAAAGAGTAGAGTTGAATTGATTTGTATTGAAGAAAGATGTTTCGTAACAAAGCATACAAAGGTTCATTTTTTTATAATATTTATTTCAATATCTCCATCTTTCTGTGAGTTATTATTCCAATATATTAATCTTTTTTTTTTTTGAATTTAACTTCCTATTAGTTTAACATGTCAATCCCTTTTGAACTTAGATACTCCTTGTTTTAACCTGTTTATGTTTTCAGTAAATCTGTTAAATTTTTATTTCACATTATCTATATTCTTAATTATCTCTTTTATTTAATTTATTTATCTATAAAAATGGATATAAGAAAAGAATATAAAAATGAAAGAATAAATTTCACGTAATCTCCTTTCCTCATACTACACGTCTCAATTATATCTACAGACTATAGGAGGTTTTATGTTATTTACCTAAAATAAATAAACAATAAAATAAAAATTAAAAAAATCACATATTTGCAGAATATACTTTTGAACTCGAAAAGAATTCCACTAGGACCACAAGCTATCTCCCTTTCTATTTTAAACACACAACTAGAAGCCTAACTTGCTTCTATCTTCTATAAATAAAATTAAATTACCAGAGCTGCAAACAACGACAAAAATCAATGGCGAACAACGGTGTCTCTCTAATTCTAGGGTTTCTCATCATCTCTAGTTTTCTACCTCTCTATTCTCTATTCGCTTCTTCTACTTTCGACCAATCCACTTTGGAGGTAAGAAACTTAAACCCTAATGTTGATTCTAACCTTTTCTTGATTTTTTTCTCGATTGATGCACATAGTGCAAGAGAATTGTACCCAAGTGAAAACCGAACAAATCGACCCAAAGCCAACCGAACCGACTTGAATCGGTTCGGTTCGATTGAATGATAAGCGATTCGGTTCGGTTAGGCAAAATTTGGCCAAAAGAATCGAGGCCAGATTGCCACGACCTAGAAATAATCATGATATTTAACCACGTGCAATGCACGTGCATAAAAACTAGTATAACTAAATTTACATCAAAGGAATTTAGTTTGATACAAAGATATATAAATTTCTTAACAAGAGTAGACAATTTTAGTTACTACAAAGTTAGACTTGGATGAAAGGAAGATATACGGTTCATATTAAGGTTGACATATTTATAAAAAATAGATAGATGCTTTTGCAACAAAATTAGGTTGGCGTGCAGCATAGAAAACTGAGATCATATCAGAGTTATAAACAAAATTTTAATAAAGAGTAGAGTTGAATTGATTTGTATTGAAGAAAGATGTTTCGTAACAAAGCATACAAAGGTTCAACTTTTTATAATATTTATTTCAATATCTCCATCTTTCTGTGAGTTATTATTCTAATATATTAATCTTTTTTTTTTTTGAATTTACCTATCTATTAGTTTAACATGTCAATCCCTTTTGAACTTAGATACTCCTTGTTTTAATCTGTTTATGTTTTCAGTAAATCTGTTAAATTTTTATTTCACATTATCTATATTCTTAATTATCTCTTTTATTTAATTTATTTATCTATAAAAATGGATATAAGAAAAGAATATAAAAATGAAAGAATAAATTTCACGTAATCTCCTTTCCTCACACTTACACGTCTCAATTTATAAAAATACTAAAGCTATTGGGTTTACTACTGTAGAAAGTCTTGTCGTAGCTACAGTAAAATAATATTATATATATGATTTCGGGTGCTAAACCAACACAAGTCTTAAGTAGCACAGTTGGTATGTCTCTAGATTATTAAAATCCGGGTCCGGGGTTCGATTCCTGCGTCTTTCATATTTATTTTTTAATAAGTGTCCTTTAAATCATATTTTGAAATTTATCCCTCATATAATGAAAATTGCTATTATGTCCTGCTCTCCTTAGGTTAATTAGAAATTAACCCCTCAAATCATTAAATTGATATTAGGTTGTTTAATATTTAAAAGTTGTTTTGAAATTATTTCCTTCAATAAAACGTAGAAGTAACTACAGTTAAATCTTTATATATTTAAAAATATTACAATGATTAGAGGATCTAATAATATTTCTATTAACTTGAGGGACTAATTGCAAAATAATTTTGGAATGTAAGAATACAATAGCAATTTCAATGATTTTGATGCCTATTTGTATCTATCTATCTATATCTATAGTCCTATAAAATAAAGATGGGGTGTTAAAACTATTAATTTTCTTTTACGCCTCTCAAATTTTGATAAATTCTAACTATGTCATTATCTCTAATTAATCTTTCATTAAATAAATAAATCTCTTATTAATTATGCACATTCTCATCTTCCTAAATAATTATAATTATCAATAATATTATAACTATTAATTATTTAAAATATAAAATAAAATAATTTATAAAATAAGTATACACAATTATTAGTAATAACCAATTAAATTATTATAATAATTATTTATGAACTATAATAAAACAATTAAAATAATAGTATAAATAGAATAATATATTACTAAATACTATTACAATTATAGCAATAAAATAAATAGAATAGATTATAAATGCATAAGTAGTATAATTATTTTAATAATATCACATAAATTATGAATTACACTATTTATTTAGTATTATGTTATTAAATAAATTAAATAAATAATTTAATATTATTTTAGAGTATTTTCTCAAAGATTGTTATATGATCTTGAATAATCTATACTTGGTATTAAAACTAACCTTTTACAAAAATATTTTAATATTGATAATAGCACTATCAATTGTTAATGATAGTATAATAAAAATTTATTAAATGTTCATAGTACTAAATTAATTAAGAGCATAATTAAAAAATAAAATTCGATAAATATTTTATTGTATATAAATAATCTAAATATTTTAATAGTATTACTTGAACTAATAATTATAATATTTAATAAGGTAAATTATAGTAAACCCATGAACTTTCAGCATTTGCAATAAATAAACCCTATGTACTTTTGACATTCTGATGAAACCCTTAATAACTTTTGTAAAAGGCCTTAATATCTTTTAGATAAATTACACCAAACTCCCAATAACTTTCAAAATACCTTTTATTTCATTTTTGGTTCTAATATATAGGGAATTCATAAAGTTATTGGGGTCTTCTTTGAAGCAGAAAAGTCATTAGCGGTTTAGTGTAATTTTAAAAGTTTGTATGAGCTGAAAATTTATAAGGGTTTAGTGTAATTTATCCTATTAAATAATTGTAATGAGAAGTAACTATTGTAATATGTTGCAGTATCAAGTATAACTATATTGAAAACATCGGAAAAAGCTAGCAAGATTAATACAGCTTAGTTAATTTAGAATTAAGTTAACAACTTTCAAGTTGGAGGGTATATTTAAGAGAACTCATAGACTTGGAAATTTTATTTAAGAACAAATTTAGATTTGGGGACTCATTTTACAAAAGGTTAACATTAGCGATCATTATAAGAAAAACTTTCAATTACAATAACTACACATTAATAATTAATTCGGACATTTCTTTTAAGTAATCTTATTATGCAATTTTATTTATTAACATATATTTTACTATTCAATAAAAAATTCAAAACTTAAAACATCTATATTCATGTGCAAAGCGTGCATTATACTAGTCTACTTAAAGAAAAAAGTTTAATTTCAATGATTTTGATGCCTTCTTCTTCTTTTTCCCCCAATATTAGTGACTTACAACTCTTATATTTTGAGACAAATACTTCAAAATCATGAAAAGTGCTATCACATCCTGAAGATTCTTGACTCATTTAGAAATTGACCCCCTCAAATAATTAAAATTAATATTAGATCCTTTAGTTCTTAAATTATTTAGAAATGAGTCCCTCTAATAAAGAATAGAAGTAATAACCGAGTCATTAATTTGAAAAAGATTATAAATATCGTGAGACCTAATAACAAATTCAACGAGTTGAGGGATTTATTTGAAACTCAACTAATTATCTATATTACAACTCCCAAATACCTTTTTATCCACAAATTAAAAACAATTCTCTAAACAAAATGCTTAACCATTATTTTTGGTTTCTTCACACAAATGTCTTGGCAATGGCAATTATTGCTCGTTATCTATAGACGATGGGAGGTTTTATGTTATTTACCTAAAATAAATAAACAATAAAAATAAAAAAAAAAATCACATATTTGCAGAATATACTTTTGAACTTGAAAAGAATTCCACCAGGACCACAGCTCTATCTCTCTCTTTCTATTAAACATAAAAACACGCAACTAAAAACCGAACTTGCTTCTATCTTCTATAAATAAAAATTAAATTACCAAGAACTGCAAACAACGACAAAAATCAATGGCGAACCTGACTGCTATCACTTCGTCTCTGTCCCTCCTCCTCATCTTCTCCCTCTCTTTCCTCTTCTCAAAGGAGGCTGCTGCTAACTCATTAGAAGCCCAGAAGCAGAGAGAGTTCGATTACTTCGCTTTAGCTCTCCAATGGCCTGGCACTTTTTGCCGCAAGACCCATCATTGCTGCTCTCAGAACGGATGCTGCCGGTATAATTTATCATCAATTTCTTTGAATAAAGAACAGTTCTTTTGATTTGGTGATCTGGGTCGGTTTTTGTTTTGCCTAAAGTTCACCCATTGATGAGATATCAATGGGGGTGAGATCTGGAGATGGGTTGCAATTCTTTAGATTCTGTGAACTGGGTCTTTGTTGTTTATCTAATTGATTGTTTGTTTGATGATTAGACATGGATAATTCCTTGTGATTTGAAGAATTGCATCAGTTGGGTAATTTTGTATAAGTTTGTATTTGCTTAGGTGATTTGATATCATCTGAGGAGCTGATGGATTTTTGTTTCCTCGAAGTATCCAATTGAACATGCCTTGTATGTAGTTGCCGCAGAAAATGACTTCTTTTGGGTTTCTTTCTTATCAAAATTGCGTCTTTTGTGGTGTAGTGTATTTCTTTCTCTGTTTGCTTACTCGTGCTGCTCAATTTAGTTCATCTTGCATATTCTACAATCATTGTTATTAGAAAAAGTCAGGTTGGTTTTCCATTGAAATGTCTTATGGGAGAATGTATAGATTTTTTTCGACTTAGGCCAGATCGGTGTAGAGTAGTATTGCTTCTAGTCTGTATTGCTATGCAATTTGCTAGGGTTTCTTAGGATGGGTCATTTACTTCCTCCCTAATCTCCTCCCTAATCTGGGCGTTATGGTGTTAAAACATATTGCAGTCTTATCTATGAAACTTTAATTTGATGGCCATCCATGTTGTTTTTCATGTCATTACTTAACATTTCTCTATGCTTAAGCGCCAATATTACTGCTATCTTGATTTATATAACTAAGTGTATAGATGTTAAAGTCGGCAGTGACTTGCTCACAATAAACTAATGTTGTGGGTTTATTTACGTGATTAATTTGGGATGCTTTTCCTTTTAGAAACATGTTGTTTTTCTTACTTCCTTGCTGACTCTTTCTTCTTTATTTTTTAATAAGTGTCCTTTAAATCATATTTTGAAATTTATCCCTCATATAATGAAAATTGCTATTATGTCCTGCTCTCCTTAGGTTAATTAGAAATTAACCCCTCAAATCATTAAATTGATATTAGGTTGTTTAATATTTAAAAGTTGTTTTGAAATTATTTCCTTCAATAAAACGTAGAAGTAACTACAGTTAAATCTTTATATATTTAAAATATTACAATGATTAGAGGATCTAATAATATTTCTATTAACTTGAGGGACTAATTGCAAAATAATTTTGGAATGTAAGAATACAATAGCAATTTCAATGATTTTGATGCCTATTTGTATCTATCTATCTATATCTATAGTCCTATAAAATAAAGATGGGGTGTTAAAACTATTAATTTTCTTTTAGCCCTCTCAAATTTTGATAAATTCTAACTATGTCATTATCTCTAATTAATCTTTCATTAAATAAATAAATCTCTTATTAATTATGCACATTCTCATCTTCCTAAATAATTATAATTATCAATAATATTATAACTATTAATTATTTAAAAATATAAAATAAAATAATTTATAAAATAAGTATACACAATTATTAGTAATAACCAATTAAATTATTATAATAATTATTTATGAACTATAATAAAACAATTAAAATAATAGTATAAATAGAATAATATATTACTAAATACTATTACGAATTATAGCAATAAAATAAATAGAATAGATTATAAATCGCATAAGTAGTATAATTATTTTAATAATATCACATAAATTATGAATTACACTATTTATTTAGTATTATGTTATTAAATAAATTAAATAAATAATTTAATATTATTTTTAGAGTATTTTCTCAAAGATTGTTATATGATATGAATAATCTATACTTGGTATTAAAACTAACCTTTTACAAAAAATATTTAATATTGATAATAGCACTATCAATTGTTAATGATAGTATAATAAAAATTTATTAAATGTTCATAGTACTAAATTAATTAAGAGCATAATTAAAAAATAAAATTCGATAAATATTTTATTGTATATAAATAATCTAAATATTTTAATAGTATTACTTGAACTAATAATTATAATATTTAATAAGGTAAATTATAGTAAACCCACATGAACTTTCAAAGATTTGCAATAAATAAACCCTATGTACTTTTGACATTACAGTAAACCCTTAATAACTTTTGTAAAAGGCCTTAATATCTTTTAGATAAATTACACCAAACTCCCAATAACTTTCAAAATACCTTTTTATTTCATTTTCTGGTTCTAATATATAGGGAATTCATAAAGTTATTGGGGTCTTCTTTGAAACAGAAAAGTCATTAGCGGTTTAGTGTAATTTTAAAAGTTTGTATGAGCTGAAAATTTATAAGGGTTTAGTGTAATTTATCCTATTAAATAATTGTAATGAGAAGTAACTATTGTAATATGTTGCGTGTATCAAGTATAACTATATTGAAAACATCGGAAAAAGCTAGCAAGATTAATACACTTAGTTAATTTAGAATTAAGTTAACAACTTTCAAGTTGGAGGGTATATTTAAGAGAACTCATAGACTTGGAAATTTTATTTAAGAACAAATTTAGATTTGGGGACTCATTTTACAAAAGGTTAACATTGCGCCATCATTATAAGAAAAACTTTCAATTACAATAACTACACATTAATAATTAATTCAGACATTTCTTTTAAGTAATCTTATTATGCAATTTTATTTATTAACATATATTTTTACTATTCAATAAAAATTCAAAACTTAAAACATCTATATTCATGTGCAAAGCACGTGCATTATACTAGTCTACTTAAAAGAAAAAAGTTTAATTTCAATGATTTTGATGCCTTCTTCTTCTTTTTCCCCAATATTAGTGACTTACAACTCTTATATTTTGAGACAAATACTTCAAAATCATGAAAAGTGCTATCACATCCTGAAGATTCTTGACTCATTTAGAAATTGACCCCCTCAAATAATTAAAATTAATATTAGATCCTTTAGTTCTTAAATTATTTAGAAATGAGTCCCTCTAATAAAGAATAGAAGTAATAACCGAGTCATTAATTTGAAAAGATTATAAATATCGTGAGACCTAATAACAAATTCAACGAGTTGAGGGATTTATTTGAAACTCAACTAATTATCTATATTACAACTCCCAAATACCTTTTATCCACAAATTAAAAACAATTCTCTAAACAAAATGCTTAACCATTATTTTGGTTTCTTCACACAAATGTCGCGGCAACGCGCGGGTCAATTTTGCTCGTTATATCTATAGACGATGGGGAGGTTTTATGTTATTTACCTAAAATAAATAAACAATAAAAATAAAAAAAAAAAAAATCACATATTTGCAGAATATACTTTTGAACTTGAAAAGAATTCCACCAGGACCACAGCTCTATCTCTCTCTTTCTATTAAACATAAAACACGCAACTAAAACCGAACTTGCTTCTATCTTCTATAAATAAAAATTAAATTACCAAGAACTGCAAACAACGACAAAAATCAATGGCGAACCTGACTGCTATCACTTCGTCTCTGTCCCTCCTCCTCATCTTCTCCCTCTCTTTCCTCTTCTCAAAGGAGGCTGCTGCTAACTCATTAGAAGCCCAGAAGCAGAGAGAGTTCGATTACTTCGCTTTAGCTCTCCAATGGCCTGGCACTTTTTGCAGCAAGACCCATCATTGCTGCTCTCAGAACGGATGCTGCCGGTATAATTTATCATCAATTTCTTTGAATAAAGAACAGTTCTTTGGATTTGGTGATCTGGGTCGGTTTTCGTTTTGCCTAAAGTTCACCCATTGATGAGATATCAATGGGGGTGAGATCTGGAGTTGGGTTGCAATTCTTTAGATTCTGTGAACTGGGTCTTTGTTGTTTATCTAATTGATTGCTTGTTTGATGATTAGACATGGATTATTCCTTGTGATTTGAAGTAATTGCATCAGTTGGGTAATTTTGTATAAGTTTGTATTTGCTTAGGTGATTTGATATCATCTGAGGAGCTGATGGATTTTTGTTTCCTCGAAGTATCCAATCGAACATGCATTCTTTTGGGTTTCTTTCTAATCAAAATTGCGTCTTTTGTGGTGTAGTGTATTTCTTTCTCAGTTTGCTTACTCGTGCTGCTCAATTTAGTTCATCTTGCATATTCTAGAATCATTGTTATTAAAAAAAAATCAGGTTGGTTTTCCATTGAAATGTCTTATTGGAGAATGTATAGATTTTTTTCGACTTAGGCCAGATCGGTGTAGAGTAGTATTGCTTCTAGTCTGTATTGCTATGCAATTTGCTAGGGTTTCTTAGGATGGGTCATTTACTTCCCCCTAATCTGGGCGTTATGGTGTTAAAACATCTTGCAGTCTTATCTATGAAACTTTAATTTGATGGCCATCCATGTTGTTTTTCATCTCATTACTTAACATTTCTCTATGCTTAAGCGCCAATATTACTGCTATCTTGATTTATATAACTAAGTGTATAGATGTTAAAGTCGGCAGTGACTTGCTCACAATAAACTAATGTTGTGGGTTTATTTACGTGATTAATTTGGGATGCTTTTCCTTTTTAGAAACATGTTGTTTTTCTTACTTCCTTGCTGACTCTTTCTTCTTTATATTTTTCAGCCCAGAACCACTGACTTGGTTTACAATCCGTGAGTTGCTATCTTTTACTAAAATTCTTACTTTTTGATACCTTTGGACCTTTATATTAGAGCCTTCTACATAATGATAGATTCCCTATATTATTTATGGATATTGAATATGAGGGGGCTACTAGTGCACTTTTCTCATAGTATTTACTATGATTAATGGACATATGACATCTTCTTAATGTGCTGCCTTAGTCATCATTTAGATTATGAAGCATAGTACTGTAGAACAACCTTACTATACCAGCGGATAAGTCATGACCTGTTGTTTGTCATTTTCTCACCCATGAACCAACCGAGAAGATATTGCTACCAAATGTCTGAGTTCTTCCTAACCCCACATATATATGGGAAAATGGGTATGAGGCGGCAACTAATTTAACAAACGAGCTACGCAGACAGAGAGGAGCTTTGAGGCCCACCCTGCTGGTCACATCAAAAAATGTGGACCCCGCAACTTCATCTCTTCGTAGCTCATTTTGCTAAATAAGGTGGCAACTCATATCCAGAAGTCCCTACACACACATAGCAGTTAGATATTTCACGTATGTAGACTTGAGGCAGATAGGATGCTTGTCTTAGCTGATTGACACGTACAATAACCAAAAGAATTTCTTACGTACGTCTCTTACATCGACGTAATAATCACGATGTGAAAATATCTAAAGTTACCTTGGGGCACTATATTAAGATAAGCACCTCTCAAATCTATGGAACCATGAAGACTGATTGACTAACATAAGTGATTACAAATTCTAAAATTAAAAATATGCTCCATTTTTTTTTTTAGATGTTTAATTGAATGCGAGTGCATAAGAACTTTTATTCTTTGGCATGTTATAAAAACTGAAATGGTTTCATGCTGCAGACTAATTTGTCATTCTAATCCTTTTAAACAGATGGTCTCTGGCCAGATTATGATGATGGAACCTGGCCAGCATGTTGCAGTCCTACAGAGTTTGATATAAATAAGGTGTTTGATTTGTCAACTTTGTATTACATTTATACATTAAACTGTGTCCTTTTGTCTAAGGCTAGTGGTATAATCAACTTTGTAAAGGGTATTCATTTGTTTGATTCTATTATTTCGCAGGTTTCATCTTTGCTACCAACACTTGAGAAGTATTGGCCAACCTTGAGCTGCGGCTCTACGTCCCAATGTGATGGTAGCAGAGGGTCATTTTGGGCACATGAGGTAGCATGAATTCTATTCCTTTCTCTCATTTCGTGAAATTCTTTCCATGAATACTGACAAGTTCTCATTTGTTTTGTTGTGCATCTCTTTGCTTGTTACTGGATCTGAGCAGTGGGGTAAGAAACACTCTGGAATCATGAACTATGAATTATTTTTATCTTCAAACTCAATGAATTATTTTTATCTTCAAACTCTAACTGAGTTTCTGTATCCTGTAATTAATGGATCAAGTACCCTATTCAGCTCAAATAAGTTGAAGCCAGATTATTGTGTCCTTCTACAGTTTTTATTTTTATATAACAAAATTTGTATCCAAACTTTAATCTGGGACTTCGCATAATCTCCATGTTACCAGTGATCTAGGCTCATTGTTGAGTGGTTTTAGAGTTGCTTTCCATAAAAAAATTTGATGCCTTAAACTTAGTGTTTGATGCTTCTGAATCGGTGAAAGACAAACATTATAATTTGCTGGATATGAAAACCATGGTTTCTTTTACAGTTTTACCTGTTTAACATTTGGTTCCAGTTACAGTTAAATGTAAAACATAGATAGAAGTGAAGCTCCCTGCTCAGCGTAATGGAAATATTGTGTTAATACTTTGATGAAGTTTAAGCTACAAAAGAGAGTTCCTTTCAGTTTTATTACTTGTGGTGAGAATGCCAACTGAAGACATATGCATAGTGAACAACCAAGAATACTTGTAAGAATAAGGCTACATGTGGTATATGATTTGGCTTTTTATGACCCTAACTAATTAATACCGACAGCATTCGAACTGTGAAGGATTCGTAACAAGTCAACTGCTTTTCTATATTACAACTCCCAAATACCTTTTTATCCACAAATTAAAAACAATTCTCTAAACAAATATGCTTAATTTATTTTTGGTTTCTTCCACATGAATGTAGCACGGCTACGCGTCAATTTTACTCGTTATATCTATAGACGATAGGGGAGGTTTTATGTTATTTACCTAAAATAAATAAACAATAAAAATAAAAAAAATCACATATTTGCAGAATATACTTTTGAACTTGAAAAGAATTCCACCAGGACCACAGCTCTATCTCTCTCTTTCTATTAAACATAAAAACACGCAACTAAAACCGAACTTGCTTCTATCTTCTATAAATAAAAATTAAATTACCAAGAACTGCAAACAACGACAAAATCAATGGCGAACCTGACTGCTATCACTTCGTCTCTGTCCCTCCTCCTCATCTTCTCCCTCTCTTTCCTCTTCTCAAAGGAGGCTGCTGCTAACTCATTAGAAGCCCAGAAGCAGAGAGTTCGATTACTTCGCTTTAGCTCTCCAATGGCCTGGCACTTTTGCCGCAAGACCCATCATTGCTGCTCTCAGAACGGATGCTGCCGGTATAATTTATCATCAATTTCTTTGAATAAAGAACAGTTCTTTTGATTTGGTGATCTGGGTCGGTTTTGTTTTGCCTAAAGTTCACCCATTGATGAGATATCAATGGGGGTGAGATCTGGAGATGGGTTGCAATTCTTTAGATTCTGTGAACTGGGTCTTTGTTGTTTATCTAATTGATTGTTTGTTTGATGATTAGACATGGATAATTCCTTGTGATTTGAAGAATTGCATCAGTTGGGTAATTTTGTATAAGTTTGTATTTGCTTAGGTGATTTGATATCATCTGAGGAGCTGATGGATTTTGTTTCCTCGAAGTATCCAATTGAACATGCCTTGTATGTAGTTGCCGCAGAAAATGACTTCTTTGGGTTTCTTTCTTATCAAAATTGCGTCTTTTGTGGTGTAGTGTATTTCTTTCTCTGTTTGCTTACTCGTGCTGCTCAATTTAGTTCATCTTGCATATTCTACAATCATTGTTATTAAGAAAAAGTCAGGTTGGTTTTCCATTGAAATGTCTTATGGGAGAATGTATAGATTTTTTCGACTTAGGCCAGATCGGTGTAGAGTAGTATTGCTTCTAGTCTGTATTGCTATGCAATTTGCTAGGGTTTCTTAGGATGGGTCATTTACTTCCCCCTAATCTGGGCGTTATGGTGTTAAAACATATTGCAGTCTTATCTATGAAACTTTAATTTGATGGCCATCCATGTTGTTTTTCATCTCATTACTTAACATTTCTCTATGCTTAAGCGCCAATATTACTGCTATCTTGATTTATATAACTAAGTGTATAGATGTTAAAGTCGGCAGTGACTTGCTCACAATAAACTAATGTTGTGGGTTTATTTACGGATTAATTTGGGATGCTTTTCCTTTTAGAAACATGTTGTTTTTCTTACTTCCTTGCTGACTCTTTCTTCTTTATATTTTTCAGCCCAGAACCACTGACTTGGTTTACAATCCGTGAGTTGCTATCTTTACTAAAATTTTACTTTTTGATACCTTTGGACCTTTATATTAGAGCCTTCTACATAATGATAGATTCCCTATATTATTTATGGATATTGAATATGAGGGGCTACTAGTGCACTTTTCTCATAGTATTTACTATGATTAATGGACATATGACATCTTCTTAATGTGCTGCCTTAGTCATCATTTAGATTATGAAGCATAGTACTGTAGAACAACCTTACTATACCAGCGGATAAGTCATGACCTGTTGTTTGTCATTTTCTCACCCATGAACCAACCGAGAAGATATTGCTACCAAATGTCTGAGTTCTTCCTAACCCCACATATATATGGGAAAATGGGTATGAGGCGGCAACTAATTTAACAAACGAGCTATGCACATAGAGGAGCTTTGAGGCCCACCCCGCGGTCACATCAAAAATGTGGACCCCGAACTTCATCTCTTCAGAGCTCATTTTGCTAAATAAGGTGGCAACTCATATCCAGAAGTCCCTACACACATAGCAGTTAGATATTTCATGATGTAGACTTGAGGCAGATAGGATGCTTGTCTTAGCTGATTGACACGTACAATAACCAAAAGAATTTCTTACGTACGTCTCTTACATCGACGTAATAATCACGATGTGAAAATATCTAAAGTTACCTTGGTGCACTATATTAAGATAAGCACCTCTCAAATCTATGGAACCATGAAGACTGATTGACTAACATAAGTGATTACAAATTCTAAAATTAAAAATATACTCCATTTTTTTTTCTGTAGATGTTTAATTGAATGCGCAGTGCATAAGAACTTTTTATTCTTTGGCATGTTATAAAAACTGAAATGGTTTCATGCTGCAGACTAATTTGTCATTCTAATCCTTTTAAACAGATGGTCTCTGGCCAGATTATGATGATGGAACCTGGCCAGCATGTTGCAGTCCTACAGAGTTTGATATAAAGAAGGTGTTTGATTTGTCAACTTTGTATTACATTTATACATTAAACTGTGTCCTTTTGTCTAAGGCTAGTGGTATAATCAACTTTGTAAAGGGTATTCATTTGTTTGATTCTATTATTTCGCAGGTTTCATCTTTGCTACCAACACTTGAGAAGTATTGGCCAACCTTGAGCTGCGGCTCTACGTCCCAATGTGATGGTAGCAGAGGGTCATTTTGGGCACATGAGGTAGCATGAATTCTATTCCTTTCTCTCATTTCAGTGAAATTCTTTCCATGAATACTGACAAGTTCTCATTTGTTTTGTTGTGCATCTCTTTGCTTGTTACTGGATCTGAGTGGGGTAAGAAACACTCTGGAATCATGAACTATGAATTATTTTTATCTTCAAACTCAATGAATTATTTTTATCTTCAAACTCTAACTGAGTTTCTGTATCCTGTAATTAATGGATCAAGTACCCTATTCAGCTCAAATAAGTTGAAACCAGATTATTGTGTCCTTCTACAGTTTTTATTTTTATATAACAAAATTTGTATCCAAACTTTAATCTGGGACTTCAGATAATCTCCATGTTACCAGTGATCTAGGCTCATTGATGAGTGGTTTTAGAGTTGCTTTCCATAAAAAAATTTGATGCCTTAAACTTAGTGTTTGATGCTTCTGAATCGGTGAAAGACAAACATTATAATTTGCTGGATATGAAAACCATGGTTTCTTTTACAGTTTTACCTGTTTAACATTTGGTTCCAGTTACAGTTAAATGTAAAACATAGATAGAAGTGAAGCTCCCTGCTCAGCGTAATGGAAATATTGTGTTAATACTTCTTTGATGAAGTTTAAGCTACAAAAAGAGAGTTCCTTTCAGTTTTATTACTTGTGGTGAGAATGCCAACTGAAGACATATGCATAGTGAACAACCAAGAATACTTGTAAGAATAAGGCTACATGTGGTATATGATTTGGCTTTTTATGACCCTAACTAATTAATACCGACAGCATTCGAACTGTGAAGGATTCGTAACAAGTCAACTGCTTTTGCTGTTCATTATCACAATAATCATGTATTAAGATTAGCCCCCAGATTCTTTCTCTTATCGAGTTAATTCGTTCATTTTTATGCTGTATATGTGTCCTGCAGGAAAGCACGGGACATGTTCATCTTCTGTAATTCAAGACGAGTACAGCTACTTTTCCAAGGCCCTTGAGTTGTACTTCAAATATAATGTTACGGTAAGATTTTGGATAATTCCATGGAATAAAGTCTACATTAGCTCATAGTAGCGTATATTAGTAATGTTTTGGAGGTATCTATGAATTCAAGTTTTATTTGCTAAATTGTGTGTGGAGATATGGATCCATTTTTTTGGTATAGAACCATTTTAAGCACGACCCAACGAATATAATAAATAATTTTGTTTCACTTCTCTTTTAATTCTCTTTCTGAAATCCGAAACCTTTACTTTGTCATTCATCATGCCTGATGAGTCTTAACTACACAAGTAGCGACATAGGAATTTTCTGAAACTTGAGGTTAAGCTCTCCATTTTATATATTCCCTAGGAAAATTAGTCATTGAATGTTGAAATCATGTCAAATTTATGAAAATACTTCTATTACTGTTGATATGCACGAAGTCGCAGAAACTTCTATTGTTATTGATTTCCAGTCAGCCTTGTTTACATCAGCTTTGATCCTTTTATTTAACTTTCATACGTTAACAGCTGATAGTTCACTAAACTAAGTAGTTAATCTGTCAGTTGAATGCTAAATTTTGCAAATGTACACAGTTTATGAAATGAGTATGAGCTATTGTTAAGGGTTGTCAGTCAAGCTGTATACTGTTGCAGATGCACATCTAAAGCTCAAGCTGCACTTTCTCTCCCTGTTTTGTCTGCAGGAAATATTGAATAATGCAGGTTTCTTTGCTTCAAACGCTGAAAAGTATCCATTGGGAGATATTGTTGCCACTGTTAAGCATGCTGTTGGAGCAACACCTGAGCTGGTTTGCAAGCATGGTTCTGTGCAGGAACTTCGAATCTGCTTAACTAAAGACTTCAAGGTTCATAACTTTCTCAGAGTTTACTATCTTATATCAGTTGCTTAGAAATCACCGCAATCTTTTCCTTCAATTATCGTTTATTCTTTGGGAGAGAATGTGCTCTATAAGGTATTAAGGTTGCACTTCCTCTTCGTTAAATTTGTCGCTCAAGCATTCTGCATGTAGTCATAAATGAAATTCATCAGCCCGTGTAATGTTACTTACATTCACGCTACTGATAAAAAAAACTTTTAATCTACGCCTAACATTTGTTCTAATATTGGCTAAGGAGAAGCTTCATTACTCTGACGTAAAATGGTTCTGAGTTCCGGTTTCACGTGATTTAGCTAGAGGCCTTCAGAACTAATACATAAATCCTCCACTTGTTTTCCAGTTTAATAGGCCATTGAAAGTACATATTAAACTTAACTTGTTATTGTTATTATTAGAATAGATGGATCATTTTCTTGATAAATGGCTTATGCGATTGTCTGAAGCTGCAATTGCTTCTTCTGACTTTTTTGGGCTTGGAAAATGGCCCAGTTCCATAGCTAAATGAACACATCGTCATCCCATGATTTGATGATAAGCATGATTGAAAGTCAGACCACACTTTATGTTCTACTCGACTTCGTCTTTGTTTGTGAGAGAATCATTTTTTATGTCCTAAAACAAGGAGATGCTTTATTGTTTTAGCTTGTGAGAGTACAACATACATAAAAATATAGGAAGTGAGTTATTCTCATATAGTGGTTGAGTGTGATCTAACCACGTTAATCCTCTAAAAGAAGAAATTTTTGTTTCGTCTGTGAGGATAGTATTTATGTAAGTTATAAGAAGTGATTAATTATTCTCATATCCATATACTTACATGTGAGGATAGTATTTTTTGCCCTGTGTTGTTCGCTCAGAATTTAGTTCAACTGTACCCATATACTTACATGTTTTATGTAATATGTGATTGAGATTTGGTAAATAGAAACTCTGACTTAATTGCTGTTTGTTTTTCTTGTCCAGCCTCGAGATTGCCTTATTCATTCTGTCACTGAAGATAATGCATCCAATTCAAGAAGTTCTTGCCCCAGATCTGTGAGCTTACCATCATATGAACCGATTGGTGAGTTTTACTTCACCTTACATCAAAGCATCCAATTTTAGCCGATAGGAATTTCTTCCGATTTTACATTTTCCTCCTTTTTAATTATCTACTTAACGTTCTTCTCCGTTAAAAATTTCAGTGCTTCAAGATGTGAGTGCAGCTGATTCAGCGGGTACTTGGTTTAGCTAATACAGCTGCGGCTCTATGGCTTAGCAAAGCATTTATTCGTAATGTGTACCATTTGAAACAAGAACTGAGAAATGGTACAGTGATACCTTTGTAATCAGCCAAAACTTGTATTACTGGTTATAATGCAGCAATGGTGTTTATATAAACCTTTATTTATCGCGGGTAACTGATGTTCATCTCTTATGCCTTTGTCCTCTTTCGGGGTACTAATCAGTCTCTATTACTGATATTGCAAAATACTGCTCACATTTACTTGTTATGTTTTCTTGAACCACACTTGGTGAGCTAGTTTAAGCTAAGTTTATCAGTGTGCTGCCAGTTACAGTTTTGGAAGTTTATTGCTTCTGACGTGTGGCTAGAGGAAATATACAGGAGGTATCTAGTAGGAACAGTTCATAATATTAAATGTGCACCCAAATGATGTCGATCTTTGGATCTGTGCATGAAACCTAGAATCTTAATTATCCAATGACTAACATTCATCTTGTGCACATTTAATAACATTTAATACCATGAACTCAGATCGACTTAGATACTTTTCCCTCGTCTTAAAGTCTTCAAATTCACGGCCAGAAGATGTAGCATGCAAAAATGACGTCAAGATATATTTAAGGCTAGAAATACATCCATGAGTTGAAAAATGAACATTAACTATAGACAAGATAAGATCAAACCAAACGTTTTTTTTTTCATGGAAAAGGTTCTCATTACTCATTCCAGAAAACCATTATTCCTATATCATCTAAAGCATTTCAAGGCTTTCAGCTCTTAAGGACTTCTGCAATGCCAGCCACCGAGATGCAAATAAGCAGTGGCCATGCATTTCAAAAACTTCAAAGCATGTCCGAGGTAAGCTGCGCATATTAGATCAACTTAAGAGAACCATAGTGATAGTTCCATTATCACAACTGCCACGCCACTTGTAAAGGCCCTGTAAAGTAAAATGCAATCAACAAATTCTCCAGCAAACTAGAACATCGACGAGCCCAAATTTTTCTGCTAAAAAAAAGGACTATTTGTTCTTCATTCTCAACAGGAAAGTAAGAAACAAAAACATCTATTAAGTTGACTTATCATATCGGGTAGTGTACTCTTGACTAAAAGTTCAAAATACATTCTTCGTCCGTGTCACGTGCAGCTTTCTGCGTGGTGAATTTCAATTTGATATAATGGCAAAAAGCATGTATATTACAAGCTAGGATTGTTCCATGCACAGATATATTAGAAAGCAGCTGCATTTGTTTTGAAGACCAGAATAATTTGGGTTATACATTCAGTTAATCAAGAATCAATACACATTTCAGAACCAGAAACATCAACAAGCGACAATAGAAGACAGAGTGATACTCGAAGCCATTTAAAACAACACATTTAAGAAATAACATTTACAATGGTGAAAAAACCGCTCCCTGTCCCCTACTCCTGTAGGTTTACGATATATAAACATCTGTATTAGGAGGAAAAGCACTGACATTTTTCCTCACACCTAACTGTTTAAATTACTCCGACTGTTCATCACCACAATATCAAAAGAATCGTTAAGTCTTTAGCTGGCTCAGTTTGCTTCATTTGTTCAATGAAGTCTGGTAATTGTACATTCGCAGTTGCTTCATTTGATGTCAAGGGTTTCTAAGGAAATGAGAAGTCTGGGGTACTTTGACAGCGTTCTGCAACCTATCAATTCAAACCGAGACCACAAGGTCACTGAGCTTTACCCAACCATAGGCACACCGGCCTCGAATCTTTTGTATCTCACTAGCTGCTAACTCAACAGCTGATTGGATTGTTGTTAACTCTCTTTCAATCAGTATTTTAGATTTCTGGTCTACCTGCAAACATGAAGAATAACCATCAAAATACTAAATAATAATATCCCCCTTGGTGAATGATGGTTGGATAATGAAGCAAATTTTGTTCTTAACCCAATATTTTGTTCTTAAAAAGGACATTAGGCCCTTAACCCAATATTTTTTAAATAGTCTTTTTTTTGGGTGCGTGTGTTGGGTTGTTTTCTTTTCTTTTTTGTGGTGGTGGTGGTGGTGTGTGTGTGTGTGTGGGGCATTTGATTATGGGTGGGTGAAAATTACACCATGAACTCGTAAGCTTTCCATGTCAGGAGACATTAATATAAGGATATCTAAAGAAGTTCTGTGCACTGGTATCAGAGTTGGGGAGGAGAACAAGGGTCAAAATCCAGGACGCACTCTCGGTGACATACACCTAATTTTGAAAATGAATGATAAAATAAAAAGTAACCACATATTGTAAAGATATTCAACCTTCTCGATGCAACGCGCCACGTCCATTACAAAGCAAAAATATGAAAGTTGTCTGTATAAATCAGCTTCGGTGTACTGTCCAGAGATAACAATGGAATAATATTCTTGGTTAGGTCACTATCGAAAAGTTAAGCATCAATTGGGAGTATGGATAAATTTGCCAAAAGAGCACCTTGCCGGAAATATACCTGTCTTATGAGGTGGCCATTACACCGTGGATAATTTGGACATACAGTTCCTCTTTCAGAATCACCAATAACACGAAGATTTGGAACACGAGTAGTGTACTTACACATCTCATCATCACACTATGCACAAATATGGACTTAAAGTAAATAACATTATCACTAGACATGAGAACACATGAGTTTAGATCAGTCCTTACAGTCATTGTGCCTTTATAATACAAGGAGATGAAATTCTCAGCTTGTCTCTTCACCTGAAAAGAAATTGGGTTAGATTAACAAATCTTACATTGTTCTGAATCAATATTTGGTTACCGTTTGAGAATATAAGTAACCTGATTAGCAATCATGGCTGCTGAGATTTTAGATCCTTCAACATCATCTGGGCATCTCAAGCATCGCATTCTGCGCCAAAAATTACTGTCTGATTTCTTTTCAGATCCAGAATCTGATGGGTTTTCATTGATTAATGTAGAAACTAAACTGGATACAGGTGGGCACTCAAAAGTACACGAGCAGCTAGGACATGATAGCCATAGTGGTTCACAGCCATTATACCTGAATCACATTATTCATGAGATTATAAGTCAATTGCTACCAGCGAAAAGAAGAAATTTGATGTCAATCTTTTATAGGGTTGTTCCATGGGAGTTTTTCACCTTTCATTATCATCTATGACCGATAAAAGTACAGTTGTTGAATCTTTGTGATCTGAATCAACTGTTTTGGATTGGAACTGAGAACAGAAGCCAAAAAGTACTTGTATTAGAATAACAAAGTAGTAATGTAATTAAAGCACATGAGAAGATGCTCACCTTGGATGAATCAAGACCTAGACAATCAGCCAACCGAGCTGGGCTTGTGCCTTGAATAGCAGCACAAAGGCGTGATACCACAGGGTGAATCTGTTCATTGAAAAAAAAATGCAATATATATATATATATATATATATTTCTGTCAACTTAAGAGAGTCCACAAAATCAAGTTACATAGCAAATATCAACCACTCTGCAACGAAAGAAATGAAAACCTGTTGTGACAAGTAATAGTCAATATCGATCATCCAATTGTCATTATCCCTCTTCAATTCATCAGGATGCCTCGCCCTTTGAGCTATCCCGACAGAACCAGAACCAGTCCCCTGGTAAGGTCATAACAAAAAAACAACTCTGTGGTCAGATAAGCAACAGTAGCTTTGGATCAAATTTAACAGCCATTAACACTGTTCTATAGGTAGTGAGCTTATTGAGCTTTGTCCAATAGAAAATCTACTGAAAAGCAGTCTCGTCAAGAACTTTGCAGTCCATGGAAAGTACTTCTGAAACTTCACACGATAAAAAATTTCAAGCATTCTCTTCCACTTTTGCAGCCACCACCGATCATGTATGCAATACAAGTTAAAGCCGGAGTATGGCTACATAGATGTTGCATCCTATTTTTAGGAGGATCTAATTAATGACACAGAAACAAGAAATAAAGAGAAGCTATACCTGCTGACAGCAAATGACATAAGGAACTGTATCACCAGCAGAACAACCTGTCTGGCCACTTTGCTTTAATCTTAAAGCCACCTAGAAAATTGGTAAAATATGTTAATGAAGACTAATTGGTGAATAACTCTTGACTAATAGAGAGATCAGTGACCTGAACATGGGGTTGATTTTTGGCATCTGGATAGTCTTCAGGAGGCTTTGTTAAGCTTTTTGTTATCACATACTTTTCAAGTGCTACTTCACCATTCGTCGTCTCCTCCTTCACCTGAATGAACAAGTGATACAATCAGACACGCTAAGGCAACAATAACGAAAAACTTTCAAACAAAGAAGATAGAGCACAAGAAAGAACATTGCATATTATTTTTCTATAGCAAAATCTACGCTTACCTTCATAAGAGCACTATGAATAGTCTCCACTACATCTTCACATGTCCTGTACAAATGACAAATGATAGGATTAAATAACACTTAAACTAATGGCTACTGAAGTATAAAAAATTTATGATCTTTTATCACTGTTGTTCCAAAACTAAATGTAATATAAATGCATACCCTCCAGATAATATCTGGCTAAGGCAGAAATCTCCTATTTCTTTCGATAGCAAACTCCAGTCCCTTGAACCATGTCAAGTCCCTTATGCTCAATTACCTGCTTTGTGCATCATACAGCCATACAGTGAAATAGTGGTTGAGATATACTAAAAATGGAACTAAAAACATGTGACGTATTAAATCTTAACCTCATATGGTGTGCCATCTTTAAATTGCACTTTAACAGCAGCATATTTCTTTTTCTTGAGGAGTAGCATTCTCTTGTACACACCATCAAGATCAATTTCAAGACAGCGATATTTCTTGTTAACCTGGAAGGAAAATAAATGTGAGATATGAAGGTCCAGAGGCTATTCTCAAGGCGAAACTTCTTTTACAGCTTCTAGTGACAGAATAACTTTTAATTAACCATGTAAGATAATCAGCCAGGTTTGGACCCTCAGCACCTCACCTCTTGAATCACCTTAGTCGCAATTGCTTTGGCTTTAGCGATGTCATCCAGTCCACTGTAGATCATAATAGAATCTGTGTCTCCATAGATTACCTGTTAAATACCCAGTAAGTGTACCTCCAAGGTGGATCAGAAGGAATATCAAATCATATTTATAAAAAAAATGAGAAAGAAATCTTAATGATATAAATGATGAATTGTGTTAATCATTGGCATTGGTGAGATACTGTTTCTCATTCGTACTAATGTGCATAAGATGGAATCAGTTCTGTACATGGCAGATACACAGCTAGAGAGAAGTTTTTGTACATCAATTCACTGTTATGAAATTCACTTGGCAAACAGTCAGTCTTCCAATGTAAGGAGGTGGACAATACAGATCAAAATGAGAGATGTTAGTAATAAAACTTATAAGATTTGACACGTCCAAATTTCCCTCTATAACAAGAAGTGAATGGGATATTCCGATCACTCATAGAGGAAGGGCTTTTCCACATGCTTGTGACTCCTCTAAGAAAGGGTTACAACAATCATTCAGAAAGAAATGTGCCTGTTTTATCTCATGAATGGAGACACAGGAATCATGCATCTTTTCAGACTTCAATTTAAATTAACATTGGCTTCACAGGAAAATGACAGTTTCAGTTGAATTGAGGGCCTTCAGGCATGACGTAATCCCCAATAACAATCAAACAACTCAATAAACACAAGTTCACCGGAAGCCATCATTCACATCACCATCATAGTCCCATCCCCATTAAGTCGCCCCTAAAGGTCTCCTATAAAGCACAAGGAACCACAATAGCTTTCACGAGTTCCCAGATTGGTGTCAATTCCTAGTGAATGATATAATGGACAAGTAAGAGGTTATCATAAATCCTACAAGGTCCATTGACAGATAGGAGAATTTTTTGAATCTTTCACCAAGGCGACTGTTGACAAGAAGGGGTTATTATAAATATAGAAGTTCAGTTGATAGATGGTGTGCATCTAAGCTCATGCAACATATCCAAATTTCCCCTAGATTAAAAAAATAGTCCAGATATAGGTGGAAGATATATTTTGCTCCAGGAAATTGCTTTTCATTCCAAGAAAAAAGATAAAACCAAATTGAAAATTCATCTCATGGGAAAGCAACCAAGATATGAAGACTAAATTTCATGCTAATATTCTTGTCACAATGATTTCATGGTGTTTTTCGCGGCAGTGAGGAAGAGACACGGAAAAGGGAAAGGATGTACATATGGTTGGATAATGAAGCAAATTTTGTTCTTAACCCAATATTTTGTTCTTAAAAGACATTAGGCCCTTAACCCAATATTTTTAAATAGTCTTTTTTGGGTGCGTGTGTTGGGTTTTTCTTTTCTTTTTTGTGGTGGTGGTGGTGGTGTGTGTGTGTGTGTGTGGGGCATTTGATTATGGGTGGGTGAAAATTACACCATGAACTCGTAAGCTTTCCATGTCAGGACACATTAATATAAGGATATCTAAAGAAGTTCTGTGCACTGGTATCAGAGTTGGGGAGGAGAACAAGGGTCAAAATCCAGGACGCACTCTCGGTGACATACACCTAATTTTGAAAATGAATGATAAAATAAAAAGTAACCACATATTGTAAAGATATTTAACCTTCTCGATGCAACGCGCCACGTCCATTACAAAGCAAAAATATGAAAGTTGTCTGTATAAATCAGCTTCGGTGTACTGTCCAGAGATAATAATGGAATAATATTCTTGGTTAGGTCACTATCGAAAAGTTAAGCATCAATTGGGAGTATGGTTAAACTTGCCAAAAGAGCACCTTGCCAGAAATATACCTGTCTTATGAGGTGGCCATTACACCGTGGATAATTTGGACATACAGTTCCTCTTTCAGAATCACCAATAACACGAAGATTTGGAACACGAGTAGTGTACTTACACATCTCATCATCGCACTATGCACAAATATGGACTTAAAGTAAATAACATTATCACCAGACATGAGAACACATGAGTTTAGATCAGTCCTTACAGTCATTGTGCCTTTATAATACAAGGAGATGAAATTCTCAGCTTGTCTCTTCACCTGAAAAGAAATTGGGTCAGATTAACAAATCTTACATTGTTCTGAATCAATATTTGGTTACCGTTTGAGAATGTAAGTAACCTGATTAGCAATCATGGCTGCTGAGATTTTAGATCCTTCAACATCATCTGGGCATCTCAAGCATCGCATTCTGCGCCAAAAATTACTGTCTGATTTCTTTTCAGATCCAGAATCTGATGGGTTTTCATTGATTAATGTAGAAACTAAACTGGATACAGGTGGGCACTCAAAAGTACACGAGCAGCTAGGACATGATAGCCATAGTGGTTCACAGCCATTATACCTGAATCACATTATTCATGAGATTATAAGTCAATTGCTACCAGCGAAAAGAAGAAATTTGATGTCAATCTTTTATAGGGTTGTTCCATGGGAGTTTTTCACCTTTCATTATCATCTATGACCGATAAAAGTACAGTTGTTGAATCTTTGTGATCTGAATCAACTGTTTTGGATTGGAACTGAGAACAGAAGCCAAAAAGTACTTGTATTAGAATAACAAAGTAGTAATGTAATTAAAGCACATGAGAAGATGCTCACCTTGGATGAATCAAGACCTAGACAATCAGCCAACCGAGCTGGGCTTGTGCCTTGAATAGCAGCACAAAGGCGTGATACCACAGGGTGAATCTGTTCATTGAAAAATGCAATATATATATATATATATATATATATATATATATATATATATATATATATATATATATATATATATATATATATATATATATTTCTGTCAACTTAAGAGAGTCCACAAAATCAAGTTACATAGCAAATATCAACCACTCTGCAACGAGAAAGAAATGAAAAACCTGTTGTGACAAGTAATAGTCAATATCGATCATCCAATTGTCATTATCCCTCTTCAATTCATCAGGATGCCTCGCCCTTTGAGCTATCCCGACAGAACCAGAACCAGTCCCCTGGTAAGGTCATAACAAAAAAACAACTCTGTGGTCAGATAAGCAACAGTAGCTTCGGATCAAATTTAACCGCCATGAACACTGTTCTATAGGTAGTGAGCTTATTGAGCTTTGTCCAATAGAAAATCTACTGAAAAGCAGTCTCGTCAAGAACTTTGCAGTCCATGGAAAGTACTTCTGAAACTTCACACGATAAAAAATTTCAAGCATTCTCTTCCACTTTTGCAGCCACCACCGATCATGTATGCAATACAAGTTAAAGCCGGAGTATGGCTACATAGATGTTGCATCCTATTTTTAGGAGGATCTAATTCATGACACAGAAACAAGAAATAAAGAGAAGCTATACCTGCTGACAGCAAATGACATAAGGAACTGTATCACCAGCAGAACAACCTGTCTGGCCACTTTGCTTTAATCTTAAAGCCACCTAGAAAATTGGTAAAATATGTTAATGAAGACTAATTTGTGAATAACTCTTGACTAATAGAGAGATCAGTGACCTGAACATGGGGTTGATTTTTGGCATCTGGATAGTCTTCAGGAGGCTTTGTTAAGCTTTTTGTTATCACATACTTTTCAAGTGCTACTTCACCATTCGTCATCTCCTCCTTCACCTGAATGAACAAGTGATACAATCAGACACGTTGTAAGGCAACAATAATGAAAAACTTTCAAACAAAGAAGATAGAGCACAAGAAAGAACATTGCATATTATTTTTCTATAGCAAAAATCTACGCTTACCTTCATAAGAGCACTATGAATAGTCTCCACTACATCTTCACATGTCCTGTACAAATGACAAATGATAGGATTAAATAACACTTAAACTAATGGCTACTGAAGTATAAAAAATTTATGATCTTTTATCACTGTTGTTCCAAAACTAAATGTAATATAAATGCATACCCTCCAGATAATATCTGGCTAAGGCAGAAATCTCCTATTTCTTTCGATATCAAACTCCAGTCCCGCCGAACCATGTCAAGTCCCTTGCGTTCAATTACCTGCTTTGTGCATCATACAGCCATACAGTGAAATAGTGGTTGAGATATACTAAAAATGGAACTAAAAACATGTGACGTATTAAATCTTAACCTCATATGGTGTGCCATCTTTAAATTGCACTTTAACAGCAGCATATTTCTTTTTCTTGAGGAGTAGCATTCTCTTGTACACACCATCAAGATCAATTTCAAGACAGCGATATTTCTTGTTAACCTGGAAGGAAAATAAATGTGAGATATGAAGGTCCAGAGGCTATTCTCAAGGCGAAACTTCTTTTACAGCTTCTAGTGACAGAATAACTTTTAATTAACCATGTAAGATAATCAGCCAGGTTTGGACCCCCAGCACCTCACCTCTTGAATCACCTTGGTAGCAATTGCTTTGGCTTTAGCGATGTCATCCAGTCCACTGTAGATCATAATAGAATCTGTGTCTCCATAGATTACCTGTTAAATACCCAGTAAGTGTACCTCCAAGGTGGATCAGAAGGAATATCAAATCATATTTATAAAAAAAAACGAGAAAGAAATCTTAATGAAATAAATGATGAATTGTGTTAATCATTGGCATTGGTGAGATACTGTTTCTCATTCGTACTATGTGCATAAGATGGAATCAGTTCTGTACATGGCAGATACACAGCTAGAGAGAAGTTTTTGTACATCAATTCACTGTTATGAAATTCACTTGGCAAACAGTCAGTCTTCCAATGTAAGGAGGTGGACAATACAGATCAAAATGACAGATGTTAGTAATAAAACTTATAAGATTTGACACGTCCAAATTTCCCTCTATAACAAGAAGTGAATGGGATATTCCGATCACTCATAGAGGAAGGGCTTTTCCACATGCTTGTGACTCCTCTAAGAAAGGGTTACAACAATCATTCAGAAAGAAATGTGCCTGTTTTATCTCATGAATGGAGACACAGGAATCATGCATCTTTTCAGACTTCAATTTAAATTAACATTGGCTTCACAGGAAAATGACAGTTTCAGTTGAATTGAGGGCCTTCAGGCATGACGTAATCCCAATAACAATCAAACAACTCAATAAACACAAGTTCACCGGAAGCCATCATTCACATCACCATCATAGTCCCATCCCCATTAAGTCGTCCCCTAAAAGGTCTCCTATAAAGCACAAGGAACCACAATAGCTTTCACGAGTTCCCAGATTGGTGTCAATTCCTAGTGAATGATATAATGGACAAGTAAGAGGTTATCATAAATCCTACAAGGTCCATTGACAGATAGGAGAATTTTTTGAATCTTTCACCAAGGCGACTGTTGACAAGAAGGGGTTATTATAAATATAGAAGTTCAGTTGATAGATGGTGTGCATCTAAGCTCATGCAACATATCCAAAATTCCCCTAGATTAAAAAAATAGTCCAGATATAGGTGGAAGATATATTTTGCTCCAGGAAATTGCTTTTCATTCCAAGAAAAAAAAGATAAAACCAAATTGAAAATTCATCTCATGGGAAAGCAACCAAGATATGAAGACTAAATTTCATGCTAATATTCTTGTCACATTGATTTCATGGTGTTTTTCGCGGCAGTGAGGAAGAGACACGGAAAAGGGAAAGGATGTACATATGGTTTACGTTGATCAAGAAAGAACATATGATAGAGTGTAAAGGAGATAGAAAAAGCCTATGAATCTATGATATTTGACCAAAAACAATCATCTTCCGATACTTGAAGATTGCTCCAAGCGTCACTGGCATGCTTTTTCTATCGATACTCTGACTCTAAACAAGAAATTTTTATCAACTTGACTGACGAGGAAACTAGAAAATGAGTCAGGCAAAGAACTTGATAAAGTATCATCAAAATTTGTTTTAAAGTGTAACTACCTCTAAATTCAAGTTGTTTTGAACAAGATCAACAGTACTTTGCAGAATTTCCCGTCCCTGCAATGCGTATGAACAAATAGGTGAAATTGCGGTTACCAAAATATCAAAATGGGTATGCAAGGATAATTCCTGCTAATGAGTATTGCTAAAAAAATATAGTAAAACCTCTTACTTGCAGTGTTATGAGCTCTGCAAGTGGTTTAGCATAGAATCTGGAATTGGAAAAGCCCAAACAACCATACATGCTGAAACAAATTCATTAAGAAATATCATCTGTTAAAAAAAAATACATTCAAGCACTACTAATGAAGATTAAAGAAATAAGTACATTCTTCTAACCTATTAGCAGTAAGCTTCAATGCTTGCTGTTGGATGTCAAACTGCTGGACTTTGAGACCAGTAGCGGACTTCATCCATGACTTGACCATTCTCCTTCTATCAACCAGATGCTTCAACAACTGAAACAGTGAAATTTGCAGAAATTAAAAAAAAAATCATCTAGAAGACTAGAGATGATAAGAGACTTAACAAAACATCAAATATCATGTTAATTTCACCATTAAATAGCATGTCAATGCATATAAGCTCATTTTCGTAATGCACGTTAAGAAACAAGCAGCCTTGGATTTATTAGGCCAAAACCCATAAACCAACATAAATATACAAGAGATCTTCTCCCTGCTATGTTAGAACATTTATAGAGGGGCAAAAAAGGAAACTAGTTTTCAAATACATTATGTACAGTACTGTATGTCAATCTTAATCAAAAAATAGCAACTATGAAGGAATGATTCTTCTATCATAAAACCATGAGTTGCATATTGCATACACATCAGTCACGGTACATCTTGTAATTGTGGTTCAGAATGTACAATTTTTGAATTTGATATCTTGCATCCATGTTCATGGTTACCAATGTCAGCAAGCTATATGGAAATGAGGATAAAAGAAGCGAACAAACAAATGACTGAAAGTGATGTAGTAATACAAGGACTAATGTGCGTGTGACAGACAAGATTACCAGTAAATTGTACCACAGGCACACCCATAACTGAACGAAAAGTTGGAGTATAGATGCCTGATCTTGCATGCGGCAGTGAATCTTAGATAGTTTCACGGAGGCAATGGTGATTTCAAGAGTTGGATTAAATAATGACACAGTGTTTATTAGTTTATCTATTTGTTTATTTACTATTATGCTACAATACAATTCCTTACCATTTTTTCCTTTAGAGGTGTGAGGGATTCAATATCGAACCACTACAAATATTTTCCTGGTTAAATGCACACCTTCAAGGAAAATGTACACATGTACTCTCATTCTCATATCATAACAATTTCTATGCTTGATGCCCATTGTCCATGTCAAAGTACAACATTTCTGACCGTGAGTACATATCATAGCTAAAAGGAAGGGCCAATAGCAAGGTTGACTTAAATGTTATTATCGCACTATCAAGCTGGATAGAAAAACCGACGCTATCACCTCATAGAGTTTTAGGTAAAATAGATAGCAATTAAATAATAATTAACAGAAATTCAGAGTTGACAGAAAAATATATACATATTTCCTTGAACGAGGACGTGCGAATAACTTCAAAAGGTAGCAATATTGCTGAGAAATTGGTAATAAGCAAAAAGGATGATTACACGGGAACAAAGACTAATAAGCTAATTAACATTATTAAAAAAATGCCAACACACACTAGTGATTAGAGGGAGTACCATAGGTAAAACTCCAACAGCTTTAGATGATGGTAAACTAGGAGTCCGGTCATCCATAGATCGATCTACCGTAGTAAAGCAGATATTGTACTCCTGTTAAGAAGTTCACAATTCAATTGACGGGGATATATAGACATAGCAATAGTTGTTAGTGTTGCGTTGTTTGGATAGAAGAGGTTACTCCTGGAAGAAAGTATTGATATTCAAATAAGAAATAAAAGTTAATCCAGGAAGGAAATAAGAACTACCTGAATAATTGAAGGGTAAAGACTATTGAAGTCAAGAAGTAAAATATATTTGTCATATAGACCCTTCTTAGGTTCTAATACCAACCCACCAGCGTAGGCAGGACCTTTTCTTCCTTTTCCACGATCGACATGCTGCCCATCATTCTCAGGAGAGATATCATTGGCATTGATGTCCTCAGCATCCTCACCTTCAACAGTTGCAGCGGGTTTTCTCTTTGTTGTATTTGACTCCTTCCTTTGTGCAGTGATCTTATCTGGGACCATGTACTTCTTTTCATGAAATGAATGCAACAAAAGGTACTCCACCCGCTGTGCTCTAGCACCCTGCGAATATAGCATAGCCTTTGAATATAGTGAAACCTCAAAATCAGTTCTTGCAAGTAAATGAATGTGACAGCATACCTGAAGAGTTTTCCCCCAAAGGTTTCCGCATATTCTTGTTAGCTGCCAGGTGAGTGGAAGAATACTTAAATGAAACATCAGCTCCAGAGACAGCCAAGCATCAGTCTCACCATACTCAACCTAGGTCAAAAATCAAATATCAACATCACAATCTTGATAGAATAGAAATTCAGGTGACATGATCTCAAGTATGATTTATAGCATCACCACAATATTCTCCAAAATACTAAAATCAAATGCTAATTTGTGTTTGTCCTTCATAAAATTCACCAACAAGCTATCAATTACAAGCTTGGCAACTATTCATGAGAAATTTGCATTGATTATAAAATGTTACTTGCATAGTCAATGTATTTTTGGTACTTTTCAATAGTTAGTCGGACACTTTGCTGTTGATATATGCTACTATCATTGATACAGTATTTATGTATGCAAGTGTGCATGGAGCAAATTCCACATGTTTTCCTTATTCATATTATGTGGTTCATTTTGCTCATTAAACAATATTGTTTAAGTTGACTATACTATGAGAAAGATAATTTTCAAGATGAGAGATAGGGAAAAATTAAAATCTAAGAGAAAGAGTAGAACAAAACTGTGAGATGAAAGGATATATCTCACACTGGTACCATCTCAGCTACTTAGGATCAATCATTGCCTATATGGTAAGATTAAATAATTTATTCATGGAATCAAATAAGAATGGGTAAAGTGGTGGAGTGCATCCTTAGCATTAGGTGATTATAGAATATAGAATATCCATGAAATTGAGGAAGAATCTCACGACGACTGTATAACTAGCCATTATTTGGCTCAGAGTGTTGGACAAATTAAGAAATATATCCAGAGAATGTGTAGCTGTAATTAGAATCATGAGTGGCAATAAGCTAAAAGACAGGGAAACAAGTTCTGAACTGTAAAACTTTGACGTAGCCTCAACCCGATAGAATGAGTCAGAGCAATTAAGTTGGTTTAGGCATGTGTCATGGAACCATTATGATTCTCAGAACCAAAAAGACTAGGAATAACATGAATATAAATGAAAGCACAAAAGGTACCATAGTTGCCACTTGACACAAAAGATGGTTCTCGCTAAAGATGGATGGTGAAAGGATTCACATAGAAAAGCTCCAAAGGTTTTCAGGGTTATGTGATTGTGTCCTTGTCATGTTTATTTCTGGCATAGTTTATAATTGTAGATGTTATATATTGTTTCTTTTTTTGAGTTTCTATGGTTACATTATATGCATTTGAGTGTATATTATAATTTACATTTGTATTAGATCGAATGTGCATATAGCAAAATTCACATTGCCCAAACATATATAACAAGTAGTTCTACATGCCTGCATGTGAAAGCAACATAAGTTTAAATATTCTTCTGAGATTAATAAACATCTTCAACGTTCCTAATATGCCCACTATTGAGCGAACAACAAAAACTTCTATTTTATCATGTCTAATAAAAGTGAGGAAGCTGACTTGAGAAACAACTCCAGTCAGTATAAACAAGCTAGCTTAACTGTAAGCACCTACCAATTGGAGAAGTGTTTCTGATGTTTGGAACATGACAGGGATATCATGTGGCAATCTCCTTCCTGTCCTTGTCCAGCTGTGACTTTGCAAGTTGTGTCAAAGAATAGCTAACCTAAAATGGTTCAGCATATGTTACATAAGAGGCTAACAGCATAAGTAACCTTCATGAAACTTAGATGACATAAGTTTCAAATTTCAATTTACCTCCCTCAGAAGATCGCGAGAGCACAAATAGGTATCACATAAAAGTCGACCTGCAATGCAAGACATAATTCCTAGACTAGCTCCAGATCCATAAAGGGAACCTCCTCGGGTGAGCTTAGGCATCACAGAGCGCTTGAGACGACCAATCTTGGACCACATGCTGCTTGGAACTCTGCAAGCCTGCATCAGGAAAAACAGATTCATAGCATTGTGTTAAAAATTTGGATCCCGACAGTCAAATAATAGAGAAGTCACAAGGTTATAAAGCCCTTTAATTTATGCAAGCCAGCTAACATGCTAACACTTCAGAGACAGGAATGTAAAAGAAACTGGCATGATGCTGTTTAAAATTTGAACTAATCCAAATGAAGCAATGATGACCTTTATTGTGTGTTGCATTGCTCTATTTGTTATGGTCTATTGAAATATCAGAAGAATTTGGATTGGATTCAAACTAGAGAATGATACGTCCACTTGGAGATTAAAGGCAACCAGATATCTTGATGGGATGGTCTAATATCTCGGAGATCCTGGTGGAGTCTGGTTAGTACAAGAACTCACATCTTCTTTGATTTTATTTGAACATGGGGATCCAACTGGTGTCAGTTGACCAAGGGTGCAGGATCACGATAAATTGATCTATGTAAGTATTGTTCATCAATTAGGCAAAGAAAATAGCAAATGCCAGGAGTTTACAGGATATGCCTATTTTATCCAATTGCTCCTTTAATTACACAAAATTACAGAGCAGGTTGAGCTCCAACAATAAGCAAACTTCAGGGTAACTATGTTTTATGAACTTGTAATATGTACTACAAGAATACTTTTTCATCTCCGTGTTGCAACCACTGGTTTGTTACTTGTATTAGACTACAGCCTTTTTCTCTTCTGTTTGAAGGCCAGACCGTAATAGGTGCCATGCATACTTCCAAATCCTCCATTCTTGGACATTTTTATTTTTTTTAAACAAAGCACAGGTAGATTTTTCCGGAAAAAAAAGTATTAAAGTAGATTGTGGTGCAAAAAACAAAAAGAAAAATCAATTCCTCTTTAGACAAAATGCAGTTTGTATACTCAAATTATCAATCTTGATTGAGAGCCAAACCTGAGCACGGTGGAGAAGAACATCAAGATCAAACCCGGAGATATTATGTCCAACAAGAACATCACAATCCAATTTATGCAGTTCAATCATCAAACGGTTTAACAAAGCTCTCTCACTGCAGGATATGCAAGATAAACTTGAATGATACAGTGGAAAAGTACATGAAATATCAGGCACACAACTATGACGATTACCTGCTTTCCAGCGTCAAAATGTTTGAGCCAGCTTTCAAGTTTCTTTCAGTAACCACTTTTGAAAGGCCCATAGGAAATATGCCTCCATCAAGTTTGCGCACAACAGTGAAATGGCTAAGTGCTCCCCTTCTCTTCCATTCTGATGCCACCATAGGCCCGTCAATCTGGAAATGTATGTAATAAGTACAATTGGCATGAATAGTTAAATTAAAATCAGATTTATGTTGCATCTCACCCTAAATAAAGAGGCCAGATTTTATGCATAGAGAAAAGGTGATTTGAGTTGTCACCTGTCTTCATGCACATCAAAAGTAAGGGGTGGTAGAGTTTGTACCGAGAATAGAAAATGAGGGGAAGAAATACACAAACATGTATGTAAGTATATGTATGTATGTATGGATGCATTGTTTTAAATATCCCTGATATAGTTGATATACTTTTACAAAGTTTGACGCAAACTGATATGGTCTCAATATCTATCATCGCTTTTTGACAATTTTTGGGCGATATATCCCTGACATGGCCAATATATTGGCCGATATGTCCTACTATATGGCTTGTCATTAAGCAATATAGTTCTACTAAATTTCTTTAATGTTTTTAACAAAAATTCCAGCCCCCATGAAAATTTTTAACAAATTCCAGTAGGCTCTTTTCCCTACGTATGTTTCTACAATTGGTTAGTGTCTCTAAACATATATTATTTACATTTTTTATGTTTAGATTCCATTAAGTATATTTAGATTACATTTTAGAACATCATATTATATACGCACATCATTCGATATGGCACTCCGATATTTACTACATATCCCCGATATTTTCCTGACATCCGCAATCTGATATGTAAGTTGACCGTTCGATATTTCCCCGATATCCGATATTTAAGACCTTGTATGGATGTGTGTATGTATATACGTGTGTGTATACATACATATATGTCTGTGTACAAATATATAGAGAGGCAGAGAGAGATGAGAAATCTTTTCCAAGAAAAATTCTCCAGCTGCATGGTCGGGAAGCTGTGTCAGGGAGCCCAGAAGACTCCCTGCACAGAGGCTGACACCATGTGAACCCCCTAAATGACTCTCTGAGCAAAGCTCATATGCCTGCTGTATCAGTTCATGTGGGAGGCGTTTATGCTCCTAGCTGCATAGTAAAAATACTACTCTTTCTCCGCCGTCATTAAAGAAAATGTTAAAAAGTACATAAAAGTATGGGTTTTGGTGACTCAGACATTTAATGATGCATACAATCTGGGCTTTGGTGACTCAGACATTTAATGATGCATACAACCTTAATACATTTAGTAGCAAAGGTACCAAATGAAGATACAAAGTAAACATATATAATACCGAATTACCTTTGCCTTGCGACAACAAACAACAGAAGCTGCAACTATCTCACTTGCATTATGCTTCATACTCATGATTGTTTTCAAATTTATTGCTGCAACAATCAGTTGAGGAATTTCTAGCTGATTATTTGCAGCAGAAACTGATATATCTTTGGGACAGTCAACAACCACCTCAAATTTGCACCAGCTGACCTGTTAAAACACTAGCAATAATAGTTAACCTTAACTGATGGTGTATGAAATCTCAAATCAAAGAACTACCTCACCCACATGATATAAGATCCAGTGTCAAACAAAAAACCAAGAGACCCAATAGATAAAATACAAATGTTTACGGAATGAGTTGGATAACATACCCGTTGAGAAGCAGGACAGCTGACAAATCTTGATATTGAGAGCCAAGATGGTCCCTTGATCTTCCTTTTAACTAGAAACAACTCCAAAGCACTGCAAAGCATGGTGATTTCAATCTTTTCCTCAAGCCATTTAGTAAAAACAATAAATTTCCATCTGAACCATTTTTTAGGAAATAAGCAAAGACTCTGATTCATCAATGAAGAAATTTGGAAGCCTTTATAGAGTTGCATCAAAACTTGAACCCCACTTCATAAGGAATTATACAAGTCCATCAAACATTATCATTAAATTACATAAACTGCAGGCCACAAGGTTTTTCTTTCTGGATTGTTACCCTACGTAGCGTCACATTTGAATCTATGCAGTATGTCAGATATATTTTTATCGTAGCCACAGGATCTCAAATTATACATAGTGACAATTTTCAGCCGGGATAAGTGGTCCGAATCGTGTATTGTTGAAGATAGATCATTGGCAGCTAGATGCATACATGGAGGATCCAAATAACACAAAACTCTTCACCAATGATGAATATGATTAACAAGACTTCCAAAAAGTTAAGTTTCATTCCAAGCGGACACCTTTTACTCATAATTGTCACAAAAAATTAAGTTTCAAGCTCTGGTTTCAAAGATTAGAATAACTTATTATAAAAATAACCAGATGACATTCACATGCCTGATTGATCAATAGCAAGACTCTGCAACTAGTAAGCTCGCTATAATTAAAGCCATTGTATGCCACAAAAATAGCCCTTAATATCATCCAAAATGAAAGGAAGGGCTGATACAAATTAATTTACAATTTTGAGTTCAAGTTTTATGAAATTAAAAGATAACAAGCTGAGAAAACAAGAGTTAAGTTCCTAAATCTAATGAGGGAATTGGTTTCATTGAGATCTTGGATGAAACATTTAGCAATAGATTCTACCTGCTATGTGTTCCCAGTAGTGCAATGAAGTGTTCTCCCTTAAGGTCAGCTGAAAGAGGTGGATCCTGCAACATATAGAATCTAACAATAATTAGCAGGATGCAAGAGGAAAAACAAGTATTTTAAATACAGGTTTAAAACCACTAAATATCAAATGCACACCCAGGCATATACAAATTTAAGAAAACATAAGATAATATCTTTCCTAGGTTGCACCGCTATAAATACGAGATATAGATACAATATAGTACAGGTATTGTGAGTATGGAGAATACTCAAATTTCAGGATCCATAGACGATCTGGATACAATAATGATAAAGTTGTGCATATGTGAGCTGCTATAATTTATGTACAGGCTACAGCATAGATTTGTAAAACAAACGGTTTAAAAACAAGGTTAGGAAGGTTATATAGAAGATTTCTCAGTTACATAGATAAAGAGTTACCAGAGTAATCATAATTCTTCACTAAGAAACTAAAGAAATTATATAAATGCATCCACAAGTCGAATAGATTTGAGAACATGTCGCTTTTTACATTATCATTTAACTTCTTAGTCTCAGGTATATCTCTTACTTGTCCTGTATATGCCTGTATACATTAAGTACCTAAGTAATTATCGAATAGTAATTATCGAATAGGTCATGCAACATAGCTTCTGGCATAATAGCTGTGACAAGTTGGAAGCACTGATATTTGGACCATCTGAAATCCTGAAATCCATGAGACGTGTCCTTATATATCTCTATGTCAATTAGAAACTGTTACAAAACGACAAAGAACTAAAGATCCAGTGGCATTATACAAGAAAATTACTTGAACTGATGTGGGGGTACCTTAAATGGGTAGTTGATCTTAAGGACATAATTCTCCCCTGTAGGAATATCAGTTCGCTCAAATGCATAACTCCGCTGCAGTTTATCCAAGTAAAACAAGAAGTGTGTAATGAAAATCAGTACACTAGCATAGAGAGGAAAAAAACAGGCAAATGAATGACCACTTAAATCTACCAAGAGTAACTAAGTTACAGACCTTTACAGGCATCATTGCAAAAGCTGAAACATTGAGCTTCAACAATCTTTCAGCTATTTCGTTCTTTAGTCCTGATGCCATCTCCTACAAAAGAGAGGTAGCTATATAAACTACAATACATAAATTTTACAATTACAAGTTAGAAAGACAGGTCAGTGTTAACATGATAATTTATGTGATTGTCACTATGAGAATTCAAATTTACCTGCAGAGTTGCCCGGGAAGCAGTTGCAGGATCCTGAGATTCTTTGACTTTCATCTCCACCTCCACTAATTTGTTGCTTGGAAAGACCGCACTGTCTGGTATGGCATAAATGCATCTTTGCATATTCTTTACAATCACACAACAGCTGTGATGTGCACCGCCTGATTTGACCTTAACACATGGAGATTTCCCACCTTGTCAAAAGTTAACATTCAAACTTTCTAAATGTATAGTATCTAAATCATTTTTAAGCAACTGTAGAAAATGCACAGCACTCCAACCTGCAAAAGCTTTTGATTTTATCGTGGCATTACACCATCATAATATAGTAGCATGTGATAGCACGAAATGGAGAATAGTTTGGACTTTTGAGTTCATCTATGTGGTTATAAATTATTCAAAATAAAAAGTAAAAACATAAAACTACAAGTAACAAAAGCATCAATGAAGTACATGTTCATGTTTGATAAACAGCCCCAACCCACCCACACACACACACACAAACATTGTTCTTTATCAACAGTGTTTGGACCAAATGGTCACAGAAACAAATGTTTTATAGAGACGCAAATGAAAAGTAAGATGCCAGAGGGGCTTTTGATAATAAAAGAATAATAAGAGATTCAGGTTTCATGTGAATCATGACAAAAATGTCTCATATTAAACCTAATAAGAAGAGTTTATTAGTGTGGGTAACATAGACATGGCAATTCACTATCCCATGGTTGGTACAAAGCATTAATTTAAATTGGTAACTAGTAAATAATGTTTAATGTTTACTTCAATCGCATTACATTTAGGATTTATTAGACTTGTCAAGGATCTGAACTTAAAATCTCTATCATACAAAGGGCATTGAAGACATGCTACTTAACAAGTTCATCAACAGATACATGGTTATAAAGATTATTATCCTGACTAACTGGATAATGATGATGAAGTAGAACTTCCCTCTCATATAAATAAAATGTTCATATGCAAACCAACAATAGACTTTTCCTTGCCAAAGAAAATCAGAACTTTAAAACTTTCCCTTAGGGTTATTATGATTTATATTGCTATAACAGGAAGATAACTAGCAGAACCACATTTTAATGAACTAAGAATTAAACTTTTCCATATAAAGTTAGATATCTGCAAACGAACTTATAGTCTTAAATATTGGAGTCACCTTAACCGGAAGAAAATGACGATGAATTTCAAATGGTTGACATGTGCAAACAAGAGAACAATTGTAAGACAACAGCTCCTCGATAAATAGAAAGTACTCAAGGCTCATACGAGAAAAAGCAACCAGTTAGAATCCAACTCATTCTAAACATATTCATCAAAAATTTGGATATGCGAATTTGATGAGGAAATAAGTGATTTCTGACACAGAACTCAACACTGTCATCAGTATATGTATCAATTGCAAGATGAAGAAGAAATATTACCTTTCCGAAGAGATAAAGAGTGCCCAAATTACCCCCAAAGGACTCCTCATAAGCATCAATAATGTAAAACGAAAGAGACCCATCAGCATTCAACTCAAAATCTGAACTTTCATCAGCATTTGAATTTGTTGCCGGCTCATTAGCAGCACTTTCACCGCCAGTGTTCCCATTATTGTCACAGGCTGCTTTCCATCCTTCAGTAGCACTCAACACATTCTCATTCTTATCGGCCTTGATCTTCGCATTAAGGCAAAACTCCTTCTTACCGTCTTCCACTCTCATCTCCATTTTCGATTGAATTGAATCGCATTTATCAGCCTCTACATTCTCATTGTTCTTTGGTTCCTCTGTCACTTCCATAGGCACTGCATCCTGATCATTCTCGTGACTCAAAATACCATTTTCTTGAAAATTTTCTTCTGAATTTATACTTAAGACTATCTCTGGAGCTCTAATATCATTCTTGATCTGCAACCTTTGCCCATTTTCTGGTAAATTTTTTACAGTCCTTCGCCTTCTCTCCTCCCTATCATTCTCATCAGGCGCAAACTCAGCAAGAACATCATCGATTATACTCTCCGCCGCCAAAGAACCCGCCTTTATCGTCTTCTCATTCTTCTTAAACACGGAAGAAGTAAACATCGACGAGATACGCTGCCTCACCACTGGATTCGGCGGCGGCTTCACATTCTTCTTCGCCTCCTCCTTCTTCTTCTTTCTAATAGAATCCTTCCGGTCCTTATCGGATCCAGATCCAGATCCGGAATCAGAGTGGTAATTAGGGTTAGGGTTTGTCCAATCTTCTTCCTGGCCGTCGTCGGTGTATCCGAGGCCGTCATCATCAACGATGAAGTCGCGGAAGTCGTCGCGGCGCTTGGCGACGAGGGCGGCATAGTCGGATTCGGGTACAGTGTCGTAGATTGGATCCGAGAGCTTGATCTGGAGGTTGTTGGATTCGGATCGGCGGTCGGTGGAGCTCCGGAGAGCTTTGAGGCGCTGGAGGGCTTCGGATCGGGCGGTGGATTCGGGTCCCTTGGTGCGGGTTCTGCGAGTGGAGATTGGTGACTCCTCCATTGGTTGCTGGGTTGAGATCGAGGTCTGTGGATTGTGGAGATTGAGGGAGTGACAACAGGTAAATGGCGGGAAAATGTTGCGTTGCCGCCAAAAGAAAGGGGAGGATCTAGGGTTTTAGAAGAGGATCGGGTGGTGAGGTTTGAACAGGCGACACGAAGTGTGATGTGACGTGTACAACTGGAAAAAAACGGAACCTTTCTTTGTCAATGCAAAGAAAATGGAGAAATTCCCAAAAGAGCTCTTTTCTGTTAAATAATTAGCAAAACTTATTGTTTTGCTAATTATTTAGCAAAATCGATCTCTTTTTGGCCAAGGTCAATTTTGCAAAAAAAGGGTTTCGAAACGTACGGGACTACTAGTCCCGTATGTTTAATGGCTGCTAATCGGCCACTAATCCAACCAGATAAAACGTACAGGATTACTAGTCGTACGTTAAACAGAAACTCGCCATTGCCTGCCCAGCAAACGTACGGGACTACTAGTCACGTACGTTAAACAGAAACTCGCCATTATCCGCCCAGCAAATCCACGGGACTAGTAGTCCCGTAGATTTGCTGGGCAGTCACCAGACCTGCACAAAACATGCACAGGCTTGTTAAGCTGTGTATACATTGTTTTTTTGATCAAAACTTGCAGAAAAAATGACGTGAACACTTCATATACATTGCTATATAATTAATTCACAACATCACAACACAATAGATACGTCATAAACATATCAATACAACAAAATCCAAATGATCTGAACACTTCATATACATTTAGTCAATTCACATGCAAATATAATTAATTCACAACATCACAACCCAATAGATACGTCATAAACATATCAATACAACAAAATCCAAATGATCGAACACTTCATATACATTTAGTCAATTCACATGCAAATATAATTAATTCACAACATCACAACACAATAGATCGTCATAAACATATCAATACAACAAAATCCAAATGATCGAACACTTCATATACATTGCTATATAATTAATTCACAACATCACAACACAATAGATCGTCATAAACATATCAATACAACAAAATCCAAATGATCGAACACTTCATATACATTGCTATATAATTAATTCACAACATCACAACACAATAGATCGTCATAAACATATCAATACAACAAAATCCAAATGATCGAACACTTCATATACATTTAGTCAATTCACATGCAAATATAATTAATTCACAACATCACAACACAATAGATCGTCATAAACATATCAATACAACAAAATCCAAATGATCGAACACTTCATATACATTGCTATATAATTAATTCACAACATCACAACACAATAGATCGTCATAAACATATCAATACAACAAAATCCAAATGATCGAACACTTCATATACATTTAGTCAATTCACATGCAAATATAATTAATTCACAACATCACAACACAATAGATCGTCATAAACATATCAATACAACAAAATCCAAATGATCGAACACTTCATATACATTGCTATATAATTAATTCACAACATCACAACACAATAGATCGTCATAAACATATCAATACAACAAAATCCAAATGATCGAACACTTCATATACATTGCTATATAATTAATTCACAACATCACAACACAATAGATCGTCATAAACATATCAATACAACAAAATCCAAATGATCGAACACTTCATATACATTTAGTCAATTCACATGCAAATATAATTAATTCACAACATCACAACACAATAGATCGTCATAAACATATCAATACAACAAAATCCAAATGATCGAACACTTCATATACATTGCTATATAATTAATTCACAACATCACAACACAATAGATCGTCATAAACATATCAATACAACAAAATCCAAATGATCGAACACTTCATATACATTTAGTCAATTCACATGCAAATATAATTAATTCACAACATCACAACACAATAGATCGTCATAAACATATCAATACAACAAAATCCAAATGATCGAACACTTCATATACATTGCTATATAATTAATTCACAACATCACAACACAATAGATCGTCATAAACATATCAATACAACAAAATCCAAATGATCGAACACTTCATATACATTGCTATATAATTAATTCACAACATCACAACACAATAGATCGTCATAAACATATCAATACAACAAAATCCAAATGATCGAACACTTCATATACATTTAGTCAATTCACATGCAAATATAATTAATTCACAACATCACAACACAATAGATCGTCATAAACATATCAATACAACAAAATCCAAATGATCGAACACTTCATATACATTGCTATATAATTAATTCACAACATCACAACACAATAGATCGTCATAAACATATCAATACAACAAAATCCAAATGATCGAACACTTCATATACATTGCTATATAATTAATTCACAACATCACAACACAATAGATCGTCATAAACATATCAATACAACAAAATCCAAATGATCGAACACTTCATATACATTGCTATATAATTAATTCACAACATCACAACACAATAGATCGTCATAAACATATCAATACAACAAAATCCAAATGATCGAACACTTCATATACATTGCTATATAATTAATTCACAACATCACAACACAATAGATCGTCATAAACATATCAATACAACAAAATCCAAATGATCGAACACTTCATATACATTTAGTCAATTCACATGCAAATATAATTAATTCACAACATCACAACACAATAGATCGTCATAAACATATCAATACAACAAAATCCAAATGATCGAACACTTCATATACATTTAGTCAATTCACATGCAAATATAATTAATTCACAACATCACAACACAATAGATCGTCATAAACATATCAATACAACAAAATCCAAATGATCGAACACTTCATATACATTTAGTCAATTCACATGCAAATATAATTAATTCACAACATCACAACACAATAGATCGTCATAAACATATCAATACAACAAAATCCAAATGATCGAACACTTCATATACATTGCTATATAATTAATTCACAACATCACAACACAATAGATCGTCATAAACATATCAATACAACAAAATCCAAATGATCGAACACTTCATATACATTTAGTCAATTCACATGCAAATATAATTAATTCACAACATCACAACACAATAGATCGTCATAAACATATCAATACAACAAAATCCAAATGATCGAACACTTCATATACATTGCTATATAATTAATTCACAACATCACAACACAATAGATCGTCATAAACATATCAATACAACAAAATCCAAATGATCGAACACTTCATATACATTTAGTCAATTCACATGCAAATATAATTAATTCACAACATCACAACACAATAGATCGTCATAAACATATCAATACAACAAAATCCAAATGATCGAACACTTCATATACATTTAGTCAATTCACATGCAAATATAATTAATTCACAACATCACAACACAATAGATCGTCATAAACATATCAATACAACAAAATATTCCATATATTAGTAACTCTTTCAAAATTAAAACTCTTTCAAAATGACTTAAATTAAAAGATGTTGGAATATTTTCAAAGAACATTTCGATTGAGATTTGGTTTTCCATAAGTTGTATCATGTCACTCAGTTCTTGATCATTGGTGATCTCTACAGCAATTATTCTTTTTTCATTTATCGGACAATTACAAAAGACCTTATCGGCATACTCTCCATGATTAAATTTAGTAACTCTGTATATTTGCTCCATCATTCCATCGAAGTTGCAATTTCTAGATAACATGAACATTTTTCTAGATCCTCCCACATATAATAGGCATATTATTCATTCCAACACTCAGTTTCCCATTGAACAAGCAAATAACCGGTATTCCATTCGCCATTCGAACTGAAATATTAACATTTATCATATGCAAGTTATTCAAGTTATTTATCAAATTTTAATCCCACAAATTTTAATCTATTAAAATTCAACCAAATCTAATTGTTATCATAATTAAAAAAATGTTCTAAATATACAGTTATTTCTAAACTACAATTTTAACTAATTAATAAAGAAAAAATTAGGAAAATTAAGAAATTTATACATTGATGAAGATCTGAAATTCGTTGGCGTCGGAGAGGATGGACGGCGTCAAACTTTGGGGAAGATAGTAGTGGAGAGAACTAGTTTGGAGTGAATGAGTTTGTTGAGAATTAGAGAGAGAAATTTAAGGGAGAAATAAGTGATTTTGGAGAGAATAGAGGGAATGGGGTTAGGGTTATTGAGGGAGAGAGATTGGGAGAGAGTGAAGTAAAATGGGTTTGGGGGAGGTAAAATTTCAGAAGAGAGTAAAGTGAGAGACGGAGAGGAGGCTGTGCCCTAATTTTGGGCACAACTGGGCTTATATAGGCCCGACAAATCTATGGGACTAGTAGTCCGTGGATTTCAGGCGAAATGGCGGAGTCTTGTGAGGAGTTTGCGGGACTAGTAGTCCCGTACGTTTTATCGGGTTGGATTAGTGGGCGATTAGCGGCCACTAAGCGTCAGGACTACCAGATCCGTGCGTTCAACCCTTTTGCAAAATCGACCTCTTTGGCAAAAAAGAGGTCGATTTTGCTAAATAATTAGCAAAACGGTCGGTTTTGCTAATTATTTAGCAAAAAAGGGCTCTTTAAAATTTCTCCAAAGAAAATTTATACATAAACCATTTTATAAATGGGTTTAGTTTTCAATCAATTACTTTAAGTTAAATTTTACTCTATTAATATCTTAATTATTCAAACTATCATCATTAGTTAGTATAGTTGGGAAACATGTGCAGGCATGTGCAATTAAAGAGGATAGTTTGGATATTTTTGGTATGAATGGAGCAAAAATTGACAAAAGGCGATTGATTGAAAACTAAAACTGCTTATAAGATGATTTATGTATAAAAACAACTTTAAAGGTGGTTTCTACCAATTCGACCTAATTTTAAGGCTGTTTTCGTGAAAAACCCCATTTCTTTTTATAATAATACGGGTTTTCCAAGATTGGTGTGTCACAGTATGCGTGTGTGGCATACAAATTTAAATCATCAACTATGATCTTATTCTTATACTGCTTGTCTAACATATAATCCAACAAATGTTGATTTCAAACTCAAATGAGCATACATTATTGTTGTGGTTGTTAGATGTAATACATTTCTTTTGGTTGATATTTGACAGGGAGCTTAAAGTAGGAAATCTCCATGCTAAATCAGGACAGAAAACTTTCCATGACTTCTGAAAGCAAGTTGTGAGCATTAAACAAAATCGCTGAAAATTTTGAGAAATGAAATTATGTTTCGATGAAGAAGGGGAGAAGGAGTTATTGAACAGATGTAATTTAAATTTTTTAAAATCTAAAACAGTGCCATTATTAATGCTTTTCATGTTCTTTTTAAGTTTAGGATATTTTTTCAATAAAATAGTTTAAGACAATTTTGTGCAACCCCAAAATACATGCCAGTTCGTTTTGTAAAATCAATCTTTATCATCAACAACAAGCACAATTAGAACTTTAATTCAATTGTAGTTTCTCCAATATATAATAATTCAAAACTACCTTTTAAGTAAGTAGCATTCTAAAACATTATCGTCTAAGTATACAAATTAGAGCATATGCTTTCTCGATTAAATTGTATTTTCTAATACTAAATCTTTATCATTCTCTTTTCTTTTTCCCAAGCTTCTTCAAGAGAACTTAAATATGTAAATAATAAATGAAGGAGAAGGAGGAGGCGGTCGGTAAGGGATTGGACGTTGGGGAAACTTGAACGTCTGCAGCTGTTGAAGATGACCTCCCACAAAGATGGCGTCTCTCACCATCTATCAATGTTTCAAACATAGATTTACATATGAACGGTGTTTCTGAATTTACAGAAAGTATGCGCCAAGAATTAACTGATAGGTATCACAATCCAAATGAAAAGGATGTGGAGAAGCCTCACAATTTATTTAATTTTAGCACTTTTAAAAATCAATTATTATTTTGATTTTGAGTGTAGTCAAACTTAAGGCATACATTATTTAGTTTTCTGATACTTTAATATCTAATATTTGATCATTATTAACCACTTAAAAATCCTAATTTATTTGGTTTCTTCCCATATCCCATGAACAATCTCAAATATAAAGACGAAATGGTTTGGTTTGATCACTCATGGCTATCAATTTAAGCAGGGAAAAAAAATTAAAAAAAATAAAAATTCATGTTTTATGTATCTGTTCATCGTTTTTACATGAGCTGCCTAATAGCAATCCACATTCTCGTTCTTATCGACCTTGATCTTCGCATTAAGGCAAAACTCCTTCTTACCGTCTTCCACTCTCATCTCCATTTTCGATTGAATTGAATCGCATTTCTCAGCCTCTACATTCTCATTGTTCTTTGGTTCCTCTGTCACTTCCATAGGCACTGCCTCCTGATCATTCTCGTGACTCAAAATACCATTTTCTTGAAAATTTTCTTCTGAATTTCTACTTAAGACTATCTCCGGAGCTCTAATATCATTCTTGTTCTGCAACCTTTGCCCATTTTCTGGTAAATTTTTGGCACTCCTTCGCCTTCTCTCCTCCCTATCATTCTCATCAGGCGCAAACTCAGCAAGAACATCATCGATTATACTCTCCGCCGCCAAAGAACCCGCCTTTATCGTCTTCTCATTCTTCTTAAACACGGAAGAAGTAAACATCGACGAGATACGCTGCCTCACCACCGGATTCGGCGGCGGCTTCACATTCTTCTTCGCCTCCTCCTTCTTCTTCCTTCTATTAGAATCCTTCCGGTCCTTATCGGATCCAGATCCAGATCCGGAATCAGAGTGGTAATTAGGATTAGGGTTTGTCCAATCCTCTTCCTGGCCGTCGTCGGTGTATCCGAGGCCGTCATCATCAACGATGAAGTCGCGGAAGTCGTCGCGGCGCTTGGCGACGAGGGCGGCATAGTCGGATTCGGGTACAGTGTCGTAGATTGGATCCGAGAGCTTGATCTGGAGGTTGTTGGATTCGGATCGGCGGTCGGTGGAGCTCCGGAGGGCTTTGAGGCGCTGGAGGGCTTCGGATCGGGCGGTGGATTCGGGTCCCTTGGTGCGGGTCCGGCGAGTGGAGATTGGTGACTCCTCCATTGGTCGGTGGGTTGAGATCGAGGCCTGTGGATTGGGGAGATTGAGGGAGTGAGAAGAGGGAAAGGGGGCGAGGTTTGAGAAATGGCGGGAAAATGTTGTGCTGGCGCCAAAAGAAAGGGAAGGTTCTAGGGTTTTAGAAGAGGATCGGGTGATGAGGTCTGAACAGGCGATACACTTGATGTGACGTGTACAGCTAGAAAAAAACTGCGACCTTTCTTTGTCAATGTAAAGAAAATTTATACACGGATTATAGTTTTTAATCCATCACTCTTTGTGAAATTTTGCTCAATTAATATCCAAACTACTATTGTCAATTACAAGTATAGTTGGGAAACATGTTTTAAGCATGTGCAATTAATGAGGATAGTCTGGATATTTTGAGTATTGATGGCTCGATAAAATATGTCACGAAATTAATAAAAGTGATTGACTGAAAACTAATATCACTTATAAAATGGGTTACATATAAAAAACTTTAAATGTGGTTTCTACCGATTCTATCTAATTTAAAAGAGATTTTCATGAAAATCACATTTCTTTTATAATAATACGGGTTTGTAAAGATTGGTGTGTCACCATGAGCTTGTGTGGTATACAAATTCAAATCATCAATTATGATCTTACTATACTGCTCATCTAACATATAACCAAACAAATATTGATTTGAAACTCAAATGAGCCTATGACAGGTACATTGTTGTTGCGGTTGTTAGATTTAATACATTTCTTTTGGTTGATATTTGACAGGGAGCTTAAAGTAGGAAATCTCCCCGCTAAATCACGACAGAGAACTATTTCTGAGCATTAAACAAAATCGTTGAAAATTTTGAGCGGTGAAGAGGGGAGAAGGGAGTTATTGAACAAAGGGTGGGTTTGTTTTAGTGGTGGTTTGAGACAGATATAAATAGATCTAGTTTTAAAAAATTAATCTAAAAACAGTACCATTATTAACCACTTAAAAATCCTAATTTATTTGGTTTCTTCCCATATCCCATGAACAATCTCAAATATAAAGACGAAATGGTTTGGTTTGATCACTCATGGCTATCAATTTAAGCAGGGAAAAAAAATTAAAAAAAAATAAAAATTCATGTTTTATGTATCTGTTCATCGTTTTTACATGAGCTGCCTAATAGCAATCCACATTCTCGTTCGATAGACCAAAAAAAAAAAAAATACTCATGTTTTTGCACCTGCTCATCATTTTACATGAGCTGCCTAATAGCCATCCACATTCTCGCTCAATAGAAAGAAAAAGGGTTAATTTTAGAAAAACCCTCAACTATGGGGTCATCTAAGAAAAACCCCTCAATAATTTTAACTTTAGGAAACCCCTCAATTATAGAGTTGTGATAGATAACCCCTCAACTTTCAAAATATTATTAATCCCCCTTAATTTTTCTCACTTAACCCCGTAAACTAATATAATTTAAATCTAAAGGAACAAATGATTTAAAATGACCACAAGATCCCTAACACATTAATTTTTTTTTACCATAGTGTTCCTTTTAACTTTTTTGGTTAAAAATAACTTTCATTTTATCCCCCAACCCTCTTATTCCTTCATCTTTATTGTTAGGTTTACGTGCAAATCTAATTTTTTTCTTTTTAAAACACTAAACTTCTTTTATTTTTGCTTATCCATGGTTGTAATGTTTGAAATAATTGAAACTTTTAAATTTTTTTGAAGATTAGTTTCTTCATCAAAACCCATTGAACCAAAGTCTAATATTTTGATTGGGTTGGATTTTTAAACTCACATGAATTTTTTCAACCAAGGGTGTTTTAGTCATTGCATATTTCAATTAATAATATTAGGGGTTATTTAATAAAACTAGAAAGATAAAGAAGGTTTTGTGATACGGCCTATAGTTAAGGGGGGTTTAGTCATATTTTAAAAGTCGAGGGGTTATCTACAACAGCCTCAAATTTAAGGGCGATTTTCTAAAGATAAAATAGCTGAGGGGGGTTTTCTGAGACAAGCCCCATAATTGATGGGGGTTTTCTTAAATTAACCAAAAAAAAACCACTTAAAATGGGGGAAAAAGTTTTACCTAGCAACAAGTGCAAAATAGGTGCTAAAGTCCAAAAATAACTAATCTGATACTTTTCTGCATTTATAATTTTTTTCCGAACACTTTCTTGAAAAGAGATCTGGCAGAAATTATGTTTAACAGGTAATTGTCACAGTTTCTATCATACAGTACGCGCAAATTATGTCTAGGGGGGGTTATTGGTTGTGGATTGTTGATTTGGACTCGGACTTTTTATGAAATTTCAATTTAGGGTGTTATTCGTTTGACTAAAATTTGGATTTAAATTTAAGGTGTTATTGGTTTAGGACTAGGATTGATTTGAATTTAATGTGTTATTGGTTTAGGCCTAGGATTTGGATTTAAATTTAACATGTTATTGGTTTAGGACTAGAATTTGGATTTTGGATTTGAATTTAAGGTGTTATTGATTGTCTAGGATTGTTATCGTGACTAGGATTTCAAAATCCACACTCCATTCCAACTCTATAGTTTTAATGAAATTTTTTAATAGAAAGTCCAAGTTAAAATTGATGGATTGTGATGTTACTATGTGGATTTCTCTCCTCTTCTCTTTACTTATTTAAATATTTAATATATTTTAAATTAAATATACTTAATTTTAAAATATTCCATATTTCTAAGTTATTATATACTAACATTGAATGTATTTAATTTTAAAATAGTTTTAATCAACTTCTATAAATTTATTTAATTCATTTAAAATGAAATATATTTAATACTACTTAATCACTTAATATATTTAATATTTAGTATTAACTTAGATAAGTTCATTATTTAACATTTCTTAAATATACAAATGTTTTAAATATTTAATACTATATTACATACATTTCGCTTGAACTGCTTAAATGAATTACAAGATGTATTTAATTTTATTGTTGTCATCCTAATTGAAATGAGGGTGGTTTTAAATTAATATTTTTGTTAATGATTATTATTCAACATAATAATTTAATTTAAAACTCCTAATGCACATAATCCACAAATCTAAAATTTAGTCCGAGAACCGACCCTGGTCTATGAATCCAAAGCAAAAGTTCAAGAATCCAAACCAAAAGTTCAAGAATTCTACTCACAAAATCAAAATCCAATCCAAGAGTCCGAGGCTCTAACCATAAATTCGAGTCCAGTCCCAATCCAAGAATGTCGATTCATGAACAATTGTCCGAGTCCAAATCCCAAACCCCAAAATGCATGGCAGTTAGTCTCATAAAATCAATCTAAATTTTTTTTAGGTATACCCCAGCGGTTCGGACCACAGGCATCGTGACTGTCACTTTGGTGCCTTATGGTTGGGGGTTCGAGACCCCCTACCTACATCCGCTGTCGTGCCGTAGAGGGGAATGGTTTTGGCACTGGCCCGAAAAGAATTTGTAGGCAAGGAGACCCGAAAAGAATTACATATTTATATGATGTTAAACAAAATATAGTGAGGTTTTTTTTTCTTTTTCATTTTCTTTTTTTTTATTGGGTTGAGAAACTACTGCTTTTGAATGGTGGAATTATATTTTTGACTAGCGTATAGTTTAGAGAATGAGTTTGGTCATTCCCACCCTCTTATAGCAATGCAACCTTTCACATAGTGAGGCTTGGAATTTGATTGATATAGAAAATTCTTCTAATTTAGCAATGCAGGGGCTATACAAGATCCCAAGAGAATATACCTTCTTTTCTGAATGATCAAAACTCAGTATTATGATAAATAGGAGTCCCTTGATAGTCATTTTTTTCGTGCTAAATACGTACTGAATTATGGGGTTCATCTTACTTTTGAAAAATGAAGTTTCTCTGACTTTAGAATTTTCTACTAATATGGCTTCCTTCTTCTTTAAATAATGAGTAGAAAAGGTAAGAGACTTTGCCTTCCTACACAAGGAAGTACGAATCTAAATTGAATTTGACTTTGCCTTCCTACACAAGGAAGTACGAATCTAAATTGAATTTTTCTAGTAACAGGGTTAATTGCACATAGACCATTTAGAGTATCACACTTTAGAACTTATTTTCCATACAGTTTGATTTTCAAAATAACATAAACAGTCTACAACACTCCTCCACAACAGCATTTTAATTTTTGAAATAGAATGTGATTCCTAGCAATCTAAATAGAACATGATGTAATCAAGCTCAAGACACACCTTAGTTCCTTTTCTGCTACTTTAATATCTAAACTTTTGATCATTATGAACCACTTAAAAAATCCTAATTTATTTGGTTTCTTCCTATATCCCATAAACAATATCAAATATAAAGAAACTATATCCCATAAACAATATCAAATATAAAGAAAGAAAATAAAAACAAGAGACATTGTAGGAAATGGACAAACAAAATGATCATGGCTATCAATTTAAGCGGAAAAAAAAACTCATGGTTTCTGCATCTGCCCATCATTTTTCCATGAGCTGCCTAACAGCCACCCACATTCTCGCTCAATAGACAAAAAATATAAAATGTTAACAAGAAATACCACTTAAAATGAGGGGAAAAAAGTTTTAACTAGCAAAAGTGCAAAATAGGTGCTAAAGTCCAAAAATAACTAATCTGAAACTTTTCTGCATTCAAATTTTTTCCGAACACTTTCTTGAAAAGAGATCTGGCAGAAATTATGTTTAACAGGTAATCGTCACAGTTTCTATCATACAGTACCCACCAATTATGTTTAATCTCACAAATTTTGTTAAACAATATTAACTGATGATATATTTTCACGAGTTTCTATCATACAGCACGCACAAATTATGTCTTGGATTAAATAATAAACCTTGGGCTTTTATAGGCCATCTCAATGTCATTTTCTTCATCGTGCAAACTCCTTTATGAATGCATTTAAGTAAAATTTCAGATAAATCAGGATAGTACACTAATTCTGGGTATTTTGGACTTGCATCCACTTGGTCTACAAAATTATGGATTCAGCATAATCCATACAAATGGAAACAGACCAATAAAAATTGCAATTTACACTTTGATAAATTCAAGTACAAACTATAAGCAGCAAAGGGACATTTTCTCTCACAACTCTTGCTTTACAAAGCCAAAGTATCTCCAAATTATGCAATCTCCTCTTTGCTTCATGTCTCCGCCTATCCTCAGGTCCACAGAGGCTCAAAAATGCTGAAAAAGCGAAGACCAATGTACGAACGAGCAATAGAACCTCAAAATTACAAGATCTAAGACATGAATGGTGTTCTTATTAAGAACTAGATGTACACCAGATTAGAGACTTGCATAGATAAAATTAAGCCATCAATTGAATACAAATTTATAAAACTAAAAAGCTTGCAATCATTTCTTTACAGTAGCACCACCATATTTTAAGTGACCTTATTCCCTGGAACTAGTTTGTAGTTCAGGTTCTCTGACAAACAAACATCAATCAAATGAGAATCTAAGTTTATATTGTTTTGTTACATAAAACTACCTCTAACTTGATATCACGTAAAACTACCTCTAACTTGCTTAATTACATAAAACTAGCTTAAACATCCAAGGAACTTCAGGGTTGACAATCATCTATCATGCTTCGCCAATGATACGATTACTTTAGTTTACGCAACCATTTTTGGACAAAGATACCACAGTTGGTATACTTTATGAGTCTCTATATATAATCCAGGACTTAAACAAAATTAAATTTGCCCTAAGACTTCCTTTGTAAATATGAAGCAAGTTAATGCCAGCATCAAATGCTGGGTCAATCCAAATATTATTTTGTCACTTCCGACTTCATTTCTAACGTCCTCCTTAAAAATATTTTCTTTCAGAAGATTTGGAAACACCACACCAGCATTTGCAAAACTGTGTATCTAATACTATCTATTAGATATGTACAAGTTCTAATTTTCTGAGGTTATTTTCAGTCTTTTTTGTTGTTGTAACTCAACATATATATAATCTACTGAATAACCTTTGTATCTCGACTTGAACAACCAAAACTCTCAACAGCTTATTCCATGGATGCGACCATTAGTGTGGTCTGGATCATTTAAAATGATAGTTATTTACTCAAATAAAAGTGAAATGCCAAATCAGTGGTAGAGATGTAAACTTTAGCAAGACCATCTAAAGATCTCTGATTCAGGTTACAAGATGAAAATCTTGAGCCATTGCAGCCTCAATGTAATTCTAGTTAATGGAAACGCAGAAAAGAAATACTTACCATAGTAGATGTTGCACTGCCACATAAAAACCGGAAAAATATAATATGGATGAGCACCGCATTTACTCCCCCCCAAGTTGATAAATGTTGAATCAATTTTAGCTGCATTTGCACCGTTAATGTCATGGTGGAGAGAATATCCTATGGTAATACAATTACAAGGATTGCGACAGCCATGACCATAGTTGATTCATAGATCGCACGTCACGTGTTTAATGGGATATTAGCAATAAACAAGAAATGAAGAGAATAGTTTCACTGGCAATCAATGATTTCATAGATAATTTAGTAAATGTATTTACCAATGACATATTAAGTAACATGCTTAAAGATAAGATAGCATCTAGATGATGTTAAGAGAAACACAACAATAACATTCTTCACTACCCAAACTCCAATCTTATAGAACTTCAAAATGAAGAAAAGCGAATGTCTACAATATCTAGGCTAACTAACGTTTATTACAAATGAACATTATAAACCCTCTCCTGCATCTGATAAGAATTGCTTGGTCTCAGTTCAAACCTATCCACAATGTAAAATATGTGAAAAATACTGTTTTTGTATTATTCAATCTTCAGAAGATATGCACTTGAGACAAAGATAACCAATAACAGTAATGTAGTTATAGTAACTTATCAGGTTTCCTATCCATTTCACTTCACCCCCAAGCTTCTCATATGTTAGCAGCAAGGATTCTTAACATGGTGAAGACTTTAGTTAAATTTAAACTGAAGGAATACAGATGGAGGGCTGGGCATAAAATCCATAAATATAGAATCATTTCAAAAGGTGAGAACTGAAGCAAAACATATGAATGGAGAACTGAGCAGAACATCCATGAATACATGCTCACATACATGATGCACAGGGATGCTGGACGCAAATTGAAAACCTCGTATTTATGCGCATATATATAATCATATACTATAGATGTCACGTGCATACCATGATATAATCTTAGATACATCTAGTCCCTACGTATGCATGGAGAGATGCAACCCCTACCCTGAACAACAAAAATGGTTGGATTTTTGTAACTAAGGAAAAACAAAATGCAACCACCAAAGATTGTTATGAAGGTGTCCGAAATCCCCAAACATGTGTGGAAGGACGACCACTATTATGAAAAGACCATCTTCAGAAAAAGGGCACAAAACCATGATTCCAGAAATGCATTGGTTGCACCACTCCAATCTTTCTGAAAGTAGCCAACTCTGTTTTTCTCCATCTCTCCCTTCTATGGATGCATGACCTGCACAAGCATACACACGTAGTGAGATGTTGTCTTCCTTTAAGATGCTTACCTACATTTTCAATGAATTATGTTGACATTGTTGTCAATTTAGTATTAATAAGAGAAAAGAGTGAGGGCAAAATAGATACTCGCTCTGACCTATCTTCCACTGAAATTTTGCTTTATGCATCAAGACGTAAAAGCTCGATAAATTGCACAAAAGTAATGTAAATCATAGGTTTGTTTAAGATAAATTGCTAAGTCATAGGGTTGATGTTTTTTATTTCTACCTTCTTTACTAATCCTAACCATTGTTCCAAAGCCTTGACAATGTTTGTATAGTATCGTCCCATTGAGACAAAAAGCGTATTGACTATATATCATTAGTTATAACAAAATCATGATCTTATTTACAAGAGCTATAAAAAATTGTAATCAACGAAAAGTTCAAATAATATGACAGCATTTTGGATTGAGATTAAGGCCATTTATAGTCATTTTCTCTTCTCCAATATTCTTCAAGTCCATTTTCAACAGGGTAAAATGGATATAAAAAGCTCACATTATGTTTTTCTACTTTTCAACCAAACTTGACCAATTTATACAATGAATAGATACATATAATCACATTGAAATAAGCAATGAATCATTTATTTGGAAAGGTATGGGCAAAAATTTTTGACATGAAAATGTGGACTCTCCTATGATTTCCTTCCAAATAAGCAATGAAGAAGTTTGCTGACTCAAAGAGGACTGAAAGGGAGTATGCAGTGGGAGGATTGGGTTTGGCTGAAGCTGCAACCCTATTGACAACTCAGTGTTGGGCAGAGGAGAGTAAGGAAGCTGTCAGCGCGCTACTACGGTCCATATAGGGTGGAAGCTCGTGTGGGGACTGTTGCTTATCAACTAACTCTACCTGAGGGTGCAAGGATACATCCTACATTCCATGTTTCACAACTTAAGCCATATGGAGGAAGCATTCCTGTGCCAGTGCAAGAGGTGCCAACCTTGTGGGACACTGTGGAGCTTGAACCTGAAATGATTGTGGATAGGAGGATTAAACAGAGGGCAACGAAGGCGTGGTGTTTGCGTTAGTTAAGTGGAAAAATAGAGGAACAGAGGAGAATACTTGGGAAGAATATTATCCCTTCATTAAGAAGTATCAAGCTTTGGCATTGAGGACAATGCCAATGTGAAGGTTGTCAGGCCCAAGGCCCATCTACAGGGGGTCATTGGCAACTAAGGAGCAAAGGAATCAAAACCACGCAGGATGGCAGAGAAGGTGCTGCACCTGAGGCATAATAGAGACTGTAGGTACCGAGAGAGTTGTTAGAGAGGAGCCAATGCGAGCAAGACAAGTGGAGTTTGTTAGAGAAGGGTGTGCTCATGTATAAAGAGCTAATAGGCGTTCAGGTCAAATGACTTTTAATCACCGCCTTTGAGGAAGCGGGTCTACCTTTCTTTCGCCCTCCCTGGTGCGTGCCTGCTTAAGGTTGAGGCGTTAGTTCTTATTTTCTTATACAATGAAATAGTATTTTCTCCCTCTTTCCTCTCATATGTTAGCAGCAAGGATTCTTAACATGTTGAAGACTTTAGTTAAATTTAAACTGAAGGAATACAGATGGAGAGCTGGGCATAAAATCCATAAATATAGAATCATTTCAAAAGGTGAGAACTGAAGCAAAACATATGAATGGAGAACTGAGCAGAACATCCATGAATACATGCTCACATACATGATGCACAGGGATGCTAGACGCAAATTGAAAACCTCGTATTTATGTGCATATAATCATATACTATAGATGTCATGTGCATACCATGATATAATCTTAGATACATCTAGTCTCTACGTATGCATGGAGAGATGCAACCCCTACCTTGAACAACGAAAATGGTTGGATTTTTGTAACTAAGGAAAAACAAAATGCAACCACCAAAGATTGTTATGAAGGTGTCTGAAATCCCCAAACATGTGTGGAAGGACAACCACTATTATGAAAAGACCATCTTCGGAAAAAGGGCACAAAACCATGATTCCAGAAATGTATTGGTTGCACCACTCCAATCTTTCTGAAAGTAGCCAACTCTGTTTTTCTCCATCTCTCCCTTCTATGGATGCATGACCTGCACAAGCATACACACGTAGTGAGATGTTGTCTTCCTTTAAGATGCTTACCTACATTTTCAATGAATTATGTTGACATTGTTGTCAATTTAGTATTAATAAGAGAAAAGAGTGAGGGCAAAATAGATACTCGCTCTGACCTATCTTCCACTGAAATTTTGCTTTATGCATCAAGACGTAAAAAAGCTCGATAAATTGCACAAAAGTAATGTAAATCATAGGTTTGTTTAAGATAAATTGCTAAGTCATAGGGTTGATGTTTTTTATTTCTACCTTCTTTACTAATCCTAACCATTGTTCCAAAGCCTTGACAATGTTTGTATAGTATCGTCCCATTGAGACAAAAAGCGTTATTGACTATATATCATTAGTTATAACAAAATCATGATCTTATTTACAAGAGCTATAAAAAATTGTAATCAACGAAAAGTTCAAATAATATGACAGCATTTTGGATTGAGATTAAGGCCATTTATAGTCATTTTCTCTTCTCCAATATTCTTCAAGTCCATTTTCAACAGGGTAAAATGGATATAAAAAGCTCACATTATGTTTTTCTACTTTTCAACCAAACTTGACCAATTTATACAATGAATAGATACATATAATCACATTGAAATAAGCAATGAATCATTTATTTGGAAAGGTATGGGCAAAAATTTTTGACATGAAAATGTGGACTCTCCTATGATTTCCTTCCAAATAAGCAATGAAGAAGTTTGCTGACTCAAAGAGGACTGAAAGGGAGTATGCAGTGGGAGGATTGGGTTTGGCTGAAGCTGCAACCCTATTGACAACTCAGTGTTGGGCAGAGGAGAGTAAGGAAGCTGTCAGCGCGCTACTACGGTCCATATAGGGTGGAAGCTCGTGTGGGGACTGTTGCTTATCAACTAACTCTACCTGAGGGTGCAAGGATACATCCTACATTCCATGTTTCACAACTTAAGCCATATGGAGGAAGCATTCCTGTGCCAGTGCAAGAGGTGCCAACCTTGTGGGACACTGTGGAGCTTGAACCTGAAATGATTGTGGATAGGAGGATTAAACAGAGGGCAACGAAGGCGTGGTGTTTGCGTTAGTTAAGTGGAAAAATAGAGGAACAGAGGAGAATACTTGGGAAGAATATTATCCCTTCATTAAGAAGTATCCAAGCTTTGGCATTGAGGACAATGCCAATGTGAAGGAGGGGGGGGGGGGGGGGGGGGGGGGAGGAATTGTCAGGCCCAAGGCCCATCTACAGGGGGTCATTGGCAACTAAGGAGCAAAGGAATCAAAACCACGCAGGATGGCAGAGAAGGTGCTGCACCTGAGGCATAATAGAGACTGTAGGTACCCGAGAGAGTTGTTAGAGAGGAGCCAATGCGAGCAAGACAAGTGGAGTTTGTTAGAGAGAAGGGTGTGCTCATGTATAAAGAGCTAATAGGCGTTCAAGTCCAATGACTTTTAATCACCGCCTTTGAGGAAGCGGGTCTACCTTTCTTTCACCCTCCCTGGTGCGTGCCTGCTTAAGGTTGAGGCGTTAGTTCTTATTTTCTTATACAATGAAATAGTATTTTCTCCCCTCTTTCCTCTGCTCCTCATCTCCCCCTCTGTTCTTCTTCTGCTTCTTCTTCTCCCTTAATCTCTTCTCCTAATTCTATTTCTCTCCTATTCTCTTAGTTTCATCAATGGCATGTCCTCGAACACGGAGTCAGGCCAGTGGTACCCACTGCTTTTCCAAAATACCAGCATAGCGTTAGTAGTATATCATGGCATGACTACAACACATCATGGCATGACTACAACACATCTCTTGATAATCAATAATATTTGACTCGTACGATTCCTTAATTATAACACACATGCCAAACCTTGATTAGCTATAGCAAATGTGACTTGATTATAACACACATGCTTGATGGTAATGGCTATACAAACTCATGTTCATTGTGTGGAATAAAATTATCAAATGTCAATACAATATTCTCAATTTCTATCACATAGATTCATAGTGATTGGTACAAATAAAGAGCATTCATTTCTCTGTCTCAGATAAAACCGAAATAAACTAATTCAAGAGAATTTGCAGGCACTGGAGTATACATAAATGATTAAATTACTATTTTCTCAAGGAACCAAAATAATTGAATCAATGACTTTTACAAAAATTGCACTCTTATAGATTAAAGTACAAACAAAGCAGCAAAGGAAACATTTACTCTCATGATTCTTGCTTTACAAAGGCAAAGGATCTCCGAATATGTAATCTTCAGCTTCTTCTAATCTTCACCTTCTTCTAACTCCCTGCTGTCCTCAGGTCCAGAAGGTAAGACCAACCTACAGATGAACAAATAAGTATCTCAAAGTTACAAGATTCAGGACATGCATGCAGTCATCTTATTAAGAATCGGAGGTACTCACAGATTCAAGACATGCATATATAAGCCATTAATTGAATATGAATGCAAAATTCAACAGTCCCCTTTTTTCTTCTTCTTTTTAATTGTAACCCAATTCAGAGTGGAAGTAACCTTATTTAACTTTCCCGCAACAAATTTGTAGTTCAGAATTCTCTCATTGACAAACATTTGAACTAGAAAAATCAGAGCGCAAATAGTATATCTTGCTTTACTACATAAAACGACCTGTATCTTGCTAATCACATAAAACTACCTCCAACTTGCCTAATTACATAAAACTAGCTTAATTTCCAAACAGAACTTCAAGTTAACTATCCTTTGTCTTGTTGTGTCAATTAAACGACCACATTATGCAGCCATTTCTTGACAAAGATAGCTCAATTAGTAAACTTTTTACCCTTGTAACAAAAAAAATTCTAATCACTATCAGCGTAATTAAATCAGCAGGTTCTTTAGTGGAAATATACACCAGGGGATGTAATCCAAACTGAAATTTGTCTAAGAATTCTGCCTAAATATGAAGTAAGATACGGAAAGCATCCACCATCCAAATATTGCTTTGTTTGCTTCGACTTCATCCTAGCATGAGAAAGAGTGAGAAACACCACATCAGCCTTTATGCAAAACTACAAATCTATGCATAAATTTTTATTTCCAAGGTCATTTCCAGTCTTTTGGTTTCTAATTCTTCAGATATATACACCAATATATGATCTACTGGCTAACGTTTGTAAGTCAACACAAACGACCAAAAGACAGCACACTGCCTGCACCCTTGTGGTTGAAAAGTCTGAAAGCACCAGCAATGTGGTCTGAAGCATTAAAATTGGTAGATTTTGACAAAGAAAAAAGTGAAATGCCAAATCGATGTTAAATTTCACTAAGAACATCTAAAGATCTTGAGTCAGATTATTTACAAACATATTCAGCCATAGGAGTCTGGCTGTATAATATGAAATAATGCAAAAGATAAATAGAAATGCTCACCATATCAGATGCTGCACTACCACGTAAAAGCCGGCAAAACATAAGACGGACAGGCACCGCTCTTACTCGCCAAAGCTTGGACTGCAGTGCACTCAGCAACTTCCCCAAAAGTACTAATTCCAAGTTCAGTAGCATGAATTCCCCCAGTGATAAATGCTGAATCAATTCCAGCAGCATTTGCACCCTTAATGTCATGGTGAAGAGAATCTCCTACAGTAATACAATCACCAGAATCTACACCAGCCATGGCCATAGCTGATTCATATATCACCTGTCACGTGTTTAATGGCATATTAGTACCAAACCAGAAATGAAGAGAACATTTTCCTTGACAATAAATGGTTCATAGATCTTTTACTAAATGTATGTATGAACTATATATATATATATATATATATATATATATATATATATATATATATATATATATATATATATGAGAAAAATGGGTATGCTTGGTACTTGGTAGTTGAGGTGTATCAATCACATCCACTCCTCGAATGGGGATCACAAGCATATGGGTTGAGGAGTGGATGTGATTGATACACCTCACTACCAAGCATCAAAATGGTGCTTGGTACCAAGCATACCCATATTTCTCTCTCTCTCTCTCTATATATATATATATATATATATATATATATATATATATATATATATATATATATATATATAGTAAAGCTCTATAAACTTAAGTGGATAGAAACACTTGTCCACCAAACTTTTATCCCTTCATTATGCTTTGAGATTTGTGCTACACATGAATGTTATCTTTGAGATTTGTGCCTTTATTTGTATCACATGCTAGCACAAATCTCAAAGCATAATGAATGGATAAAAAATTGGTGGACAAATGGCTCCTATCCACTTAAGTTTATAGGAGCTTTACTATATATATATATATATATATATATATATATATATATATATATATATATATATATATATATATATATATATACACACACACCTAAGGAGCCACCTTAGATTGAATCTAAGGATGCCTCTCGATGTATGGATTGGGCTATTCCAATGGACGATCCACTCCATTCATCATGATCTAAATATCTTAAAACATCTATAAAATAAAAATCATGATGTTTCAATACTTCTAACACACATTTTTCATTGTCACTTTAGTTGTATTGTCTAATTGGTGGACAAATGGCTCCTATCCACTTAAGTTTATAGGAGCTTTACTATATATATATATATATATATATATATATATATATATATATATATATATATATATATATATATATACCTAAGGAGCCACCTTAGATTGAATCTAAGGATGCCTCTCGATGTATGGATTGGGCTATTCCAATGGACGATCCACTCCATTCATCATGATCTAAATATCTTAAAACATCTATAAAACAAAATCATGATGTTTCAATACTTCTAACACACATTTTTCATTGTCACTTTAGTTGTATTGTCGTAAAACCGTTAATTTACAATCACTTGATGCATGAGTATTCATAACCCAATATACCTAATTTTTATTTATACACCATCCAAAACATATAGATTAAAATGAACGGAGTGGATCAAGTAAATTGATTGCATATAATGTAATTTTGAAGGTGCATCCTTAGATGCAACCTAAGGAGCCTCCTTAGGTACATATTTCCTATATATATATATATATATATATATATATATATATATATATATATATTAAAATGAACGGAGTGGATCAAGTAAATTAATTGCATATAATGTAATTTTGAAGGTGCATCCTTAGATGCAACCTAAGGAGCCTCCTTAGGTACATATTTCCCTATATATATATATATATATATATATATATGGGAAAAGTGTTCATAAAGTGACACTTTAGATTCAATCTAAGATAGTGCCTTTGAAACTACATTATATGGTATCAAATTACTCGATCCACTCCGTTCATTTTGATTTATATTTTGGATTGTATACACATAAAAATTAGCCATATTGGATTGTAGTTACTTATGCATCAAGTGATTGTAAAATTAACGGTTTCACAACAATATAACTAAAGAGACAATAAAAATATGTGTTAGAAGTATTTAATCATCATGATTTTTATTTTATAGATATTTTGAGACATTTAGATCATGATGAATGGAGCGAATCATCAATTGGAATAGTCTAATCCATGAATCAAGAGGCTACCTTAGATTGAATCTAAGGTGCCACCTTATGAACACTTTTCCATATATATATATATATATATATATATATATATATATATATATATATATAGAGAGAGAGAGCAAGACTCTATAAACTTAAGTTGATAGGAAATAGTATACACCATTTTGTATCCATTGATGTTGCTTTGGGATCCGTGAAATCAAGAGATGCACAAATCTCAAAGTGGGCTTTATATCTTTCACGGATCCCAAGGCAACATCAATGGATAGAAAAGTTTGTGTATGACTATTCCCTATACACTTAAGTTTATAGGAGCTTTACTATATATATATATATATATATAGAAACTCCTATAAACTTAAGTGGATAGAAGTACTTGTCCACTAATTTTTTATCCATTAGATTTGCTTTGAGATTTGTGCAAGACATGAAGGGTATCTTTGAGATGTGTGTATTGATTTGCATCACATGCTAGCACAAATCTCAAAGCAAATCTAATGGATAAAAAGTTGGTAGACAAATGGCTCCTATCCACTTAAGTTTATAGGAGCTTTACTATATATATATATATATATATATATATATATATATATATAGAAAGGCTCCTATGAACTTAAGTTTATAATGAATAGTGGTGCACCAACTTTTTATCCACTCATCTTGCCTTGAGATTTGTGATGCACAAATCTCAAAGTGGGCTTTATATCTTTCACGGATCCCAAGGCAACATCAATGGATAGAAAAGTTGGTGCACCACTATTCATTATGAACTTAAGTTTATAGGAGCTTTACTATATATATATATATATATATATATATACATATATATATATATATATATATATATATATATATATATAAAGTAATAGGCCGACAGGTAAATAATATGTAGATGATTTTGAGAGCAATACAACAATATGATTCTTTAAAACCCAAGCTCTGATCTTATAAAAACTTCAAAAATAAGGAACGTTTAATTACAAGGCCAACTAGTATATTAGAAATATAACATATAACATCTGAATACAGTCAAATTGTAATGCAGAGAAATAGCACAGAGTTTTTTCTTTTTTAAGGAGAAAACTAGCACGTAGTTTTCATGTTTACAGTTTGTGACGTTGATGGTTGGGGTGAACTTTGTGTTATGACATGCTAAATACATGTGTGAAGGAAGCAAATGGAGTCCTTTTAAATGGTATGTACTGATCTTTTCATGGTTAGGGAGCGTTCTTGTTCTTTGTAATAAGAACTCACTGCTTGATGGAAAATGGGAAAGAAATACAAATGTTTGTGTTATCCGATGCTTCCAGATGGAAATGTTGATATCTATACTCGGAAGATACTTGAGGATACATCTGAGACAGAATAACCAACAACAGTAACGCAGTCAGTACCTTATCAGGTTTCCCCATCCATTTCACTTCACCTCCAAGCTTCTCATATTTAGCTGCTAGGGTTCCTGACAAGTTAAGTTTTTCAGTTAATTTTAAACTGAAGCATAACATATGGAAAACTGAGCAGAAAATCTATGAATATAGAATCATAATGCAAAAGGTGAGATTTACACGAAAGGAGAGTAATATATACATGTATGAACCCACCCATGCATGCAGGATAACAGATTTTGCAGAATGAAGCTATCATGATTCAATTGGCAACATCTACTCCACAGTAATATGGGAATTGTCAGAAGGGTGCATATACAAATTGATATTTACATCCATAAACACATGCGTGCATACATCAAGTAGTACGGTGCTGAATGCATTGAAAAGCTTGTATTTATGTGCACATAACCATATACATACAGATTTACACGTGTATACCTTGATATATTTAGATGTGTAACCACACATATGCATGAAGAGATGCAACCTCTACCACACAGCAATGACAATGGTTGCATGTTTGTAACGTAGGGCCTGTTTGGTTCGTCCCCCCTCCCCCACCCCAACACACACACACACAAAACCCCAAAAACAAAAAAAAAGAGAGGAAATCATCATAAGTGATTTTCTCCCATTTCTTAGGAAAAATCCATGAAATGGGTTTCTTTAAAAATAAATCACATCAACCAATTAGAGTGTGCCACGTCACTCTTCCTATAACACTTTTCCTTCATTTTTGAGCTACCAAATAGCCTCTAAGAAAACAATAATGCAACCACCAGAAAGTTCGTACTAAATCACTGTAATCTCCAGACATTTGGAAGGGCAACTATTATGAAGAAATTAGATACCATCTCAGAAATACACTAGGTACGCAACAATAATTCCAGAAATGTCTTAGTTGCATGGCTCCAAAAATCCCTCCCTCCCTCTTATGTAATATGTATATAGATTCGTCCGTATGCATGACGTCTAAGAGATGTTGTCTTCCTTTAAGATGCTTATTTAGATTCCTGATGCTTATTTAAGATGCTTCTTTAGATTCCTGATGGCTTATCTTAACTCTATTATCAATTTAGTATTAATTACATATGTTTATGAAAAAAAAAGGGAGGGAAAAGAGGATTCTCCCCAATCTATCCTCAACTGAAATGTTGATTTATGCAGCAAAGAAGAAAGGGTCATGATCTACAGCTTAAGTTATAAGTATAAAGTACTTTCTCTGAAATGATAAAATTATGTAAAAAGTAAGTTTGTTCAGCTAAACTGCTAAGCCATAGGTCTGATGTCTTTTGATTGCTACCTTACCCTGCTATTGTAACTCTCAAAGCCTTGGCAATGTGTTTGGGCTCATAGCACCATCACATTAAATGTTGTTAGTTATAATAAAATCATGAAACCTACCATATACAATAGTTGATTCACCTTTTTCTTTCCTCATTTACAAAAGCTAGAAGAAAAAAGGTTGAAATTCACGAAAAGATCAGACAATATGACAACATTTTGGATTGCTATAAGATAGTTCGTAGGTTTTCTTCTTCTCCTTATGCTATTCACTTATGTATTGTGTCTTGCCGGTTTCTAAATCTGGATAGAGAAAAGAAATAATCTACCAAAACCACCCCCAATTACTCTCCTTTGTGGCCAAGTAACCCTATATTTACAGAATCCTATCAGCACTTCTTGATTTGTCCACTACAAAAACAAATATCCAAGTTCCCTCTCTGCATGAAGGCATGACCATGCATGGTTTTCCAATTAAATTTAGTGCGGCAGTGCCTCACTGCTTGATGTTCCAAATCTATATGAAGTGACCTGAGTAAATGCTCAAGGGAACTGCAGGACAGTAGATAGTTTACATTATAACCTATATAACCCTCCTTACCAGGCATAACACGCAGATTTCTTGCCTCAACAGTTACATAATCTGGATTCGCAACCACCATGGGGATTTTTCTTTTGGCGCATAGTTCTAATATTTGCTCAAGTTCTTCAAGTTTCTTAGGGAGTGCATCGCCAGAAGGAAGACCCACTGCTTCAGTACCATGAGCTAGAATAAAATCTGCATGATCCACGTTGCTCACAACTTGCAAGCCCAGACCCTAAAACAGCAGAAGCAAAGAAATGAAAGTACATCCAGGACTATGAAGCAGCTAACTATTAGTTTAAGCGTTGATGAAGAATGAATTAGTGTGGATATCGGTTAAAGATATTCCAATTCTCAAAATGGTGATCAGATAAACAAATATTGAAATCCAAATGATAGGTTAAAAGTTTTTCTCTCTCTCCCGCTTGAGGTATTCTCTGCTTTTAGCTGGCTTCCTTTCTTCCTTCAGGATTCAGGACAACTTTCAGCAGTTGAATTGTCATGCTTTGATTAATTTATAGGTCCCCAACAGCTCACTTTCATTAATGTACATCAACATCATTTGTAAACAGTATTTAAAGGAAAGCCGGAATACTAGATGATGCTAACATACATCAAGAGATATTGCACCTCGATCATTCCATGTCATGTGGATACAAGATCTTCCGAGGTCTGCAAACCATGGATCTACCCTCCTATATCATAGAAAAAAAGAAGTGAATAATAAGCACCATAATATCAACAGTGAATAATCAAGAGGACAAGCTACTGCTTATGTATATCATCACACATACACACCATAATCTTTTATTCCTCTCATAAATCTCTGGTTCAAATAAACCTACAGAAATAAGTTCGGGAACAATGTCCAATCTTGTCTAGAGAGATGACTATAACTGAAATCTGAGAAGTAATTCTTGGAGCAAAGTCACTATTCAAATATGGCAGAAAGCTAGAGAATAGCTATTAGCTGTAAGCCAATGATCAAAGTCCGATGAAGCAGTTTGGTCAAACTTTGTCATTTATAGTACAAATATAACTCTAACTACATGACGCATGTTTACCATGATTATGCACTAAACTTGCATATAGCAAAAGTTTGTAGCGAATAGCTATTAGTCGTAAGCCTGTAATGGCCACCTCACAACCAGAAACTAAACTTCCTATGATAGGCACTAGGCCAGTCACCAAGATAGACTAAAGACTTAAGTCCACCAACAATTGCAGACAACAGAAAGTGATGAAGAAAAGAAAAGAAAGTAATAAGTGTTAGAATATGAAAATATAATCCTCAATCCTCACTATAACTTCGGAGTTGTAGGGTAACAGTTAGTGGGACTTAATTTAAGATGGTATCAAAGCAACCCGTTCAAATCCCACCGGCCACGAATTTAAAGCAAATTTAAAGCAGATTTTCTAAAAATTTACACTTTTCGTGAGTCTAGGTTTCGGCCCATAAAAGGCCCTCAAACTGCTGAGTGCATGTTAGAATATGAAAATATAATCATCAACCCTCACCATAACTTCAGAGTTGTGGTCTAATGGTAAGAGGGACTTATAAGAGCAAGAAAAGAGAAATGACGGGAATTAAAGTAATAATATTTTCATAACAACTATAACATCTATAAGGCAATCAAATCAAAGGTTGACACACGCAGCACATATTTGTTCGGTTGCAGTCAAATACACGAGACATTCCTAAATTTAGATTAAGATTTCAAATGTCCTAGACTCTCACATTATTTGCTTTCTTCAGATTTGAAGTTGTGAATAAGTATTTCGATTTCCTTCTCCTGCTTGCTGGATTTCTGTCAAAGGCTGTACTGATTAGACTATGTTCAATACATAGATAAACTGAAAACGGCAGTGGACCTTATATAATAAAGTAATGTTAGGTGCATAATAATTCCTACACTCTCGAACAGAACCCTTAAAACTGTTATCAGCATCAATACTAAATTCAGCAGCTGACATTATCTTCCACGTTCAAACTGTGCACTAAAAATTGAAGCACGTGAAGTAAATCATGTTGCAACAGGTAACTAGAGATTCTGGCTTAATAACATTCAAAACCTTAACAATATTCCACAGAGATATCTATTTGAGTCTAGATATTTTGGTAATTTACTTCCAAAAGAAAACTTTTTTCCAATAACTTGTGGAAACTGAGTCATGGAGCCAGGATTCAGTGAAATTAAATTGTCACATACTTGGGGATTTATACCCAAAAAAAAGAAAGAAATAATCTGACCTCTGAAGATATTGATGTGTTAATTCTCCACTTGTGATGGCCCCTAGAAAAAGAGAAGAATCAAATCCAAGGCTCTTCAACTTCTCCATGGTTATAGATGCTCGTCTAGATGAATTGCTTATGATTACCATCTTTGCCCCATGATTTGCTAGTTGTTCCACTATTACAAAAGTAATTGGCTAATGAACACAAAATCGTCATGTAGTCAAAACATTTAGAACTACTAGTTGACAAACTGGGTATAACAAATCAGACCCATATAGAAACAAGTTAGCATACATGTTGAAATGGCACCAGGATACGGCTTTTTCCCATCATGAAGAACACCAAACTGATCTAGGAGCCATGCCTGCCAAACGGAGCTCTAATCATTATTCAAGATCAAAGCAAGTACAATAGACAAAAACCAATTAAAATCATAGAGAAACACACACGAGAGATGTATATCAAGCTGTGTACTCATTATAGATTGTTCATGTAAAATAAATCACGAAGCAAATATAAGCATAACAGTGTACAAAACCCTACATGTAAGCATGCATCATTACTTAATCACAACTGCAGTCTGCATGCAATGAGCTCATATGTAAATGATGTCTTTCCAATAAAATTCATGCTATACAACAATAACAATCACAGATATACAAAACCAAGAAAATATATGCTTAATTAATAAGCAATACCATGATTTTCAAATCCTAACCGAAAATATAGAAGTTATTGAGTAGACTATTGTTGACCAGGACGAGCCTAGAGGGAGGCAGGTGGGGACGCCCACCTCCCAAAAAAGCGGCAAGAATTGAAACTATGTATATGGTGTAAATGCATTTTTTATTCCAAATATTTCTAAACAAGCACAAATAATGCTTAAATGGATGATATCTGGGATTTGAAGGACTAATTTCAAGATATGAAAGATTTACAGGACTAATATAGAAGAAAACCATATAATTTAATATGTATATGTTAGTTATATGTATTACAGAATAGTCAAAATAGCCCCTCCAATTAAAATAGTTAAAAATATTCTACCATGCACCTTATAAGTTAGTTAAATGTATATATATTTCATCTTATGTTTAGATCTTACCTTTCAGTTGATGCTATATTATTTGCTGTTGAGATTTTTGAATTGAGTTTTCTTAACTTATTAAATTTCAAATTAATATTAGACCTTCTTTATCGTCAAACTTACATAACTTATTAACTTATAGATTAATTTTTCTTACATAATTAGTTTTAGAATTGATCTTAACTCAGCAGATAGTTGAATTGAGATATACTAAAGTCTCTGTATCGTTAAATTTGCTAGTACTCTTCACCAAACAGTCTACAGTTTCCATGAGAAAGAAACAAAATCATCCCAATCATTTTGTGTAAGCAACATATCGAAGCTAAATTAAAAATGAACATAAAAATCAGCAAGGTTAGCCCAACAAGCAGCAAATCACCATCAAAACACATTCCTACAGTTTGATTTCAGGAAGGGGCAAAAAAAGCGACCTTTTTTATGTGAAATGATAAATTTGGGGCAGAGAATTAACTCCAAGGCATCACACTTCAAAATTAGAATCGCGCGATAGATTTAATGATCGAATTACCAGCGGCATATGAAACTAATCTATACACCTGACGACGATCAAGTACGAATTGAATAGATTGATTCATTGGGAAAAAAACGATTTTTATGGGCTTGAATTGATAAAATAGGGGAAGAGAAGAAGGGTTACCTTATATCGACCGGATTCTGCGAGGGTTCGGATCCCGTCGGCGGTCGCAGTTGGGGGAACCTCTGCAATCGAGCAATTCGCCGACGCCGTCATCTTCTTGTTGTTGCTCAACTGTAAAGCACGAGTCTTTTTGTTACAGGGAAGAGAAAGGGAAAGCGAAAGCGGAGGAGGCTTGAGGAGAAGTCTCATTTCGTGTGTTTGTCTGTGTGAATTAGAGAGAGAAAAAACAGAAAGGGTTTTTTAGATATTAGTCCCTTAAATCCACTGTAATTTGATATTAGTCCCTTAAATATGTGTAATTTGATATTACTACCTCAAATTGCTTAAGTTTATTGATATTAGTCCTTCTGTTATTATTTCTGTTACAAAATTCTAACCATGATTAGATTAAGAATAACCATGGTATGATGATTGGTTGATGGGGTGGGAGGGAGGGAGGCAGTGGGGTCAAGGTGGGAGAGGTGGAGGGCAAGGAGGAGGTGATGGGGGGAGGGAGGGGAGGAAGATGGAGGGATGAAATGGAGGGATGGAATGGGAGGAAATCAAAATGGAGGAAAGGAGGGAGGAATGGAGAAATGAGAAAAGGGAGGAGGAGGAGGAGGAGGAGGAGGGGAGGAGGTGGAGGAGGCGGAAGGGATAGAGTTGATGGAATATTCCGTTAATCTTAACGGAATATTCCATCTTATTTAACCCTAATTAACCATAGGGACTAGTATCAACAAATTTAAGCAATTTGAGGGACTAATATCAAATTACACATATTTCAGGGACTAATATCAAATTACACTGGATTTAAGGGACTAATATCTAAAACCCAAAAGAAAAAGAGTTTTCCACCGAGAGGCTTTTTTCAAAAAATATTATTTAAATCATGAAAGTGAAAATTGAAAGGGTTATTTGCATATATATCCCTTACATCATGAGTATTTGCAAAATTATCTCTTAAATAATCAATTTTGGAAAAAATTACCCTCAAAGTAATTTAATCATCAACTTTGATAAGCTAATTTGTAATCATAATGTAAAAATATCAACAAAATAGTCGACTTGTAGGCACTAATTTGACGATTTGTTGATTTTGGGAGTATTTTTTCACAAAGTTGATGATTTGAGAAGATTTGGGGGGTATTTTTACAAATACCCATGATGTAAGAAGTATATATGCAAATAACCCAAATCGAAATTGTGAAAGGGACGCAATTTTAACACTAATCAAGTGTTTGCTTTCTTGAAACTTGAAAGTGATTGCAAAATAGAAATGCAAAAAGTGCCCATGCTAGGCTTATTATTTGCCGTGGATAATCTAAAGTTTCACCTTTCTTTATCTCGATGCCCTGAATGTCTGTTTTGACAATTTGATACCTTCATGTAAAGAATGAATCTCTATCATCTAAATACTATACAGAAACTATAGTTGCGCACATAGAGCATAGCTACAACAAAACAAATATATAACAATACAAATGTAAAAGTTTTTTTTTTCTTTTTCCGCAAACCAAACAAAGCTCTACATACAGAGCATTCAAGAGGTACAAAATGAAGTATGGGTGTAAATTAGGTACTAGTACAATATATGGAGATATGATAAGTGTTAAATTAAGAATAAATCTCAATCACTTACTAAATAATCAATGATTAATATAAAAAGCAGTGATCCAAATTCAATGGAAATACATTGCTAAATTAGTCCTCTTTAATTCTCGTACAGGATCTTTAAGTTGGTTGGAGTAGCACAATTTGATGCAATAATCATGGAAGTGAACTGCCGCCGAATGAAATTGATCTCATAACATGTATTCATCTCGATTTGGGCAAACCGTAGCATTTGGTGTGCAACGGACCGAACCAGACCCACAACAAGGAGTCCTGATCTCCTTGTAAACCAACACAAACTGAAATCACATTAGCAATAAAAAAATTTTTTAAAAAAATCAAAGAAAAAAAGAAAATATAAAAGAGGCTTTTCTCATTTAATCTTTCATTGTTTGAAATTGGTCCCTCAAATCATTAAAATTGCTATTAAGTACCCCGCTTCTCATTAGTTGTCTCAAATTTATCCCGCTTATAGTTGTTTTCGCTCATGAATTTGGGGACTATTCAAACCAAACAAGCTTACCCAGCTAATAATACCGGGTTATTTGGCCAGTCCATTAAAATTGGTGTATTTTATGCTATTTTGTTTGTTATTTGTGCTATTTTGGTTGTTGAGTCAATAAGGATAGAAATTTTACAATCCAGACTCAAGCAGAGAATCAAACTGATGAAAGTCGTACGGCTCCATCGGTTTGATCGGCTTAGACCAAAGTTTGCTCGGTTCTTCACATGTATAATGAATACCACAGCTAATCCGCTTTAGTATTTTAGAGTGAACAATATTCTCAGGGTAAATTTATTTAAAAAATTCCTTTATAAAAATTTTTAGTAGAATGATAAATTTTGAATTGGTCGATAAATGTTATTAAGGTGGAAAATCTTACCATTATACCATATGAAATACTGTTGACCATAATACAAGACGTGTATTCACATACGTGTCCAAATGAAAATCCCGTGTCCTGTTGCTCAGAGACAATTGCTTGTAGCAACAAAGGAGAAGGTTATGAACAAGGAAGAGAGAGCCATGTTGTTTAAAGTGCCTGTGTAATGTAGTCATCCAAGCTTTTATAGGACACAACACCTCTAGAATATTGATCAAGGTTTTTTATTTAAAATTTTATATATAGGCTAAATGTAAGAAAAAATCCCTTAACTTGGATGATTATGAGATACCCTCTAACTTTCAAAATAGCAGAAAACTCCCTTTAAGTTTAGGGGTTATCTGATAATCATCCAAAGTTAATGGGTTTTGTCTGATATTTAGCCTTTATATACTCTAACAAGATTAATCAAGTTTTATTAAAAATAAATAGTATTCTAAAAGATTAATATTGATTATTATAATTTTAATTAACTTGGATGAGGATACTTTGGTTATTTCTGAAGAAATCCATCTTGGTGTTATTCCTAGGTTAGGATGGTGATGAGTTTGAGGGTTGACAATAATGTAGAGGGAAATTGCCATTTTGATGATTTTGGGCATAGTTTTAAATAAAATTCTTTGATTTGGCGCGTGTAATCGAAAAAATTAAACTCAAGAATGCTGGCAACTTTCAGGAATCATTTCCACTTTGCTTCAAAGATCTATAGGTTTCTTCAATTACAAAATCGTTACGGTGCTCCTCTTCATACCCAAGAACCATTTATATACTTTAAATTGATAACTTAGCGATGAGAAAGTTTTAACATGTGGGGAGATGTTGAACGAGATTTAATGTTGTAAGAAGTCACTCCTCATATATATATATATATATATATATATATATATATATATATATATATATATATATATATTAAATAAATAAGAAAACAATATCTCGGATATTCTTTATCATCACATCTACCAGGTTCATTTTTTAACTCATGGAATAATCTCAGCTAATAGCAAACAAGAGGATCTTAAACATGCACTACCCAGTTACTTCCAGTTCAACTGAATCTCTATGATAGTGTCAGCAGTATACTATTGAAATACAGTAACAAAGGCCAGTTTCAGTACACGCCTCAATGTAAGCAAGAATGGTGGTATGCTATTCTGCAATATTCTGCGGTAAAAAGAATGTCAGAAATCGAACTTGCAAGGAACCTCATCAACCCCAAGTTCTTTGCATAACAAGGATCTGATATCATAACATGAAATACAAAACTAGTTCAGTAACACAATGTAAGGAAAAATATTGTAAACTAGCGTGTCTGAATTCATCGTGGTCAGATCATATTGCTTGATAACATCGAACTTTGGGTTAGAAATATGATTCATAAGAAGCAAGCAGCATAACCAAAGTGAAATTACTCAAAATTCATTGGACCTCCATTAGTCACTGATAGCTTCAACCTGATTATACAAGACAAACATCATCACATAAACATCTTATACTGCAGACAGTTTATGGCCTCAAGCAATCAGCATGCACACGCTCGAACCTTCAAAGCTCAAACCTGCAATCGCAAATCAGATGTCAAAACTGAGCACAACATAATTAATATAGACTCCACCACATTAAAACCTTGATATTGTGATGAGGTTTGAGGATTATAATTTTGTTCTCTTAAAACTAAAAAAAATCCGAACTTCCGCTGAGGTTGAGGGTTATAATTTCACACTTAACAATATGACATCTTAGTTGATCTGATAAACGTGTGTTAAGGTTCTAGACATGCGAGCAGGATTTTCCCCAGAATGTGAGATGCTATGAGCCAATCTTACCATACCTACTTTAACTATACAGGTCAATTAATTATGCACTAAATCCAAACTCTATACTGCAGTACAGAACACCGGTCTTAATTCTTACATGGTGAAATGACCATTTAAATACAAAAGTAAATTGCGCGTAATTGACATCCTTTTGCAACCAAGCTACTCTCTTCCTCATTCTATGATGCAGTGTAAAGATACCATGCAAAGTTATTCATACTGCACAAATATCTGAAGAGGTCTTCATGTTAACATGAAGATGCAGAAAAATAGCAAATGGAGTTGCTTCCATTCTTCATGTAATCCTTAGGAAACAGGGTTCAACATTGGCACCTTGATCTTGCCATTCTTGAACACATAAATAAACCATTTAATGGAATATTTATCGAATGAGATACCAAATAATTTACCTTGAAGTCATTTTGGGCACTTAGTAATGCAAGACCTGAAACTCCAGCATAGTCGTAAATCATGCACTATTCAGTTAAACTTTAAAAACGAGGGCAGGACAAAAGACAGGATCATATAAAAGATTGCGGCTCTCAGTCCTGCATGTTTGGAGAATGGCTGCACTTTAGGATTTATAAAATAATCTTACATCTCGAAGGAAATATGCTGCTATCATTTGTGCATATGTGTTCTATAAGAGAGTGAGAGAGACAAAGAGAGGTATTGCTAGAAACCTTGACGTCCCCTTTAATAACGGGTCATCCAATGACAAAGTCTGTGAGAGCTAGAGAACTGCTAGTTTGAGGAAACCCATTTCATCCACGTTGAAAAACAGTGCCTAGAAAGGTGCTCCGCTAAATCAGCCTGCATAATATTCAGTACCAACCATTTTAAACTCCAGGAAAATAAAAAAGAAATAAGAAATTTCTGCACATAAGCTAGTGCAACCAATCAGTATGAAGTGTTATAATGATATTTATCAGATAGTAAAAAGTCTCCATCTAATCAAAATACACAGTATAGTAATCATCGTAAGAACATCACTTTGCAGACACTTCAATTCAAGTTGCACATATATAGGCCTGTTGCAGGCTGGATTTTGAGTCCAGGTATCACTAGAACTGGATCAATACCAGCACATCGGAGAAAGTTTTGGACCCAAATAACTGCTCAATCTTGAGGATAGTCCAGGTAGGAGTCGGGTTATATGCACATCCACAACCCATCCCATTGCATAAGCATTCTTCAGAAATGATTAGAAACATTACGAAAGTTCTGCCTTGATAACATCCCAAGTTTTGCTTTAAAACTGACAATGTTATTTTATTAATAAACACGTGAGTATTATGCGTGCACTCAAGTACCGGATGATGCATCAGCACATAATGCCTTATTACATAGAGCTTTGGCTTAGAAATATGATTCATAAGAAGCAAGCAGCATAACCAAAGTGAAATTACTCAAAATTCATTGGACCTCCATTAGTCACTGATAGCTTCAACCTGATTATACAAGACAAACATCATCACATAAACATCTTATACTGCAGACAGTTTATGGCCTCAAGCAATCAGCATGCACACGCTCAACCTTCAAAGCTCAAACCTGCAATCGCAAATCAGATGTCAAAACTGAGCACAACATAATTAATATAGACTCCACCACATTAAAACCTTGATATTGTGATGAGGTTTGAGGATTATAATTTTGTTCTCTTAAAACTAAAAAAAATCCGAACTTCCGCTGAGGTTGAGGGTTATAATTTCACACTTAACAATATGACATCTTAGTTGATCTGATAAACGTGTGTTAAGGTTCTAGACATGCGAGCAGGATTTTCCCCAGAATGTGAGATGCTATGAGCCAATCTTACCATACCTACTTTAACTATACAGGTCAATTAATTATGCACTAAATTCAAACTCTATACTGCAGTACAGAACACCGGTCTTAATTCTTACATGGTGAAATGACCATTTAAATACAAAAGTAAATTGCGCGTAATTGACATCCTTTTGCAACCAAGCTACTCTCTTCCTCATTCTATGATGCAGTGTAAAGATACCATGCAAAGTTATTCATACTGCACAAATATCTGAAGAGGTCTTCATGTTAACATGAAGATGCAGAAAAATAGCAAATGGAGTTGCTTCCATTCTTCATGTAATCCTTAGGAAACAGGGTTCAACATTGGCACCTTGATCTTGCCATTCTTGAACACATAAATAAACCATTTAATGGAATATTTATCGAATGAGATACCAAATAATTTACCTTGAAGTCATTTTGGGCACTTAGTAATGCAAGACCTGAAACTCCAGCATAGTCGTAAATCATGCACTATTCAGTTAAACTTTAAAAACGAGGGCAGGACAAAAGACAGGATCATATAAAAGATTGCGGCTCTCAGTCCTGCATGTTTGGAGAATGGCTGCACTTTAGGATTTATAAAATAATCTTACATCTCGAAGGAAATATGCTGCTATCATTTGTGCATATGTGTTCTATAAGAGAGTGAGAGAGACAAAGAGAGGTATTGCTAGAAACCTTGACGTCCCCTTTAATAACGGGTCATCCAATGACAAAGTCTGTGAGAGCTAGAGAACTGCTAGTTTGAGGAAACCCATTTCATCCACGTTGAAAAACAGTGCCTAGAAAGGTGCTCCGCTAAATCAGCCTGCATAATATTCAGTACCAACCATTTTAAACTCCAGGAAAATAAAAAAGAAATAAGAAATTTCTGCACATAAGCTAGTGCAACCAATCAGTATGAAGTGTTATAATGATATTTATCAGATAGTAAAAAGTCTCCATCTAATCAAAATACACAGTATAGTAATCATCGTAAGAACATCACTTTGCAGACACTTCAATTCAAGTTGCACATATATAGGCCTGTTGCAGGCTGGATTTTGAGTCCAGGTATCACTAGAACTGGATCAATACCAGCACATCGGAGAAAGTTTTGGACCCAAATAACTGCTCAATCTTGAGGATAGTCCAGGTAGGAGTCGGGTTATATGCACATCCACAACCCATCCCATTGCATAAGCAGGATCTGATATCATAACATGAAATACAAAACTAGTTCAGTAACACAATGTAAGGAAAAATATTGTAAACTAGCGTGTCTGAATTCATCGTGGTCAGATCATATTGCTTGATAACATCGAACTTTGGCTTAGAAATATGATTCATAAGAAGCAAGCAGCATAACCAAAGTGAAATTACTCAAAATTCATTGGACCTCCATTAGTCACTGATAGCTTCAACCTGATTATACAAGACAAACATCATCACATAAACATCTTATACTGCAGACAGTTTATGGCCTCAAGCAATCAGCATGCACACGCTCGAACCTTCAAAGCTCAAACCTGCAATCGCAAATCAGATGTCAAAACTGAGCACAACATAATTAATATAGACTCCACCACATTAAAACCTTGATATTGTGATGAGGTTTGAGGATTATAATTTTGTTCTCTTAAAACTAAAAAAAATCCGAACTTCCGCTGAGGTTGAGGGTTATAATTTCACACTTAACAATATGACATCTTAGTTGATCTGATAAACGTGTGTTAAGGTTCTAGACATGCGAGCAGGATTTTCCCCAGAATGTGAGATGCTATGAGCCAATCTTACCATACCTACTTTAACTATACAGGTCAATTAATTATGCACTAAATCCAAACTCTATACTGCAGTACAGAACACCGGTCTTAATTCTTACATGGTGAAATGACCATTTAAATACAAAAGTAAATTGCGTAATTGACATCCTTTTGCAACCAAGCTACTCTCTTCCTCATTCTATGATGCAGTGTAAAGATACCATGCAAAGTTATTCATACTGCACAAATATCTGAAGAGGTCTTCATGTTAACATGAAGATGCAGAAAAATAGCAAATGGAGTTGCTTCCATTCTTCATGTAATCCTTAGGAAACAGGGTTCAACATTGGCACCTTGATCTTGCCATTCTTGAACACATAAATAAACCATTTAATGGAATATTTATCGAATGAGATACCAAATAATTTACCTTGAAGTCATTTTGGGCACTTAGTAATGCAAGACCTGAAACTCCAGCATAGTCGTAAATCATGCACTATTCAGTTAAACTTTAAAACGAGGGCAGGACAAAAGACAGGATCATATAAAAGATTGCGCTCTCAGTCCTGCATGTTTGGAGAATGGCTGCACTTTAGGATTTATAAAATAATCTTACATCTCAAGGAAATATGCTGCTATCATTTGTGCATATGTGTTCTATAAGAGAGTGAGAGAGACAAAGAGAGGTATTGCTAGAAACCTTGGCGTCCCTTTAATAACGGGTCATCCAATGACAAAGTCTGTGAGAGCTAGAGAACTGCTAGTTTGAGGAAACCCATTTCATCCACGTTGAAAAACAGTGCCTAGAAAGGTGCTCCGCTAAATCAGCCTGCATAATATTCAGTACCAACCATTTTAAACTCCAGGAAAATAAAAAGAAATAAGAAATTTCTGCACATAAGCTAGTGCAACCAATCAGTATGAAGTGTTATAATGATATTTATCAGATAGTAAAAGTCTCCATCTAATCAAAATACACAGTATAGTAATCATCGTAAGAACATCACTTTGCAGACACTTCAATTCAAGTTGCACATATATAGGCCTGTTGCAGGCTGGATTTTGAGTCCAGGTATCACTAGAACTGGATCAATACCAGCACATCGGAGTAAGTTTTGGACCCAAATAACTGCTCAATCTTGAGGATAGTCCAGGTAGGAGTCGGGTTATATGCACATCCACAACCCATCCCATTGCATAAGCATTCTTCAGAAATGATTAGAAACATTACGAAAGTTCTGCCTTGATAACATCCCAAGTTTTGCTTTAAAACTGACAATGTTATTTTATTAATAAACACGTGAGTATTATGCGTGCACTCAAGTACCGGATGATGCATCAGCACATAATGCCTTATTACATAGAGCTGTATGCGCGCTTTTATGGTGAGTGGTGGGTGGGACACTGTCTGAAAGGCTAAAATATCCTCAAAAGTTTAGAAAATGCGAGCATACTAAACAGTCAGTAATAGATAGAATACTGATAACATATTATTAACCCTAATCAAAATAAGACCATGGATCTTTTAACTAATTAAGCACTAGGCATTACTCTTTTGGCAAGGGAACATATTATTTACTAATATAACAATTTACCTGTTCACACTCCACAGTCAGAAGCAGTTGCTAGTGAAGGCCACTGCCCCAGTAACAGCAGTTATGCTGCTTCTCTAACCCGATGCTGAATTTTCAATTATTCACAGCGTTTCAACAGAAAAAGTTCGAAAAGGGGAAAAAAGAAAGGCAAAAAGGGATCCAAAAATCGTAAGAAAATGAAGAGGTGATAACATTTGCTCATCACGGTTGGTAGCTAGAACCATTGGAATGTACTCAAAGGGAGGCTAGCAAATCGGTAAAGCGAGATTTGGTTAGGGGAGGTCTCAAGTTTAAGATCAGGGTACAACCTTTAATCCAAGTAAGAAATACTCTTTGCAACATAGACTTTTAATCCAAGTAAGAAATACTCTTTGCAACGTAGACTTTACAACAGGTGTCTCCTCACTATTATGAACAAAATAACAAACCTGAGGACTTGTTGGGTTGCCTCATAATAAGCCATGCTTAGATGCAAAGTATTTTCCAATGTATTAAATGGAATGTTACAGAAAAGCCAAACTTGCGAGCCATAATAAGAAGAGGCAGACAAGCATTAAAATTCTGTTTCCATGTAGGAAAAGATCTAAATGGTGGGAATATGCATCTGATTACTGCTGCAAATACAACAATCAAGTGCCTCACTCTCTTTTCCAAAATGTAAATAATACAAAATCCATAATATATACTGAGAGTAAGTTTGGGCTCTGGTCCGTCACTTTTTGGAACTTTTTCAAATTTCCTTCTGAGTCCACTAATTTTTATACTTCTCGAATTACCCGTTATTAGTCAACGTTCTTGAATATATATGTATATGCATACATATGCAGTTTAATCTTTTCTAATTCATTGGTTTTAATTGGTACAAAAATTTTGAACTCAAATCTTAATTTTGACATGTTATCTTCTGTTGTCAAAACTATTATTTGTGTCAACAGAAAATAAAAGGATATGTATTTTTATATTTCATATATTCTCTTATTTATCTAACTTGTTGGAGTAATCTCTGTTATACATATTGCTTTAAATTCTTACTTCACTGTGATGATCAATTGTTAACCATCCTTAATTGAATCGGACCGAATATTTATTTACTTTTATAATCACAAGTAAAAAATCATAGGAATTTCAATAGAATTTAGAGATTCGTGCAATATATCTAACTAGAGTTTATGGGTTTTAAGCTGATTAAAATTGACAGATCAGTTTATAATTTTATTAAGAAACTAAATATTTGTAGAATAAGAATTCTATTGGGATAGATATTCCTTTTAGGATAAGTACTCAATTAATTAAAATATTTAATCAGAAAATCATTTAATCAGATTAAATGTGCAATTAGAATTTTTTTATTTGTTCTAATTGCATATTGAATATATATCAGTTGTAGAAGCATTTGAAAATTCTAAAATTGCATCGTCAAAAATATTGCGTACCAAAGAATAACATAACTTCAGACTTGAAATCAAATAGAAAATGAAGCCTAATGGTTTCATACTCAAGCAAAGCAATAAAAGAAATAACAACAAGGTCAATCATTTTTCTATAAAGTGAAAAATCTATTAAAATTTGGGCTAATAAGACACAAAAAGGTATTAAATACGCAGATGGACTCCCTGAGTTCTAACCCAATAAGCCATATGACAGCATAATTGGGCAGTATAAGACCGATGCAGAGCACTCTGCCTCCCCATACAGTAATGCAGCTGCATAATCAGATTTCTACGTTGTGCACCAATTATGGGTGAGATGAGATTCAGAGAGAACTTGCTCTGGTCTATATTTAGTTTCACATTTAACTTTTAGGCAGCTGGATAGGTCCATTCTGGTCAGCTCAGATTTAGGTCAAGGATCAATGTGAGAACCCTTGTCAAAAGCTGTCTTTATCAGACATCAGCATGTGTAACATCTATGACCATTGAAGCCACACAATTCGTCAAGCACAGAGCATAATCAAATAAGTACAGTAACCTACATGGAAACTTAGATTCATACAACACATGATTGTTTAAATGATTTTTTTTTAATTTCGCAAAATTGTGTATCAGCTTCCGCAAAGGGATAATGGAATATATTAGACATATCCTTTCAGTTGAAGAATTGGCATTGCTTGTAATTCATGCTATTTTCATCTATAATGTCACTAAGATGTAACTTGATGACCTATGGTTTTACTTTAAGGTTCGAGACTAGCTACTTGAAGTGAATAAAAGTTCAACATCGGATTTGATTCTAGATAAATAAGCAAGTCCTAATAGGGACATGCCTACTACTTTAAACTTAAGATATTAACATTAATTGAATTTTTTCCTCAAGGAATAACCTCTTTCTTCACCCTCATGTGTACTTGTATCATTCATTTATCTCTAATAGAGAGTAATAAAATTGTTATCTGTTGCCCCAATTTATATAAAGGAGAAATTTTTAAAATAGACCCTTTCACAAAAGCAATTATCATTATCGACCTATTCTCAAAGTATTTATCAAAATCGACCTAGTTTTAGCCATGTCAGCATCGTGCGCTAAAACCAGGTTGATTTTGAAAAAAAAAATTGTTTACAAACTCTACCGTAGAGTTTAATTGGTAATTAATCTCTACGGAATTCACAATCCTGTGTAATTAGCAAAAGTCACTAATTATATGGGATTGGCGATCCCATATATAATATTTCTTCTCATATTTTAACAAATATCACACTAGGTCAAGTGGTTTTAGCTTATATTTTTGAGTTCTCCTAGGAAGGTAGTGTGTTCAAATCTCACATTTGTCAAATTAATTTGTATTTACTTTTTAATTTTTTTCCTTTCAATGTTGGTGAAATTTCGAAATCACGTATGATATTTCCAAAAGTTCACTAAAATAAAATAGAAAATGAAAAAAACCAAGTGACAAACATGACATTTGAACCCACACCCATTTAAAACAAATCTTAAGACTAGCACCTACGACCGCTAGAGCAAACTATCTAATTTGTTGAAAATTATATAAATGAAGTATATACGGGATTCATAATCCCGTGGACTTTAATTGAGTGATTAAACTCTACGTGATTGGCAATCCCAAAAGAGTTTAATTGAGTAATTAAACTCTATAGGATTCCCATTCCTATAAAGTTTGTAAAATATTTTTTTCAAAATCAACCTAGTTTCAACAGACGATGTTGATGTGGTTGAAACTAGGGAGTTTGATAAATACTGTTAGAATAGGTCGCCAATGATGATTATTTTTATGAAGGGTCTATTTTTAAAATTTCTCCAACATTACAACACCAAAAATCCTAAACGAAATGTCCAGACGTATTGCATTTTTTCTTATGAAGGCAAAGGAAAACATTGAGAAGGCGAAGTTAGCAAGATAATCCACAAAGAAAAGGGGAAGATCATCATACAGTGTTCCATGCACAGGAAAAACCATCTGTTGAGAGAAACCAACTACTCCCTCCGGACTGCAAGCCTTGCCACCCACCAAACATTTCAAAGTCCACCAGTTCTTCAGCGTTATTATCTTCAGACTCATGCCTCTTTCTCCTCTTTCTCTTCCTAGCTTTCTTTCTCTTCTTGTCACCATCTTTTCTTGCAATGTCTTCTCCATCACTGTTTGAGCTACATAGCATTGAAAAACCATCTGAGTTCACTAATGAATATTCGTCAGACTTGCGGAAACTTATTCCATTCTCAACAAACAATGATTCACATGACTGTCGAGTTCGGCATTCTTTTGACAAGTAATAGTGGATAATCCAGGATTGAAGTCCCAGCCATTTTATTGCCACTTGCTCTTTCATGTCTGCACATTCTTTCATGAGAGCCCAATGATCAGCATCACTAAATGCTACTGCATCTCTCAAAAGATCCTCCAACTTTCCCTTCTCCTCCTCATGATCTTCATCACCCAAGACACGCAACAGTTGTCTCCCATGAGAGATAACAGCATTTAACAAAAGAAAATCATCAAGTGACATAAAATCATTACATTTTGAAAGAAGATTTTCAAGCCAACAAGATGGGTAGCCATATTCCTTGCACTTTACATTTTGACGAATCAGCCTACCAAGGGACTTCAAAAAAGTTAGGAGACTGTTCTCATCCAACAAAATGAGGAGATTTTGAGATAGAAATGAAAATTCAACTTCCTCAAGAAAATCCTCAATGACCATCCAGATATCATCTAACTTCTCCTCATACATCATCTGCATAAATTGATCTACAAAGTATTTCACGTCAAGGTTCAAAATATCACCATCCTTAACAGATTCGGCAAGCTCATCTGATGGCCAGAAATCTGGTACATATTCAAGAAAATTTTCTACAGTTTTCAGGACATCCAAGTCATAAAAATAATGGGGTTTTGTAGCAACAACTGCCGGAGATTGACCATGCTTCCCTTTCCACTCAAGCTCCTCCCAACAAATATCTCGGTTCACAAACGCAAACTGGGATAGTGCTCTAGCTCCTTTCTTGTGTCCAGATTCACTAGTAGTTGCAAAATTATCAAACCATTGCAAGATGTGCTTCGGGTTACCTGCACATATTCACATAATACTTTGACTAACTTAGTTTCAGGTCAGCATAGCCATTGAGAATAAATACAATTCTTGACTCTCCTAAACTTTGGTCCGATTTGCATAAGGGTGAAGTAGTAAACAAATTCAGAACAAACCTGAAAGAGGAAATATATACACATTAGCGTGAAATGATAAACGAAAACTAACATATAACCTATAACATGATTACATGTTCATATAAAAAGAAGAATTGACAGAAAAAACTGAGCTACCTTGGAAAAACTTCTCAAGCATGTAACTTTTCTTTGCAATTATAGGCCCCACTTTCTCCGGCCTCTTCTCGAAAACCATTCGCAGAACTCGAGCAGCCACATCCTGTTTCGAGTTCTTAGATCTCAAGAGATCAACAAACAGGCCACGCCGATCGCGAGGATCAATCGTATGGATGCTTGAAATGCTATTGCAGAGCCAAATCCGAGCTTCATATCTACCACCAGATCTTATCACTCTCCATATAATTGATTCAAGATTCTGCAAAAGAGAGATTCTCTCTTTCGCGGCGCCTTCATTTCGAAAATCACTAGACGCTGGTGGCGATAAGAAGAGTTTAACCATTCTCTGTTACAGAATTCAAATTCCTTCAACCCTAATGAGATCATGAACGATTATTATCAATTTCCACCGATAAAATAGGGGAATTAGAGGTAGCGGTACTGAAATGAAACCCTAAAAATCTATAAAACTAAGGTTAATAAGTCGAGAAATTAGGGTTTTCGGGTTTTGAGTATGATTGATGATGACAAATATATGTTTAATTGATAATAATTGGACAATGAAGTTGAAGATGCGTACAGATCGATCTCACTCGCAGTGAAGAGAGGAAGGAAATCTCGTAGAAAAACAGGAAATTTCTTCGTTCATTACATTGATTGATCGATAACCTTTTGTTGTCGCTCTGCATTTTTATCTCGGATGAATTGGGTCGGGTTCGGACCCGATCCGCATTAGTCTGTTATCTGAGTCCGAAAACAATTTGACAGGGGTTAAAAGCTTACATATATAGTCTCGAGTTTCTTTTTTTTTTTTTTTCCCTTCCTTTTTCCTTCTTTTTTGATGGTAATCTCGAGTCTCTTTTTTAACTACACAAATCAATAGGACCAATTGTTTTTAAAGCAATCCTATGGTCAGATTTTCATTCGTTAAACCTATTCTTTAAACTACCATTTATCTAGAATTTTTAAGGAATATTTATCTAGAATCATCACTCAAAAGTTTGCAAAGAAGATGGACCCAGTTTACGGACTCAACTCAAAGTTTGAAATGAATGGAATAATTGTAGTTTTCCTCCCACGATTTTCTCTCTTATAGAGTAGAACTAATGTAAGTGGTGTAAAAGTAATGCATGTATAGTGTAATTATCACTACTATCTTTTAAGCAAGAAGATCTCATGTTCAGCCATAGCTAGTCAGTAATCAATGTCATCTCTGGTTAACATGAAGAGTCAAAAGCCATGCTTAATTAATACTCACTCACATATATAAAACAAAACAATATAAAAAATCCAAATAACTGTACAATGACGTTGAAATAAAACTACGAACGGGGACCCGAGCGAGAACAGCAATTATTAGCTACTAAATTTGCAACACAAAGCAAAGCAATGAACCTACCACATAAGAGGACTCAGAACTGAAAAAAGAAAAACAGCATAAGAAAAACCATAACTTCAGAAAACTAATCAAATTTCCGAAACATGCCAGAATTATGGCTACAGTCAAAATTTGAAATGTCATTAAGCAAGTCGAAACAAACTTAATATTACGATTATCACTAACCCCTAGCCAAAACAAAGGACTTTAACAGTAGCTGTAGAGTTGAAAGCAAATAGAACTGATACAAAAAATGCTATGAAAATTAAGCTAATCTTGACTGGATCTTCACTCGTCGTCATCTTCATCCTCATCATCACCACCTCCAGCACTGTTGAGGGCATTCAACCTTTCAATAAGCCTGGCCTTCCTCTCCTCGTACGTCAGCTTCTTCAAGTTGTATCTGTCAGACAAAAACCAGTATATCAGCAATAAATCAGTAAGGGGCACTGAGAATGCATCGACAAACTTAAATCAACAAGGGACAGGATTTCACCTCTTGTGCTCCTTTGGAGGCTCCTTGGTGGATTTCACCGGAGTTGGGCCTGCTCTGATGGCAGCATGCACCTTCTTGTAAAGCTCTTCCATGTCATCAGCTTCAATTCCCTCCTTGATGTAGTCACTAAAATGAGTCTGATATTTCTCAGGCTCATCCTCCATCAGTGTCTGAAAGAAGAATCACAAGTTGAATATCTGATAAAAGAATATACCAGCAAATGAGTAGTCAATGCTGGCCTCAAAGACACAAGTAAATAACATACAACTGGGAATTAAAAGGAAAGATTTAGGTCTTACCCTCATGTAAGAGGCAACATGGCCACGAAAATGTACTTCCTGTGAACCTCAGCATCTAACTGCTTGTCATCCTTCTTGAAACCTGCAAACCTCTTCTCACTGTGAGGAATGTCGAGGCCATCAAGTGCTCCCTGCATTAGAAAAAATAGGGCGTAAGAAACCACTGTTGACACAGTGTCGACTGAAATTATAGAATCAAAATAGCTATCAGATAATCCTACAGAAAATTTCTAGATATATGTTAATTGTTATGAGAAGTACTAGTACTCTCAGAATCATACAAATAACCTGGGAATGTAAAGCCCTATCCTATGCATTGCTCCAGATTTGCAACATGGGAAATTGTGCTAATCTCGAATTGTCTGCAGATTAAAATGATCATACTCGTGGTATGTTTGAACAGTTGAAGTATGAGTGCGGTTTTAATAATGTATGATGCATAGCAGAGGAAATAAAGGATGAACTTATTCTCTATGTTTAACCTAGTCTTCATCTAACAGATGAGTTAAGACTGTTAAGTCAACCTGATCCCAAGTTCCATCTCCATAAATAAGAAATTGGGGAACAAATAAGGAAGAGCATTTTACAGTTACAGATGTAAAGGACCTTCAGTATTAAGGAAGAAAAGCAATTTATATGGTTTAGCGTAATAGGCCTCCCAAAGAAAGTTATGGTAAGGGTTAGGAAAATCAATTAATAGCTAAAACATGCTGACATGTAATTGCAGGAAAAAGAATAAGGGATGAAGGACAAAAAGCATCTGGATTATTTCATGGAACTTTATCAATTAGCCCTATAGAAACCTCATCTTTGAGACAAGCATCATCTCAAATAACTAAGCAAAAAATTCTTGCAGATGCCCAAATAGCTCAAAGTCATGTTTCTTATAAAACCGATGGACTTATTTAAAAATGGAAAGCTGTCTTTTACTGTCCAACAATCAGGCCTCAACTTAATAGTCTAAACATTTCAATGCCTAACTCTAGTTTCTTTGTTAAATGTCCATAAGTAATTGTCATCAAGAGATTAGAAAAAGCAATTTGCAATTAGAAGTAAAAACATCAGGGTAATGGCAAAATAACTACTAGCGATGGTGAAGAAATAGATCCTCCCAAAAACGCAGTACAAAATTAGTATGACCTAAATGATCTAAAACAACATTTAGAAAAGGAATTTAACATGTAGTTGCAGCAAAGAGGAGAAGGGATGAAGAAAAAGATTGTGTTTCTTACACAAAACTCACATTGACTCATTTTCAAAAGGGATACTAATCTTCTTGACAACTAGCAATCATGGCTCAACTTACCCTTTAACATGATTATGTAATGTGCTCATCTCCGTCCCTCTAAAGTTCAATAAACCTATTACTATTACTGATTTAACAGATGACTTCACTATTTCACTAAATGACACGTTTGGGCCAAACATGCAGTCACTAAATTGATTTAATATACATAATGTAGTGAATCAATAAAGGATTTAAGGATATGGTATTAAAAGTGGTACCTTAAGAGCACCAAATACACGGTTGCCAGTGGTTGTCCTAATAAGACCAACATCCAAGAGAGCGCGGAAGGGCCTCCTGCTTTCGGCTGGTTCAACAGAAAAATCCTCTCCAGTAGCCTAAAGAAAATATAAGTATGTCAGAAAAACTTTAGCCCTAACCATGCGAAACTGAGTATTATTAAATAACAATACCTCAACATTCCCCTCATATTCCTCATCCATTTCAAGCATCTTGAGAACACGGCGAGCCAACAGAAGTCCAGTGCAGTAGGCTAATTTTTGTTCAACATAGGTTATAGTATGAAAATACCAAACGCTAAATCGAAAGAAACTATTAAAATGCTCATTTAAAACATTGTATAACTACCTGCAGCATAGTTGGTAAGACCAACTTTAAGCCCATAGTGAGGTAGCTCATGAGAATAAGCTGCAGCGAGAACCATATCACCAGTGATGCTTGCAGATGTTATTTGTGCATTACATTGATTGATCGATAACCTTTGTTGTCGCTCTGCATTTTATCTCGGATGAATTGGGTCGGGTTCGGACCCGATCCGCATTAGTCTGTTATCTGAGTCCGAAAACAATTTGACAGGGGTTAAAAGCTTACATATATAGTCTCGAGTTTCTTTTTTTTCCCTTCCTTTTTCCTTCTTTTTGATGGTAATCTCGAGTCTCTTTTTAACTACACAAATCAATAGGACCAATTGTTTTTAAAGCAATCCTATGGTCAGATTTTCATTCGTTAAACCTATTCTTTAAACTACCATTTATCTAGAATTTTTAAGGAATATTTATCTAGAATCATCACTCAAAAGTTTGCAAAGAAGATGGACCCAGTTTACGGACTCAACTCAAAGTTTGAAATGAATGGAATAATTGTAGTTTTCCTCCCACGATTTTCTCTCTTATAGAGTAGAACTAATGTAAGTGGTGTAAAAGTAATGCATGTATAGTGTAATTATCACTACTATCTTTTAAGCAAGAAGATCTCATGTTCAGCCATAGCTAGTCAGTAATCAATGTCATCTCTGGTTAACATGAAGAGTCAAAAGCCATGCTTAATTAATACTCACTCACATATATAAAACAAAACAATATAAAAAATCCAAATAACTGTACAATGACGTTGAAATAAAACTACGAACGGGGACCCGAGCGAGAACAGCAATTATTAGCTACTAAATTTGCAACACAAAGCAAAGCAATGAACCTACCACATAAGAGGACTCAGAACTGAAAAAAGAAAAACAGCATAAGAAAAACCATAACTTCAGAAAACTAATCAAATTTCCGAAACATGCCAGAATTATGGCTACAGTCAAAATTTGAAATGTCATTAAGCAAGTCGAAACAAACTTAATATTACGATTATCACTAACTAGCCAAAACAAAGGACTTTAACAGTAGCTGTAGAGTTGAAAGCAAATAGAACTGATACAAAAAATGCTATGAAAATTAAGCTAATCTTGACTGGATCTTCACTCGTCGTCATCTTCATCCTCATCATCACCACCTCCAGCACTGTTGAGGGCATTCAACCTTTCAATAAGCCTGGCCTTCCTCTCCTCGTACGTCAGCTTCTTCAAGTTGTATCTGTCAGACAAAAACCAGTATATCAGCAATAAATCAGTAAGGGGCACTGAGAATGCATACAAACTTAAATCAACAAGGGACAGGATTTCACCTCTTGTGCTCCTTTGGAAGCTCCTTGGTGGATTTCACCGGAGTTGGGCCTGCTCTGATGGCAGCATGCACCTTCTTGTAAAGCTCTTCCATGTCATCAGCTTCAATTCCCTCCTTGATGTAGTCACTAAAATGAGTCTGATATTTCTCAGGCTCATCCTCCATCAGTGTCTGAAAGAAGAATCACAAGGTGAATATCTGATAAAAGAATATACCAGCAAATGAGTAGTCAATGCTGGCCTCAAAAGAGACACAAGTAAATAACATACAACTGGGAATTAAAAAGGAAAGATTTAGGTCTTACCCTCATGTAAGAGGCAACATGGCCACCGAAAATGTACTTCCTGTGAACCTCAGCATCTAACTGCTTGTCATCCTTCTTGAAACCTGCAAACCTCTTCTCACTGTGAGGAATGTCGAGGCCGCCATCAAGTGCTCCCTGCATTAGAAAAAATAGGAGCGTAAGAAACCACTGTTGACACAGTGTCGACTGAAATTATAGAATCAAAATAGCTATCAGATAATCCTACAGAAAATTTCTAGATATATGTTAATTGTTATGAGAAGTACTAGTACTCTCAGAATCATACAAATAACCTGGGAATGTAAAGCCCTATCCTATGCATTGCTCCAGATTTGCAACATGGGAAATTGTGCTAATCTCGAATTGTCTGCAGATTAAAATGATCATACTCGTGGTATGTTTGAACAGTTGAAGTATGAGTGCGGTTTTAATAATGTATGATGCATAGCAGAGGAAATAAAGGATGAACTTATTCTCTATGTTTAACCTAGTCTTCATCTAACAGATGAGTTAAGACTGTTAAGTCAACCTGATCCCAAGTTCCATCTCCATAAATAAGAAATTGGGGGAACAAATAAGGAAGAGCATTTTACAGTTACAGATGTAAAGGACCTTCAGTATTAAGGAAGAAAAGCGAATTTATATGGTTTAGCGTAATAGGCCTCCCAAAGAAAGTTATGGTAAGGGTTAGGAAAATCGAATTAATAGCTAAAACATGCTGACATGTAATTGCAGGAAAAAGAATAAGGGATGAAGGACAAAAAGAAAGCATCTGGATTATTTCATGGAACTTTATCAATTAGCCCTATAGAAACCTCATCTTTGAGACAAGCATCATCTCAAATAACTAAGCAAAAAAAATTCTTGCAGATGCCCAAATAGCTCAAAGTCATGTTTCTTATAAAACCGATGGACTTATTTAAAAATGGAAAGCTGTCTTTTACTGTCCAACAATCAGGCCTCAACTTAATAGTCTAAACATTTCAATGCCTAACTCTAGTTTCTTTGTTAAATGTCCATAAGTAATTGTCATCAAGAGATTAGAAAAAGCAATTTGCAATTAGAAGTAAAAACATCAGGGTAATGGCAAAATAACTACTAGCGATGGTGAAGAAATAGATCCTCCCAAAAACGCAGTACAAAAATAGTATGACCTAAATGATCTAAAACAACATTTAGAAAAGGAATTTAACATGTAGTTGCAGCAAAGAGGAGAAGGGATGAAGAAAAAGATTGTGTTTCTTACACAAAACTCACATTGACTCATTTTCAAAAGGATACTAATCTTCTTGACAACTAGCAATCATGGCTCAACTTACCCTTTAACATGATTATGTAATGTGCTCATCTCCGTCCCTCTAAAGTTCAATAAACCTATTACTATTACTGATTTAACAGATGACTTCACTATTTCACTAAATGACACGTTTGGGCCAAACATGCAGTCACTAAATTTAATTTAATATACATAATGTAGTGAATCAATAAAGGATTTAAGGATATGGTATTAAAAGTGGTACCTTAAGAGCACCAAATACACGGTTGCCAGTGGTTGTCCTAATAAGACCAACATCCAAGAGAGCTGAAGGGCCTCCTGCTTCGGCTGGTTCAACAGAAAAATCCTCTCCAGTAGCCTAAAGAAAATATAAGTATGTCAGAAAAACTTTAGCCCTAAAACTGAGTATTATTAAATAACAATACCTCAACATTCCCCTCATATTCCTCATCCATTTCAAGCATCTTGAGAACACGTGAGCCAACAGAAGTCCAGTGCAGTAGGCTAATTTTTGTTCAACATAGGTTATAGTATGAAAATACCAAGCTAAATCGAAAGAAACTATTAAAATGCTCATTTAAAACATTGTATAACTACCTGCAGCATAGTTGGTAAGACCAACTTTAAGCCCATAGTGAGGTAGCTCATGAGAATAAGCTGCAGAGAACCATATCACCAGTGATGCTTGCAGATGTTATTTGTGCAATAATATCCTTGTTGGTGAATCGAACAACAAATCGGTACTTGGGTGTTGTACTTATTCTTATCCTGATTGATAAGCGAATCCGTGCCGGTAATCAGTCTTCCCATCTGCACAACCAACAGAGATATTTTCAGTATAAACAGAAGAAAAAAAGGACTTTGAACAGAATAAAGTAGGGCAAGTACCTCTCCTTCTCTTGTATTTCACTTGGAAACGCTTAAAGTAAGCCCTAGACTTCTGGGCCTTGACAAATGCCTAAAATTCATGTGACAAGCGTGAGTCAAATATATGAGACTAATATTATTAACGGAATGATGGGTATGAGGGTGGCTCATTTTGCTAAATGCGCTACTAAGAGATAAAATGGTGAGATCCACACCTTTTGATGTGACTAGCAAGATAGGCCTCACCTCATGGCTAACTCTTGGTAGCCCATTTAGCAATTGAGCCGCCATCTCATATCCATTATTTCCTATTATTAAATGGTTATGACCCAAACATGTAAACAAATAGCATCATGTTAATTTTCTGGACACATACAAAGTGATTTAGCATGATAAAATATAGGGCAATTTGCACTCAAATAACTAGAAAATTACCTCATTTTTAACTTGGATACCCAAAGAAAAAAAAGTTGCCCTAAAAATACAATAAAGTTCAACAACACTTGACTTCACCACACCCCCAAAAAACCCTCAAAATACCCCAAAGTGCAACAAAATTTAACATTCACACCCCAAACTTGAATTTCCTGAGTTTTGAGGTATCAAACTATAATTTTTGTTAAGTTTGGGACATCAAAGTTATATTTTGTTGAACTAAAATTGAGTAAACTTAAAATATAATGCAGGGTCTAGACAGCAATGATGAGACCGAACAGAAGTGTAATTAACAGCCTAATAATCAAGAAGTTGATCATCATTAAAATGTTCTCTCTGTATATATATAATTTATCAAAAGATACTGGAATTCCTCACCTCGTACGTCAGCTTCTTCAAGTTGTATCTGTCAGACAAAAACCAGTATATCAGCAATAAATCAGTAAGGGGCACTGAGAATGCATCGACAAACTTAAATCAACAAGGGACAGGATTTCACCTCTTGTGCTCCTTTGGAGGCTCCTTGGTGGATTTCACCGGAGTTGGGCCTGCTCTGATGGCAGCATGCACCTTCTTGTAAAGCTCTTCCATGTCATCAGCTTCAATTCCCTCCTTGATGTAGTCACTAAAATGAGTCTGATATTTCTCAGGCTCATCCTCCATCAGTGTCTGAAAGAAGAATCACAAGTTGAATATCTGATAAAAGAATATACCAGCAAATGAGTAGTCAATGCTGGCCTCAAAGAGACACAAGTAAATAACATACAACTGGGAATTAAAAAGGAAAGATTTAGGTCTTACCCTCATGTAAGAGGCAACATGGCCACCGAAAATGTACTTCCTGTGAACCTCAGCATCTAACTGCTTGTCATCCTTCTTGAAACCTGCAAACCTCTTCTCACTGTGAGGAATGTCGAGGCCGCCATCAAGTGCTCCCTGCATTAGAAAAAATAGGAGCGTAAGAAACCACTGTTGACACAGTGTCGACTGAAATTATAGAATCAAAATAGCTATCAGATAATCCTACAGAAAATTTCTAGATATATGTTAATTGTTATGAGAAGTACTAGTACTCTCAGAATCATACAAATAACCTGGGAATGTAAAGCCCTATCCTATGCATTGCTCCAGATTTGCAACATGGGAAATTGTGCTAATCTCAATTGTCTGCAGATTAAAATGATCATACTCGTGGTATGTTTGAACAGTTGAAGTATGAGTGCGGTTTTAATAATGTATGATGCATAGCAGAGGAAATAAAGGATGAACTTATTCTCTATGTTTAACCTAGTCTTCATCTAACAGATGAGTTAAGACTGTTAAGTCAACCTGATCCCAAGTTCCATCTCCATAAATAAGAAATTGGGGAACAAATAAGGAAGAGCATTTTACAGTTACAGATGTAAAGGACCTTCAGTATTAAGGAAGAAAAGCGAATTTATATGGTTTAGCGTAATAGGCCTCCCAAAGAAAGTTATGGTAAGGGTTAGGAAAATCGAATTAATAGCTAAAACATGCTGACATGTAATTGCAGGAAAAAGAATAAGGGATGAAGGACAAAAAGAAAGCATCTGGATTATTTCATGGAACTTTATCAATTAGCCCTATAGAAACCTCATCTTTGAGACAAGCATCATCTCAAATAACTAAGCAAAAAATTCTTGCAGATGCCCAAATAGCTCAAAGTCATGTTTCTTATAAAACCGATGGACTTATTTAAAAAATGGAAAGCTGTCTTTTTACTGTCCAACAATCAGGCCTCAACTTAATAGTCTAAACATTTCAATGCCTAACTCTAGTTTCTTTGTTAAATGTCCATAAGTAATTGTCATCAAGAGATTAGAAAAAGCAATTTGCAATTAGAAGTAAAAAAACATCAGGGTAATGGCAAAATAACTACTAGCGATGGTGAAGAAATAGATCCTCCCAAAAAAATGCAGTACAAAAATTAGTATGACCTAAATGATCTAAAAACAACATTTAGAAAAGGAATTTAACATGTAGTTGCAGCAAAGAGGAGAAGGGATGAAGAAAAAGATTGTGTTTCTTACACAAAACTCACATTGACTCATTTTCAAAAGGGATACTAATCTTCTTGACAACTAGCAATCATGGCTCAACTTACCCTTTAACATGATTATGTAATGTGCTCATCTCCGTCCCTCTAAAGTTCAATAAACCTATTACTATTACTGATTTAACAGATGACTTCACTATTTCACTAAATGACACGTTTGGGCCAAACATGCAGTCACTAAATTTAATTTAATATACATAATGTAGTGAATCAATAAAGGATTTAAGGATATGGTATTAAAAGTGGTACCTTAAGAGCACCAAATACACGGTTGCCAGTGGTTGTCCTAATAAGACCAACATCCAAGAGAGCGCGGAAGGGCCTCCTGCTTTCGGCTGGTTCAACAGAAAAATCCTCTCCAGTAGCCTAAAGAAAATATAAGTATGTCAGAAAAACTTTAGCCCTAACCATGCGAAACTGAGTATTATTAAATAACAATACCTCAACATTCCCCTCATATTCCTCATCCATTTCAAGCATCTTGAGAACACGGCGAGCCAACAGAAGTCCAGTGCAGTAGGCTAATTTTTGTTCAACATAGGTTATAGTATGAAAATACCAAACGCTAAATCGAAAGAAACTATTAAAATGCTCATTTAAAACATTGTATAACTACCTGCAGCATAGTTGGTAAGACCAACTTTAAGCCCATAGTGAGGTAGCTCATGAGAATAAGCTGCAGCGAGAACCATATCACCAGTGATGCTTGCAGATGTTATTTGTGCAATAATATCCTTGTTGGTGAATCGAACAACAAATCGGTACTTCGGGGTGTTGTACTTATTCTTATCCTGATTGATAAGCCGAATCCGTGCCCGGTAATCAGTCTTCCCATCTGCACAACCAACAGAGATATTTTCAGTATAAACAGAAGAAAAAAAGGACTTTGAACAGAATAAAGTAGGGCAAGTACCTCTCCTTCTCTTGTATTTCACTTGGAAACGCTTAAAGTAAGCCCTAGACTTCTGGGCCTTGACAAATGCCTAAAAATTCATGTGACAAGCGTGAGTCAAATATATGAGACTAATATTATTAACGGAATGATGGGTATGAGGTGGCGGCTCATTTTGCTAAATGCGCTACTAAGAGATAAAATGGTGAGATCCACACCTTTTGATGTGACTAGCAAGATAGGCCTCACCTCATGGCTAACTCTTGGTAGCCCATTTAGCAATTGAGCCGCCATCTCATATCCATTATTTCCTATTATTAAATGGTTATGACCCAAACATGTAAACAAATAGCATCATGTTAATTTTCTGGACACATACAAAGTGATTTAGCATGATAAAATATAGGGCAATTTGCACTCAAATAACTAGAAAGTTACCTCATTTTTAACTTGGATACCCAAAGAAAAAAAGTTGCCCAAAAAATACAACAAAGTTCAACAACACTTGACTTCACCACACCCCCAAAAACCCTCAAAAATACCCCAAAGTGCAACAAAATTTAACATTCACACCCCCAAACTTGAATTTCCTGAGTTTTGAGGTATCAAACTATAATTTTTTGTTAAGTTTGGAACATCAAAGTTATATTTTGTTGAACTAAAATTGGAGTAAACTTTTTCGATATTTAACAGCAAGTAATCCTAAAATATAATGCAGGGTCTAGACAGCAATGATGAGACCGAACAGAAGTGTAATTAACAGCCTAATAATCAAGAAGTTGATCATCATTAAAATGTTCTCTCTGTATATATATAATTTATCAAAAGATACTGGAATTCCTCACCTCCAAAAAGCAAGAAGCGCTATTGAGGAACATCCCAACACCAAAAACATATATCAGATTTAATAACTAAAGATCTACAAGAATTATAATCTGAACCCATTTGATCCTCTTTTATCTAATAAATCACAGTTTAGATCCAATCATAAAAAATGCTACAGAACTTAAGTATGAGAAATAGATCTAAGAATAAAACCCTAGAGACAAATGTACGCAAATAGAGAAAGATCCAAGTAATAAATTTGGTAAATTTAATAATGGATGGTGATGGATCTCTTACCATTGCTCTCCCTCCTCTGTGAGCTCTCTCTTAGAAGAATGAAGAAGAAAGAGAGTAAAAGGGATTTTAAGAGAGCGGCGGGTTCTAGTTTTATATAAAAGCCTAGATATCTCGATCTAGGGTTTATAACTTGTCCGCGTAGCGAACGGCTGAGATTTGTCGAATTCGTATTGTTGGGTCTGGGTCGGGCCGTATCGGGCTCAGACTTGCTTGCTTTATTTTTCTTCTCTTTTTTCGCCTCTCTTTTATATTATTTGGAAAATATATTAGTTACTTAGTTTTCCCTTATGCACACATGGAATTTATGGGATGGTATGGATGAACCAATAAAAATTAAGGTTTTGTTTGATAAGACAAAATTGTAATTACACCAAATATTGTTTTTAATATTTGTATAGAAAAATTAATCTGAATTTTATCCTTCGGTGATCTACAATTTATTGCATCAAAATACATTTTAGTTGCATGTTTGCCTGTAAAACATTCTAAAATGTGTATATATAACTAAAAGGATGTTTTTTGTGGGGAAATTTGCTTTGAGCCCTCTTTTTTAAATTTTTCATTTGTCTCACCCTTTGACCAACTCCTTGTGTTAAACATTCCATTGACCTACATTTTTTACTCTCCCCCATTCCTCACCTCCCTCCCTCTTTTTCTTCCCAGGCAAAATGCATTCATTTTAACCTCTCATCTCTCCACCCTCTCTCCTTTTCTCCCTAGAATACTCTCATATTTAACTTCTTGTCTCTTTACCATCGTCAACCTCTCACATCTTTGTTTTTCTTTGTTTTCATCTTCCTCCTCTCACCTTCACCTTCCATCCCATGTTGGCCTCCTCCTATCCTTCTTTTCAAACTTTATTTTTGTTGTCCTCCTCTCTTCTTCTTCCATCTCCACCTCCGGCTTACCTACATCTTCCTCTCTTATCCTTCTCAGCCTCTTCTATCTACGCTCCCATCTTCTTCTCCTTCTCCATCTCTATCTTTGTTCTAGTTTCTCGTCCTTCTCTTCCATCAATATGTATGCATTATTTCTCTCCTCCTTCTCCACCTCCATGCATGCAGCTCCTCTCTCATTTCTCCTCCTTCCTCCTCTCTTTGCATCCACTTCCATCCTCCTTCACCCTTTCTTCCTTTTCTTTTTCCATCATCTTTCTTAAGTCAAAGTCATGCCAAAGTTTAAAAAGATAAAAGTCAACAAAAATAATAAAATTTCATACAAATAGATAAATGTTAATAATTGATAATAAAAGTTTATAAAAATTTAAAATAATAGAAAATAATCGAGTTAACAAAAATAATCAAATTAATAAAATATATAAGTTAACAAAATTAATTGTTAACTTTAGTTATTGGTTGTTAACTTCACTTATTTTTGTTAACTTAAGTTGACCTTGGAAAAGGTGACGATCGAGGAAAGAGGTGAGAATGAGGAAAGAATGGTGAGAACGAAGACGAAAGAGGAAGAGAATGTGGGCAGAGATAAAAGAAAAAAGGAGGAGGAGGTGGAAAGTAAGATTAAGGGCAGAGGGGTGAAGGAAAAAGAAAGAGGAAAAAGAACGAGGAGGATAAGGAGATAAGAGGCTAAAGAGGAGTAGGAGATGAGAGGTTGAAGATGAGGTATTTTGGTGAGAGAAAAGAGAGGGAGGAGAGAAGGAGGGAGAGTAAAATAAAGTCAATAGGGTTTTCACATAATGAGTTGGTCAAAGGTGGGGACGAAAAATAGAAAAGGGTCTCAAAGCAAATTTCCTATTATAATTTTGATATATGATTTGATGAAATAATATTAGGAGATTTGGGTTAAGTTCTTATTTTGTAGATTTTTATGTTAATTTCTTGATTAAGAAAATTATAAGGTATACCCTCGAGTCTCAAAAAAGGTACCCCTCTCGCTCATTTTACTTTAGACCTTTTAGCCTATTGTGCATTAGTTGTCAAAATCCAATAGCCTAGAAATTTTGGCCATTCAAAACGAAACTATCTAGGACATGTTTGTTTAAGGTTATTATTTTTATTATTATTTACTATTTTTAAATGTTAGTTGCAACTAATGCATCACTACTTTTTTGGTTGGATCAGATATGTACTAATGAATTTGTAGGGTAAAAGAGACCAAAATATCAATCATTTCCATTCGCTTGCCACCTATCGTTCACATCTTATATTATCATCTCAATATGTTTTACATCTCCTTTAAAATTACATGCATAGGGTAATAATTCAACCTCATCTTACAATGTCATTATCACAACTAAGGTTTGTTAGCCCCTTGGTGCAATGTAAGCCTTGTGAACCCACCGGGCAACATCTTATCTATCAAGCCACCTACCCACAATGACGAGTCATTATTGCACCTAATCCTCATGAGTTACCTTATAAACATACCCAAAGTTTTGCGGGTGCTAAAGATGAGTCAAGTAAATAGAATATCACAATTATATTCTAGAGTCGTGTTGATGCCTCTATGATGTTTCTCGTCCATGAGAGTTGCTATGAGAATTTTCCTCTTTTATGATCTCGACCTCTAAGGCTCTTAGTGACCCATATAAGTAAAGACATATTGGCATACCTCTCCCCCTACCTCGAGTGGCGTTAGTGGTTGGGACTTGGAGTCATAAGGCAAGGGGATTGTGATCTGTATGACATGCTTCTTCATTTTCAATTATTAGGCATTATAATATTTGTCCTATTCATCTACTGGCTTTGAAAGGGGAACCAAGCTTCAAGGTTTACTTGGATGGTACTTTCGTGCTTGAGACGTTGGGTTTTGATTTGAGCCTCTTCTTAGAAACCTCATAAGTGACCGTTACATTGTTCTAAACCGAGTATTATCCATGACTTTCTCTATGGTTTCCATCGAGTTTAGGAGTCAAACTTGAGGCTCCGATATTGGATAGTCCCATCGAGTTAGTCATAAAAAGAACACACTAGCACATGACAGTTGTATTCCTCGTAACTTGCATATATACTTTGTTTCGATAGTCCTAGCCAAGGTTTAATTTCATAAAATGAAAGTATAATTTTGCCAAATATTATTTTAAATATTTATAAAATTAATCTGAAAATTTTCTTTCAATAATCTACAATTTATTGCATGAAAATGCAATTGCATGTTTGCTTGTAAAGTATTCTACAATGTGTACATGTAATTGAAAGTATGTTCTCTTTGGAAATTTGCATTAAGTCCTCTTTTATGAATTTTTATTCACCCCACCCTTTGACCAACTCCTTGTGTGTCTTTACTCTTCCCCTCTTTTTCTTCCATCCTTCCATCTTTTCCTCCATTCCATCCCTCTTTTCTCCTTTCCATCCTATCCATCTCTTCCTCTTCCACCTCTTCCTTCTTCCTTCTTTCCTCCATCCATCTCCATTCATTCCTCTTCCTCTCTCCATTTCTTTGTTGTCCTCCTCTCTTCTTCTTCCATCTCCACCTCCATTCACCTACATCTTCCTCTCTTATCCTTCTCATCTCTTCTATCTCGCTCCATCTTCTTCTCCTTCTCCATCTCTATCTTTGTTCTAGTTTCGTCCTTCTCTTCCATCAATATGTATGCATTATTTCTCTCCTCCTTCTCCACCTCCATGCATCTGACTCCTCTCATTTCTCCTCCTTCCTCCTCTCTTTGCATCCACTTCCATCCTCCTTCACCCTTTCTTCCTTTTCTTTTCCATCATCTTTCTTAAGTCAAAGTCATGCCAAAGTTTAAAAAGATAAAAGTCAACAAAAATAATAAAATTTCATACAAATAGATAAATGTTAATAATTGATAATAAAAGTTTATAAAAATTTAAAAATAATTAGAGTTAATAAAATTAACTAAAGTTAATAAAAAGGAATAATTAACAAAAGGTAAATTAACAAAAATTGTTAATTTTAGTGTTAATTGTTGACTTCAAGAGTTGTTTTAAACTTAAGTTGTCTTTTATTAACTTTAGCTATTTTGTTAACTTGTAGTTGATTATTTTATTAAAATATAGCTATTTTTGTTAACTTTAATGCTATTTTGTTAACTTTAGTTATTTTTGTTAACTTCGGTGTGACTCTAATGAAAAATAAATTTGAAAGAGTTAAGAAAGACGTGGAGGAGATCGAAGGAGGGATGGGAGTGGAGAAGTCGAGGTCGAAATCAGGATCCATGAGGAAAAAGACAGGAAGGACAATGTCGAATTCAAGAAGGTCAAGATTAAATTAATGTCGAAAGAGGAAGAAAGAGAATGGAAGTAAATCAAATGGAATTATAAAGAGTTGAAATCACGACAAATTCGCAAAACGCTCATTATCCGTTTAATATGATTTGATGAAATAATATTAGGAGATTTGGGTTAAGTTCTTATTTTGTAGATTTTTATGTTAATTTCTTGATTAAGAAAATTATAAGGTAATACCAAGAGTCATCACAAAACAAAAAAAAAAAAAAGAAAAAAGAAGAAAGATAAAAGGTACCCCTCTTGCTCATTTTGCTTTAGACCTCTTGGTTTGTTGTGTATTCGCTATCAAAACCAGTTGCAACTATTTTTAAAGTCAGTTGCAACTAATGCATCATTGACTTTTCTAGTTGGATTAATTAGATATGTACGAATGAATTAGTAGGGTCAAAGAGCATATATCGTTCACCTATTATATTGTCTTCTCAACATTCTCTAAATCTCCTTTAACGTTACAATATTGGAGGTACTTTGACTTCATCTTATAGTGTCATTGTCAACCTCTCACATCTTTGTTTTTCTTTGTTTTCATCTTCCTCCCCCCTCTCCACCTTCACCTTCTACATCTGCCAATATTTGGCCTCCTCCTATCCTTCTTTTCAAACTTTATTTTTGTTGTCCTCCTCTCTTCTTCTTCCATCTCCACCTCCGGCTTACCTACATCTTCCTCTCTTATCCTTCTCAGCCTCTTCTATCTACGCTCCCATCTTCTTCTCCTTCTCCATCTCTATCTTTGTTCTAGTTTCTCGTCCTTCTCTTCCATCAATATGTATGCATTATTTCTCTCCTCCTTCTCCACCTCCATGCATGCAGCTCCTCTCTCATTTCTCCTCCTTCCTCCTCTCTTTGCATCCACTTCCATCCTCCTTCACCCTTTCTTCCTTTTCTTTTTCCATCATCTTTCTTAAGTCAAAGTCATGCCAAAGTTTAAAAAGATAAAAGTCAACAAAAATAATAAAATTTCATACAAATAGATAAATGTTAATAATTGATAATAAAAGTTTATAAAAATTTAAAATAATAGAAAATAATCGAGTTAACAAAAATAATCAAATTAATAAAATATATAAGTTAACAAAATTAATTGTTAACTTTTAGTTATTGGTTGTTAACTTCACTTATTTTTTTGTTAACTTAAGTTGACCTTGGAAAAAGGTGACGATCGAGGAAAGAGGTGAGAATGAGGAAAGAATGGTGAGAACGAAGACAGAAAGAGGAAGAGAATGTGGGCAGAGATAAAAGAAAAAAAAAGGAGGAGAGGAGGTGGAAAGTAAGATTAAGGGCAGAGGGGTGAAGGAAAGAGGGCGGGAAAGAAGAACGAGGAGGATAAGGAGATAAGAGGCTAAAGAGGAGTAGGGAGATGAGAGGTTGAAGATGAGGGTATTTTGGTGAGAGAAAAAGAGAGGGAGGAGAGAAGGAGGGAGAGTAAAAAAGGTAAAGTCAATAGGGTTTTCACATAATGAGTTGGTCAAAGGGTGGGGACGAAAAAAAATAGAAAAAGGGGTCTCAAAGCAAATTTCCCTATTATAATTTTGATATATGATTTGATGAAATAATATTAGGAGATTTGGGTTAAGTTCTTATTTTGTAGATTTTTTATGTTAATTTCTTGATTAAGAAAATTATAAGGTATACCCTCGAGTCTCAAAAAAAAGGTACCCCCTCTCGCTCATTTTACTTTAGACCTTTTAGCCTATTGTGCATTAGTTGTCAAAATCCAATAGCCTAGAAATTTTGGCCATTCAAAACGAAACTATCTAGGACATGTTTGTTTAAGGTTATTATTTTTATTATTATTTACTATTTTTAAATGTTAGTTGCAACTAATGCATCACTACTTTTTTGGTTGGATCAGATATGTACTAATGAATTTGTAGGGTAAAAGAGACCAAAATATCAATCATTTCCATTCGCTTGCCACCTATCGTTCACATCTTATATTATCATCTCAATATGTTTTACATCTCCTTTAAAATTACATGCATAGGGGTAATAATTCAACCTCATCTTACAATGTCATTATCACAACTAAGGTTTGTTAGCCCCTTGGTGCAATGTAAGCCTTGTGAACCCACCGGGGCAACATCTTATCTATCGCAAGCCACCTACCCACAATGACGAGTCATTATTGCACCTAATCCTCATGAGTTACCTTATAAACATACCCAAAGTTTTGCAGGTGCTAAAGATGAGTCAAGTAAATAGAATATCACAATTATATTCTAGAGTCGTGTTGATGCCTCTATGATGTTTCTCGTCCATGAGAGTTGCTATGAGAATTTTCCTCTTTTATGATCTCGACCTCTAAGGCTCTTAGCCGACCCATATAAGTAAAGACATATTGGCATACCTCTCCCCCCCCTACCTACAGGTGACGTAGTGGTTGGGACTTGGAGTCATGGCTCACAAGGCTAAGGGTTGATCTGTATCTATGACATGCTTTTCCCACATTTTCAATTATTAGGCATTATAATATTTGTCCTATTCATCTACTTCTGGGCTTTGAAAGGGGGAACCAAGCTTCAAGGTTTACTTGGATGGTACTTTCAGGCTTGAGACGTTGGGTTTTGATTTGAGCCTCTTCTTAGAAACCTCATAAGTGACCAGTTACATTGTTCTAAACCGAGAGTATTATCCATGACTTTCTCTATGGTTTCCATCGAGTTTAGGAGTCAAACTTGAGGCTCGTCCCTGATATTGGATAGTCCCATCGCAGGTTAGTCGCATAAAAAAGGACACACTAGCACATGACAGGTTGTATTCCTCGTAACTTGCATATATACTTTGTTTCGATAGTCCTAGCCAAGGTTTAATTTCATAAAATGAAAGTATAATTTTGCCAAATATTATTTTAAATATTTATAAAATTAATCTGAAAATTTTCTTTCAATAATCTACAATTTATTGCATGAAAATGCAATTGCATGTTTGCTTGTAAAGTATTCTACAATGTGTACATGTAATTGAAAGTATGTTCTCTTTGGGAAATTTGCATTAAGTCCTCTTTTATGAATTTTTTATTCACCCCACCCTTTGACCAACTCCTTGTGTGAAAACGTTATTGACCAATCTTTTTTACTCTTCCCCATTCCTCTCCTCCCTCTCTCTTTTTCTTCCCCAAAATGCCTTCATCTTTGACCTCCCATCTCTCCATCCTCTCTCTTTTTCTCCCTAAAATACTCTCATTTCCAACCTCTCATCTCTTCACCCTCTTCAACCTCTCACCTCTTTATTTTTCTTCACCTTTGTCTTTTTCCCTCCTCTACTCATCCATCATCCATCTCCGTCGACCTTTGGCCTCTTCCTCTCTTACTCCTCAAACTTTATTTTTATTGTCCTCCTCTCTTCCTCTTCCATCTCTACCTCTTCCCCCACCTATACCTCATTCTCTTTCAACCTTCTAGGCCTCTTCCACCTTTTCTCTCTTCTCCTCCTCCATCATCTTCATTTTTGTTATCGTCTTCTCTTCCTTCCCTTCCATCTATATTTTTACGTTACTTCCCTTCTCTTTATCCACCTCCACGTATGCACTGTGTCTCTCCCTTCTCATCTTCCTTCCTCCTCCCTCTACATCCACTTCCATCCTCCTTCACCCTCCTTCCTTCTCTTCCTCCGTCATCGTCCTTAATTCAATGTCACGTCAAAGTAAATAAAAATATTAAAGTTCATAAAATAGATAAAAGTTAACAACTAGCTATTAACGTTAATAAAAGTATTTACAGTTAACAAAAATAATTAGAGTTAATAAAATTAACTAAAGTTAATAAAAGGAATAATTAACAAAAGGTAAATTAACAAAAATTGTTAATTTTAGTCGTTAATTGTTGACTTCAAGAGTTGTTTTAAACTTAAGTTGTCTTTTATTAACTTTAGCTATTTTGTTAACTTGTAGTTGATTATTTTATTAAAATATAGCTATTTTGTTAACTTTAATGCTATTTTGTTAACTTTTAGTTATTTTTGTTAACTTCGGTGTGACTCTAATGAAAAATAAATTTGAAAGAGGAAGTTAGCCTTAGAAGAAAGCAACGGTGGAGGAAGGAAGTAAGAAGGAGGAAGGAGTGGTGAGAATGTAGATGGAAAGAGAAAAGAGAACATGGAAAGAGATGGAGGGGAAAAAAAGAGAGGAAGTGGGAGGTAAGACAAGAGACGGAGAGGTGGAGGAAAGAGAGAGGTAGGAAGGAGAGGAGTAGATGAAGGGAAAAAATATATGTCAAGAAGTCGAGGTTAAGTAGGAGAAGGAGAGGAGGGAGATGAAGGTAGAGAAGAGGTGGAGAGAAGGGCAAACCTGCAAAAAGTAAAAGTGAAGGAGGAGAAGGACGGAGTAGGAGGAGGAGGATAATGATATGAGAGACTAAAGAGGAACAAGGAGATGAGAAGTTGAAGATGAGTGTATTATGGGGAGAAAAAGAGGGAGAAATGAGAGGAATGGGGGTGTGAGTAAAAAAAGTAAAGTCAATGGGATTTTTCATACAAGGAGTTGGTCAAAGGACGAACAAAAAATTCAAAAAAGCGGGCTCAAAACAAAATTCCCCATTAAAGTTTTGATATATGATTTGATGAAATAATATTAGGAAATTTTGGTTAAGCTATTGTATTGTAGATTTATTTGTGTTAATTTCTTGGTTAAGAAAATTATAAGGTAATACCCTCGAGTCATCACAAAAAACAAAAAACAAAAAAAAAGAAAGAAAAAAGAAAAAAAGAAAAAAAAGAAAGATAAAAGGTACCCCTCTTGCTCATTTTGCTTTAGACCTCTTGGTTTGTTGTGTATTCGCTATCAAAAACCAGTTGCAACTATTTTTAAAGTCAGTTGCAACTAATGCATCATTGACTTTTCTAGTTGGATTAATTAGATATGTACGAATGAATTAGTAGGGTCAAAGAGCATATATCGTTCACCTATTATATTGTCTTCTCAACATTCTCTAAATCTCCTTTAACGTTACAATATTGGAGGTACTTTGACTTCATCTTATAGTGTCATTGTCACACCTAAGGTTCGTTGGCCCATTGGTGCGATGTAAGCCTTGTGAACCATTGAGTACAACATGCTATCTATCTCAAGCCACTTACCAATAACGACTAGTCATTATCATACTTGATCCTCACGAGTCACCTTACAAACATACTTAAAGTTTTGTAGGTGCCAAAGATGAGACAAATAAATGGAATATCACAGTCATGATCTAGAGTCATGTTGACGCATCCATGATGTTTCTCGTCCATGAGAGTTGCTATGAGAAATTTCCTTTTTTATGTTTTTGACCTCGAAGACCATTAGCCAACCCCGTATGAGCAAAGACACACTAGCATACCCGCCATAGGTGGCCTACTAGCTAGTAGTTGGGACTTGGTGTCGTGGCTCAGAAAGCCAAGGGTCGATATGTGTATGACATATCTATCCCCAAATTTTAATTATTTAAGCATTACAACATCTATCCTATTCACCTAGTTGTGAGCTTTGAAAGGGGATCTCAAGCTCCCTGGTTTACTTGGATGCTTGATCGGCCATGATTTTTCTTCAAGAGGGGCCAAGATACAACCATTATACTTATGCATCGATAAAAAGTGATCAAGTATTACAATGTGTAATTAAATTTGATATATGTAAGTAGGTGAAAGAAAACCTAAACTTTATGAAATTGAAAGAATTACATTTCACAAATCCATCACAAAAAACCACATAAAAATATAAATCCATTTTAAAATTTCTAAATTTTGTTTCTTTAGATAGATAAAATTTCTACTAGTAAATGTAAAATACATGGAAATTGAAACCTCATTTCTTTAATATACTTGAAATGTAAAGAAAACTATATGAACTGATGATGTGTGTGTATCGGTTTTTTTCATATTAGTCCCTTAAATATTTTAAGTGATTTATATTTAGTCTCTTTACTTAGAGGCTAGTTGAAACTGAGAAATATTTAGTCATCTTTAACAATTTTGAGTGTCATAGCAGTTATACTTCTATCTATTCAAACCCAAACCTCGAAAAAACTTCACTTGAGTACAAGTTGGGGAAAACTATATTAGATTTAAGATTACTAAATTTGAGCCTAATTTTAATGCATTTAAATTTTTTTGTAATTAATTCGCCTAATTAACCACTTCCCAACCGTGGTCAACAATTTAGATGGTAAATGTAACAAAGGATAATTTCTAATATTTTAAAGTTCGATGGACTAATTGCAAGATATGAAGATTCTAAAAACCAATTTCAAATATGAAAGATTTGGGGGGCTAATTTCAAATACGCAAGCTTTGGGGCTTTATTTCAGATGAAAGTTTTGAGGGACTTTATGACAAAAACCCATGTACATGGGTTTATTTGTAAAAGCCACGGGGACCATGGCCACTCCTCGCCCTCCTAGCTCCGCCATTGCTTAGATGGTACTATCAGGCTTGGAATTTTGAGCTTGAATTTGAGTCTCTTCTTGGAAACCCCACAAGTGACTAGTTACATGATTGTGGATCAAGAGTATTATCTGTGAGTTCTCCGTTGTTCCCATAATAGCCGAGTTGAATGGTTAAAGTCGGCTCCTTCCGATGCTTGATAGCCCCAGCTAAGATTACTCACAAAAAAATAAGGAAAATTGTGTCAAGGCCCCAAAGTCCAAAACTTCATGTGCCGCAAATTCTCAACCTTTTTCCCATGTGATTCAAATTCAAAAGCATCCCAAAATGCATCACACCCTTTTTTGTCATGAGTGCATGCCAACTAAGCATGGAGAGAGAAAAAGAAACAAAAGACCCCAAAATACCCTTGTCTCCTCCATTCTTTTTCTAGATCTGATGCCATGACTCATTCCTCCTCTCCTAACCCATCTCCTTCCTCCTCTCCCCATCTTTCTTCTTTTCTCTAAGACACCGACATCCTCTCTCCACCATCACCATCTTGAGTGACCCTACCATATTTTTCGACCTAAAGGCGAAGAGATGGCAAAGAACACTCGGCGGATGAGGCGAGAGCCCACCGAATTCGGCGATGACTGCCTTTTCCGCCGCTAGAAGGGGCCCACAAGCAAATTAGCGGGCTATTGGACCCTCTAGTGCCACCGCCGATCTTGAGTGCACACTACTACCATATTTTTCACACTAAAGGCTTAAGAGATGGCAAAGAACACGACCGATGAGGCGAGAGAGCCCAAGTCCTGTTCGCAAAGACCCGGCATGTTAAGTCTATTTTGGTTCATGTTAAGTCTATTTTGGTTCATGTTAAGTCTATTTTGGTTCATGTTAAGTCTATTTTGGTTCATGTTAAGTCTATTTTGGTTCATGTTAAGTCTATTTTGGTTCATGTTAAGTCTATTTTGGTTCATGTTAAGTCTATTTTGGTTCATGTTAAGTCTATTTCAACTTAATTCTAAGTCTAATTTCATGTTAAATTTAATTTAATTCATGTTAAGTCTAATTTAATTCTATTAAAGACGCCAAAATGCCCTTATCTCCTCTATATGTTTTCATGTTAAGTCTAAAAATTAGACTTGACATGAAACATGTTAAGTCTATTTCAACTTAATTTGAAGTCTAATTTCATGTTAAATTCAATTTAATTCATGTTAAGTATAATTTAATTCAATTAAAGATGCCAAAATGTCCTTATTTCCTCTATATTTTTCATGTTAAGTCTAAAAATTAGACTTAACATGAACCAAATTTGACTTAACATGAACCAAGTTAGACTTAACATGAACCAAAATAGACTTAACATGAAACAAGTTTGAATTAACATGAACCAAGTTGGATTTAACATGAACCAAATTTGACTTAACATGAACCAAAATAGACTTAACATGAACCAAAATAGACTTAGAAGAAAGCAACGGTGGAGGAAGGAAGTAAGAAGGAGGAAGGAGGGTGAGAATGTAGATGGAAAGAGAAAAGAGAACATGGAAAGAGATGGAGGGGAAAAAGAGAGGAAGTGGGAGGTAAGACAAGAGACGGAGAGGTGGAGGAAAGAGAGGAGGAAGGGAAGAGGAACAAGAAATGGAAGGAGAAGGAGGGGAAGGTGGGGAGGAAGGGTGGAGGAAGGAAGGAAGAGATGAAGGAAGGAAAGGAATGGGGGTGGAAATAATGGACTCAAAGGATCTAACAAAAATTAAAGCGGGCTCAAACAAAATTCCCCATTAAAGTTTTGATATATGATTTGATGAAATAATATTAGGAAATTTTGGTTAAGCTATTGTATTGTAGATTTATTTGTGTTAATTTCTTGGTTAAGAAAATTATAAGGTAATACCCTCGAGTCATCACAAAAACAAAAAAAAGAAAGAAAAAGAAAAAAAGAAAGATAAAAGGTACCCCTCTTGCTCATTTTGCTTTAGACCTCTTGGTTTGTTGTGTATTCGCTATCAAAACCAGTTGCAACTATTTTTAAAGTCAGTTGCAACTAATGCATCATTGACTTTTCTAGTTGGATTAATTAGATATGTACGAATGAATTAGTAGGGTCAAAGAGCATATATCGTTCACCTATTATATTGTCTTCTCAACATTCTCTAAATCTCCTTTAACGTTACAATATTGGAGGTACTTTGACTTCATCTTATAGTGTCATTGTCACACCTAAGGTTCGTTAGCCCATTGGTGCGATGTAAGCCTTGTGAACCATTGAGTACAACATGCTATCTATCTCAAGCCACTTACCAATAACGACTAGTCATTATCATACTTGATCTCACGAGTCACCTTACAAACATACTTAAAGTTTTGTAGGTGCCAAAGATGAGACAAATAAATGGAATATCACAGTCATGATCTAGAGTCATGTTGACGCATCCATGATGTTTCTCGTCCATGAGAGTTGCTATGAGAAATTTCCTTTTTTATGTTTTTGACCTCGAAGACCATTAGCCAACCCCGTATGAGCAAAGACACACTAGCATACCCGCCATAGGTGGCCTACTAGCTAGTAGTTGGGACTTGGTGTCGTGGCTCAGAAAGCCAAGGGTCGATATGTGTATGACATATCTATCCCCAAATTTTAATTATTAGGCATTACAACATCTATCCTATTCACCTAGTTGTGAGCTTTGAAAGGGGGATCTCAAGCTCCTGGGTTTACTTGGATGCAGTGACGGGCCATGATTTTTCTTCAAGAGGGGCCAAGATACAACCATTATACTTATGCATCGATAAAAAAGTGATCAAGTATTACAATGTGTAATTAAATTTGATATATGTAAGTAGGTGAAAGAAAAACCTAAACTTTATGAAATTGAAAGAATTACATTTCACAAATCCATCACAAAACCACATAAAAATATAAATCCATTTTAAAATTTCTAAATTTTGTTTCTTTAGATAGATAAAATTTCTACTAGTAAATGTAAAATACATGGAAATTGAAACCTCATTTCTTTAATATACTTGAAATGTAAAGAAAACTATATGAACTGATGATGTGTGTGTATCGGTTTTTTTCATATTAGTCCCTTAAATATTTTAAGTGATTTATATTTAGTCTCTTTACTTAGAGGCTAGTTGAAACCGAGAGAAATATTTCATCATCTTTAACAATTTTGAGTGTCATAGCAGTTATACTTCTATCTATTCAAACCCAAACCTCGAAAAAAAACTTCACTTGAGTACAAGTTGGGGAAAACTATATTAGATTTAAGATTACTAAATTTGAGCCTAATTTTAATGCATTTAAATTTTTTTTTTTGTAATTACCCGTCCTTAATTAACCACTTCCCAACTGTGGTCAACAATTTAGATGGTAAATGTAACAAAGGATAATTTCTAATATTTTAAAGTTCGATGGACTAATTGCAAGATATGAAGATTCTAAAAACCAATTTCAAATATGAAAGATTTGGGGGGCTAATTTCAAATACGCAAGCTTTGGGGCTTTATTTCAGATGAAAGTTTTGAGGGACTTTATGACAAAAACCCATGTACATGGGTTTATTTGTAAAAAGCCACGGGGACCATGGCCACTCCTCGCCCTCCTAGCTCCGCCATTGCTTAGATGGTACTATCAGGCTTGGAATTTTGAGCTTGAATTTGAGTCTCTTCTTGGAAACCCCACAAGTGACTAGTTACATGATTGTGGATCAAGAGTATTATCTGTGAGTTCTCCAGTTGTTCCCATAATAGCCGAGTTGAATGGTTAAAGTCAGGGCTCCTTCCTGATGCTTGATAGCCCCAGCTAAGATTACTCACAAAAAAAATAAGGGAAAATTGTGTCAAGGCCCCAAAGTCCAAAACTTCATGCCTAAAATTTCTCAACCTTTCCCATGTGATTCAAATTTCAAAAGCATCCCAAAATGCACGCAGAATTTTTTGGTCATGAGCAGCGCTTTAACTACATGGAGAGAAAGAAACAGCAAAATACCCTGCCCTCCATCTTTTTTTCTTCTAGATCCGATGCCATGACTCATTCCTCCTCTCTCTAACCCATCTCCTTCCTCCTCTCCCCATCTTTCTTCTTTTTCTCTAAGACACCGACATCCTCTCTCCACACCACCGATCTTGAGTGCACACTCCTAATATTTTTCGACCCTGTTAAGAGATGGCAAAGAACACGGATGAGGCTGAGAGCTGGGCCTCGAATTCATTGGCTGATCTGCCTTTTTCCCGCCGCTGAAGGGGCCCACAAGCAAATTAGCGGGCTATTGGACCCTCTAGTGCCACCGCCGATCTTGAGTGCACACTACGGCCATATTTTTCGACAAAGGCGAAGAGATGGCAAAGAACACGACGGATGAGGCGGAGAGCCCAAAGTTCGTTAGCAAAGAACCCGGTTCATGTTAAGTCTATTTTGATTCATGTTAAGTCTATTTTGGTTCATGTCAAGTCTAACTGTTCATGTTAATTCTATTTTTGTTCATGTTAAGTCTAACTTGGTTCATGTTAAGTCTATTTTGATTCATGTTAAGTCTATTTTGGTTCATGTTAAGTGCAACTTTGGTTCATGTTAAGTCTATTTCAACTTAATTTGAAGTCTAATTTCATGTTAAATTTAATTTAATTCATGTTAAGTCTAATTTAATTCTATTAAAGACGCCAAAATGCCCTTATCTCCTCTATATGTTTTCATGTTAAGTCTAAAAATTAGACTTGACATGAAACATGTTAAGTCTATTTCAACTTAATTTGAAGTCTAATTTCATGTTAAATTCAATTTAATTCATGTTAAGTATAATTTAATTCAATTAAAGATGCCAAAATGTCCTTATTTCCTCTATATTTTTCATGTTAAGTCTAAAAATTAGACTTAACATGAACCGATTACACTTAACATGAACCAAGTTAGACTTAACATGAACCAAAATAGACTTAACATGAAACAAGTTTGAATTAACATGAACCAAGTTGGATTTAACATGAACCAAATTTGACTTAACATGAACCAAAATAGACTTAACATGAACGAAATAGACTTAACATGAACCAAAATAGACTTAACATGAACCGGTTGCACTTAACATGAACCAAGATGGACTTAACATGATCCAAGTTAGACTTAACATGAATGGACTTAACATGAACCAAGTTTGAATTAACATGAACCAAATTGGATTTAACATGAATAAAAATAGATTTAATATGAACCAAGTTAGACTTAACATGAACCAAAATGGACTTAACATGAACCAAGTTTGAATTAACATGAACCAAGTTGGATTTAACATGAACCAAATTTGACTTAACATGAGCCAAAATAGACTTAACATGAACTAAATAAACTTAACATGAACCAAAATAGACTTAACATGAACCGGGTTGCACTTAACATGAACCAAGATGGACTTAACATGATCCATGTTAGACTTAAGATGAACCAAAATGGACTTAACATGCACCAAGTTTGAATTAACATGAACCAAGTTGGATTTAACATGAATAAAAATAGATTTAACATGAACCAAGTTAGACTTAACATGAACCAAAATAGACTTAACATGAACCAAGTTAGACTTAACATGAAGCAAAATAGACTTAACATGAACCAGTTAGACTTAACATGAACCGGTTAGACTTAACATGAACCAGTTAGACTTAACACGAACCTAGTTAGACTTAACATGAACCGGATTAGACTTAACATGAACCAGTTAGACTTAACACGATCTGGTTAGACTTAACACGATCTGGTTAGACTTAACACGAACCATGTTAGACTTAACACGATCTGGTTAGACTTAACACGATCCTCGGTTCGTTAAAGTCCAGCCCGTGTTAGGTCTAATTTGGTTCATGTTAAGTCCACTTTCAACATTGAATTTCCTACGAACGGAACCCGCCAATTGTGTTAACGCTTCTTCTGGACTTCCTGGTGGTACTAGAACTTGCGGCGGAGGAGGCGAGGAGGAAGAGGAGTAGGGAAGGAATTGAGATGAAGTGCTTTTGATGGTGTAATAATATTCCATATGCGTGAAGGAGTAGTGGTTATTTACTACCGCGGGAGGGAGGAACATGATGGAGGCGGGGTGGAGGAGAACAGGTAGTGATGATGGTGATGGAGGAGGAGGACGGAGGCCGGGCCGGGCTAAGATGGAGAAGGGATAGGTTTGGACGACGGAGAGGGAGAGGCGCGGTGATGGAGGAGGATGGAGAGGAGGAAGAAGAGTCATGGCTGGAGATGAAGATGATAGAAGAGAAGGGGAAGAGCCGTCAGATCACATCTGAAGAAAAAAGAATGGAGAAGACAATATTTTGGGGTCTTTTGCTTTCTTTTTCTCCATGCTTAGTTGGCATGCACTCATGACCAAAAGGCTGGCAGCTGCATTTTGGGATTTTTGGGGTGAATCACATGTAAAAGGTTGAGGCCGCATTATGAAGGTTTGGACTCTACAATTTTCCCAAAAATAAACACATTGACACTTGGCAGGTTGTATTCCTTGTAACCTGCATGTATACTTCCTTTTCATTCTATGATTTATTAATATCCAAACATATCCTATGCTACCGTATGCGTTTATTAAATTCTATTCACAAGCTATCTGTCTTATAAGTTGATATATGTAGTAGCAAAATTGTAAACTGACATTTATTACGTGTAAGCTCTGGTATATGAGTTGTAGTCCTCATATTAGTCCCTTAAATATTTTAAGTGATTTATATTTAGTCTCTTTACTTAGAGGCTAGTTGAAACCGAGAGAAATATTTCATCATCTTTAACAATTTTGAGTGTCATAGCAGTTATACTTCTATCTATTCAAACCCAAACCTCGAAAAAACTTCACTTGAGTACAAGTTGGGGAAAACTATATTAGATTTAAGATTACTAAATTTGAGCCTAATTTTAATGCATTTAAATTTTTTTGTAATTACTGCCCTTAATTAACCACTTCCCAACCGTGGTCAACAATTTAGATGGTAAATGTAACAAAGGATAATTTCTAATATTTTAAAGTTCGATGGACTAATTGCAAGATATGAAGATTCTAAAAACCAATTTCAAATATGAAAGATTTGGGGGGTTAATTTCAAATATGCAAGCTTTGGGGCTTTATTTCAGATGAAAGTTTTGAGGGACTTTATGACAAAAACCCATGTACATGGGTTTATTTGTAAAAAGCCACGGGGACCATGGCCACTCCTCGCCCTCCTAGCTCCGCCATTGCTTAGATGGTACTATCAGGCTTGGAATTTTGAGCTTGAATTTGAGTCTCTTCTTGGAAACCCCACAAGTGACTAGTTACATGATTGTGGATCAAGAGTATTATCTGTGAGTTCTCCAGTTGTTCCCATAATAGCCGAGTTGAATGGTTAAAGTCAGGGCTCCTTCCTGATGCTTGATAGCCCCAGCTAAGATTACTCACAAAAAATAAGGAAAATTGTGTCAAGGCCCCAAAGTCCAAAACTTCATGTGTCTAAAACTCTCAACCTTTTTCCCATGTGATTCAAATTTCAAAAGCATCCCAAAATGACCGTGACCCCTTTTGGTCATGAGTGCATGCCAACTAAGCATGGAGAGAGAAAAAGAAACAAAAGACCCAAAATACCCTTGTCTCCTCCATTCTTTTTTTTCTAGATCTGATGCCATGACTCATTCCTCCTCTCCTAACCCATCTCCTTCCTCCTCTCCCCATCTTTTCTTCTTTTCTAAGACACCATATTTCCTCCACCACCACGATTGAGTGCACCGGCCATATTTTTCGACCTTAAAGGCGAAGAGATGGCAAAGAACACACGGATGAGGCGAGAGCCCGCTCGAATTATTGGCGATGACGCCTTTTTTCTAGAAGGGGCCCACAAGCAAATTAGGGCTATTGACCTCTAGTGCCACCATCTTGAGTGCACACTACCATATTTTTCGACACTAAAGGCTAAGAGATGGCAAAGAACACGACGGATGAGGCGGAGAGCCCACCAAAGTTCGCAAAGAACTGTTCATGTTAAGTTTTTGATTCATGTTGTCTATTTTGGTTCATGTTAAGTCTATTTTGGTTCATGTTAAGTCTATTTTGGTTCATGTTAAGTCTATTTTGGTTCATGTTAAGTCTATTTTGGTTCATGTTATGCAACCCGTTCATGTTAAGTCTATTTCAACTTAATTCTAAGTCTAATTTCATGTTAAATTTAATTTAATTCATGTTAAGTCTAATTTAATTCTATTAAAGACGCCAAAATGCCCTTATCTCCTCTATATGTTTTCATGTTAAGTCTAAAAATTAGACTTGATGAAACATGTTAAGTCTATTTCAACTTAATTTGAAGTCTAATTTCATGTTAAATTCAATTTAATTCATGTTAAGTATAATTTAATTCAATTAAAGATGCCAAAATGTCCTTATTTCCTCTATATTTTTCATGTTAAGTCTAAAAATTAGACTTAACATGAACCGATTAGACTTAACATGAACCAAGTTAGACTTAACATGAACCAAAATAGACTTAACATGAAACAAGTTTGAATTAACATGAACCAAGTTGGATTTAACATGAACCAAATTTGACTTAACATGAACCAAAATAGACTTAACATGAACGAAATAGACTTAACATGAACCAAAATAGACTTAACATGAACCGGTTGCACTTAACATGAACCAAGATGGACTTAACATGATCCAAGTTAGACTTAACATGAATGGACTTAACATGAACCAAGTTTGAATTAACATGAACCAAATTGGATTTAACATGAATAAAAATAGATTTAACATGAACCAAGTTAGACTTAACATGAACCAAAATGGACTTAACATGATCCATGTTAGACTTAACACGAACCTAGTTAGACTTAACATGAACCAAAATAGACTTAACATGAACCAAAATAGACTTAACATGAACCAAAATAGACTTAACATGAACCGGGTTGCACTTAACATGAACCAAGATGGACTTAACATGATCCATGTTAGACTTAAGATGAACCAAAATGGACTTAACATGCACCAAGTTTGAATTAACATGAACCAAGTTGGATTTAACATGAATAAAAATAGATTTAACATGAACCAAGTTAGACTTAACATGAACCAAAATAGACTTAACATGAACCAAGTTAGACTTAACATGAAGCAAAATAGACTTAACATGAACCGATTAGACTTAACATGAACCGGTTAGACTTAACATGAATGGACTTAACATGAACCAAGTTAGACTTAACATGAACCGATTAGACTTAACATGAACCGATTAGACTTAACACGATCCCGTTAGACTTAACACGATCCTGGTTAGACTTAACACGAACCATGTTAGACTTAACACGAACCAGGTTAGACTTAACACGATCCTGGTTCGTGTTAAGTCCAGTTCCATTCGTGTTAGGTCTAATTTGGTTCATGTTAAGTCCACTTTCAACATTGAATTTCCTACGAACGAACCCGCCCAATTGTGTTAGTCAGCTTCTTCTGACTTTCCTAAATGAACTGGCGCGAGGCGAGGAGGAAGAGGAGTAGGGAAGGAATGAAGGGGAGATGAAGTGCTTTTGATGGTGTAATAATATTCCATATGCGTGAAGGAGTAGTGGTTATTTACTACCGTGGAGGGAGGAACATGTGATGGAGGCGTGGAGGAGACACGAGAGTGTCGTGATGGTGATGGAGGAGGAGGACGAAAATGCAGGCAAGGTAAGGGATAGGTTGGACGACTGAGAGGAGATGGCGCGTGTGATGGAGGAGGATGGAGAGGAGGAAGAAGGAGTCATGGCATGGAGATGGGTTATGACTAGAAGAGAGGAGGAAGAATGAGTCAAGGTGATCGATCAGAAGAAAAAGAAGAAGAAGAAGCAGATGGGTCTTTGCTTTTTTCTCTCCACGCTATGGGTAACTCATGACCAAAAAGTGGAAAAGCATTTTGGGATGCTTTTGGGCTGAATCACATGGAAAAAGGCCATAACAGCTGACATGAAGTTTTGGACTTTGGGGCCTTGACACAATTTTCCCAAAAAATAAACACATTGACACTTGGCAGGTTGTATTCCTTGTAACCTGCATGTATACTTCCTTTTCATTCTATGATTTATTAATATCCAAACATATCCTATGCTACCGTATGCGTTTATTAAATTCTATTCACAAGCTATCTGTCTTATAAGTTGATATATGTAGTAGCAAAATTGTAAACTGACATTTATTACGTGTAAGCTCTGGTATATGAGTTGTAGTCCTCATATTTGAATCCTAAACATTTGTGCGTACATTAAGGGCCTGTTCGGTTGGAATTTGGATCCTCTCCACAACAAAAAAAAGTAGTGCAGCGACCACTATTTTTAATACTAACGGTTAATTATATAGTTAGCGGTTGTGATACAATCTAAATCTAACAATCACCATACCCCCATGTATTGCATTCATTCCTAATTTGTACTCAAAGATAAATCACAACCACCGACTAAATAATTAATGGTTGTGACTATGTAGTGGTCCCTCCACTACTTTTTTGGTAGTGGAGAGGATCTGAATCCGTTCGGTTGGGCCTTTTTTTGCTTGAAAGTTACTATAGCTGTCAGGCTACAATATCTTTCAAGCTTTTACCTTGTTTGTTTGGGCAAATAGGAGATTGATGTGACAACCAAAAATCTTAGTTGGCAACCTTTGTCCAATTCCCTCCAAAAAGAACCGTTTTTGGTGGATTATTATTGTAATTGTCTGGCCTATTTGGACAATTGGTTTCCTAGCTACAATTGATCATCATATTTTATTACACTTTTATACCCTTATTATCTATTTTATTTTGGATAAATATATCTACTAATAATATTATTTATCTTAATTTACAGGTAATAAAGATTTAAAGAATAAAATCCCAAATGGACCAATTTTCCTAATGTTCCAAGACTTTATTGACGCCTACAAGAAATCCAAAAGCCTAAAGAAGATGGAGTCAACAGAGCCAACATAGTTTGTTATAATTCTGTTACAAACTAATCGATGAGCTCATCGATGAGTCCATCGATTAGAGTGTAACAGAATCAATCAACGACTGATTTTTATTCTCCCAAAACCCTAGTTGATCCAATGGCTGAGGTTGATGGTTGTAGGCTATAAATAGAGGGGTAGAGTGATGGGTTTGAGAGGGGGAATTTTTTTTGTAAACTCTATTTTGGAGAGGAGGATTATTCTTAATTAAGAAGACCTTCCAAATTGTAAACTTTTTATTTGTAATAAATAATTTTTTTTAATTTTCTTTCTTCTTCTCTTTTAATGATGAAGATGAAGATTTGCTTCTTAAGGGGCCAACCCCTGGCAATATAAGTTTTCATTTTCCTCTTTTATTTTCTTATTTTAGAATTGCATGTTTTAGGATTTTATTTCTTATTTTTAATTTCATATTTAGTCTAACTTGGTTCATGTTAAGTCTATTTTGGTTCATGTTAAGTCTATTTTGGTTCATGTTAAGTGCAACTTTGGTTCATGTTAAGTCTATTTCAACTTAATTCTAAGTCTAATTTCATGTTAAATTTAATTTAATTCATGTTAAGTCTAATTTAATTCTATTAAAGACGCCAAAATGCCCTTATCTCCTCTATATGTTTTCATGTTAAGTCTAAAAATTAGACTTGACATGAAACATGTTAAGTCTATTTCAACTTAATTTGAAGTCTAATTTCATGTTAAATTCAATTTAATTCATGTTAAGTATAATTTAATTCAATTAAAGATGCCAAAATGTCCTTATTTCCTCTATATTTTTCATGTTAAGTCTAAAAATTAGACTTAACATGAACCGGGTTGCACTTAACATGAACCAAGTTAGACTTAACATGAACCAAAATAGACTTAACATGAAACAAGTTTGAATTAACATGAACCAAGTTGGATTTAACATGAACCAAATTTGACTTAACATGAACCAAAATAGACTTAACATGAACGAAATAGACTTAACATGAACCAAAATAGACTTAACATGAACCGGGTTGCACTTAACATGAACCAAGATGGACTTAACATGATCCAAGTTAGACTTAACATGAATGGACTTAACATGAACCAAGTTTGAATTAACATGAACCAAATTGGATTTAACATGAATAAAAATAGATTTAATATGAACCAAGTTAGACTTAACATGAACCAAAATGGACTTAACATGAACCAAGTTTGAATTAACATGAACCAAGTTGGATTTAACATGAACCAAATTTGACTTAACATGAGCCAAAATAGACTTAACATGAACGAAATAAACTTAACATGAACCAAAATAGACTTAACATGAACCGGGTTGCACTTAACATGAACCAAGATGGACTTAACATGATCCATGTTAGACTTAAGATGAACCAAAATGGACTTAACATGCACCAAGTTTGAATTAACATGAACCAAGTTGGATTTAACATGAATAAAAATAGATTTAACATGAACCAAGTTAGACTTAACATGAACCAAAATAGACTTAACATGAACCAAGTTAGACTTAACATGAAGCAAAATAGACTTAACATGAACCAGATTAGACTTAACATGAACCGGGTTAGACTTAACATGAACCAGATTAGACTTAACACGAACCTAGTTAGACTTAACATGAACCGGGTTAGACTTAACATGAACCAGTTAGACTTAACACGATCTGGTTAGACTTAACACGATCTGGTTAGACTTAACACGAACCATGTTAGACTTAACATGAACCAAGTTAGACTTAACACGATCCTCGGTTCGTTAAAGTCCAGCCCGTGTTAGGTCTAATTTGGTTCATGTTAAGTCTAAAAATTAGACTTAACATGAACCAAATTTGACTTAACATGAACGGGTTGCATAACATGAACCAAATTTGACTTAACATGAACTGGATTAGACTTAACATGAATGGACTTAACATGAATGGACTTAACATGAACGGGTTGCATAACATGAACCAAGATGGACTTAACATGAACTGGATTAGACTTAACATGAATGGACTTAACATGAATGGACTTAACATGAATGGACTTAACATGATCCATGTTAGACTTAACATGAACTGGATTAGACTTAACACGATCTGGTTAGACTTAACATGAACCAAGATGGACTTAACATGAATGGACTTAACATGAACGGGTTGCATAACATGAACCAAAATGGACTTAACATGAACAGTTAGACTTAACATGAATGGACTTAACATGAACTGGATTAGACTTAACATGAATGGACTTAACATGAACCGGGTTAGACTTAACATGAACCAAGATGGACTTAACATGAACCGGGTTAGACTTAACATGAACCAAGATGGACTTAACATGAACGGGTTGCATAACATGAACCAAGATGGACTTAACATGAAGCAAAATAGACTTAACATGAACTGGATTAGACTTAACATGAACAGTTAGACTTAACATGAACGGGTTGCATAACATGAACCAAGTTAGACTTAACATGAAGCAAAATAGACTTAACATGAACCAGTTAGACTTAACATGAACCGGGTTAGACTTAACATGAACCAGTTAGACTTAACACGAACCTAGTTAGACTTAACATGAACCGGGTTAGACTTAACATGAACCAGTTAGACTTAACACGATCTGGTTAGACTTAACACGATCTGGTTAGACTTAACACGAACCATGTTAGACTTAACATGAACAGTTAGACTTAACACGATCCTCGGTTCGTTAAAGTCCAGCCCGTGTTAGGTCTAATTTGGTTCATGTTAAGTCCACTTTCAACATTGAATTTCCTGAGCGGAACCCGGTTTCAATTGTGTTAGCGCTTCTTCTTGGACTTCGGTGGTACTAGAACTTGCGGCGGAGGAGGCGAGGAGGAAGAGGAGTAGGGAAGGAATTGAGATGAAGTGCTTTGATGGTGTAATAATATTCCATATGCGTGAAGGAGTAGTGGTTATTTACTACCGCGGGAGGGAGGAACATGATGGAGGCGGGGTGGAGGAGAACAGGTAGTGATGATGGTGATGGAGGAGGAGGACGGAGGCCGGGCCGGGCTAAGATGGAGAAGGGATAGGTTTGGACGACGGAGAGGGAGAGGCGCGGTGATGGAGGAGGATGGAGAGGAGGAAGAAGAGTCATGGCTGGAGATGAAGATGATAGAAGAGAAGGGGAAGAGCCGTCAGATCACATCTGAAGAAAAAAGAATGGAGAAGACAATATTTTGGGTCTTTTGCTTTCTTTTTCTCCATGCTTAGTTGGCATGCACTCATGACCAAAAGGCTGGCAGCTGCATTTTGGGATTTTTGGGGTGAATCACATGTAAAAGGTTGAGGCCGCATTATGAAGGTTTGGACTCTACAATTTTCCCAAAAATAAACACATTGACACTTGGCAGGTTGTATTCCTTGTAACCTGCATGTATACTTCCTTTTCATTCTATGATTTATTAATATCCAAACATATCCTATGCTACCGTATGCGTTTATTAAATTCTATTCACAAGCTATCTGTCTTATAAGTTGATATATGTAGTAGCAAAATTGTAAACTGACATTTATTACGTGTAAGCTCTGGTATATGAGTTGTAGTCCTCATATTTGAATCCTAAACATTTGTGCGTACATTAAGGGCCTGTTCGGTTGGAATTTGGATCCTCTCCACAACAAAAAAAGTAGTGCAAATAATTCACTATTTTAATACTAACGGTTAATTATATAGTTAGCGGTTGTGATACAATCTAAATCTAACAATCACCATACCCCACGATCGTGATTCATTCCTAATTACTAAAGATAAATCACAACCAACCACTAAATAATTAATGGTTGTGAGTATGTAGTGGTCCCTCCACTACTTTTTTGGTAGTGGAGAGGATCTGAATCCGTTCGGTTGGGCCTTTTTTTGCTTGAAAGTTACTATAGCTGTCAGGCTACAATATCTTTCAAGCTTTTACCTGTTTGTTTGGGCAAATAGGAGATTGATGTGACAACCAAAAATCTTAGTTGGCAACCTTTGTCCAATTCCTCCAAAAGAACCGTTTTGGTGGATTATTATTGTAATTGTCGGCCTATTTGGACAATTGGTTTCCTAGCTACAATTGATCATCATATTTTATTACACTTTTATACCCTTATTATCTATTTTATTTTGGATAAATATATCTACTAATAATATTATTTATCTTAATTTCTGGTAATAAAGATTTAAAGAATAAAATCCCAAATGGACCAATTTTCCTAATGTTCCAAGACTTTATTGGCCTACAAGAAATCCAAAGCCTAAAGAAGATGGAGTCAATGAGCCAACATAGTTTGTTATAATTACATTTACAAACTAATCGATGAGCTCATCGATGAGTCCATCGATTAGAGTGTATGAGAATCAATCAACGACCGATTTTTATTCTCCCAAAACCCTAGTTGATCCAATGGTGAGGTTGATGGTTGTAGGCTATAAATAGAGGGGTAGAGTGATGGGTTTGAGAGGGAATTTTTTGTAAACTCTATTTTGGAGAGGAGGATTATTCTTAATTAAGAAGACCTTCCAAATTGTAAACTTTTATTTGTAATAAATAATTTTTTAATTTTCTTTCTTCTTCTCTTTTAATGATGAAGATGAAGATTTGCTTCTTAAGGGGCCAACCCGGCAATATAAGTTTTCATTTTCCTCTTTTATTTCTTATTTTAGAATTGCATGTTTTAGGATTTTATTTCTTATTTTTAATTTCATATTTAGTAGAGTAGATTTATTGTTTTGTCATATAGATTTATTTTATGCTTTATAGTGTAGATTTTTTTCTTGCTCTTTTATTGCTTTGTAGTGTAGATTTTATTTTTCTTTCTATTTTATACTTTATTTTTCTTTCTTTCTTTATTTGCTTTGTAACTTGGAATTATTTTCTTGTCTTTAATGCTTTCTAGTATAGATTTTCCTTCTTTATTTTTATTTTTTAATATGAATAGCTAATTCTTATAGGAAATTTAGGATTAGATGAAACTAATTTAATTTTCTTTTGTGCTTTTAATTTGCTCTCTTGTGCTTAAAATGATCATGTTAGGATAATCAACTAGAGAACTAATTGGTAGAAAAAGAGTTTGATAGTCTATTCTTTCATTGAGTGGTTTGATAGGTTATGCTTATTCAAATATAGGATTATTATCTAGTTGTTTATTTCTTTTCATGAGCATTAATATTGCTTAGATATGATTTAGATAGGTTATGCTTGTTTTAAGTAACTTGATAGTCTATGCTTAGGAAATCTAATAAATATATGAATAAAAGAGAGTAATTCTTAAATGTAAATTAAAACTAACCAGTGAATTCAATCCTAGATTCTTATTCTCATCTCTTGATTTTCTCCATCTTTTCATTCTCTTCTTGTTTTGATTTGATTTGATTTTTATTTTGTTCTTTTCTTTCTCTCATTCTTCCCTGTTGTTTTAGCCTTTTATTTTTGTGAAAAATCCTCTACCCAAAACACACATCACTTTTATTTACCACTCTTATTAGTTTCCTACATAATTCAAGAACCCACTTAGATTTATTTTTCTAATACTCTCCTTCTCCGTGGTTTATATCTTAAATATTATAGCTTGATTGTTGTACATTTGCAACTGTTGCATGTTTTATACCCATCAACAATAAATTTCCCATGTTTTACAAAAAAGAACCAAACAGGCCCTAGAGATTGCAAGAGGCTTTACCACTACGGTACATTAGGTTCACATGCTGAAAATTGGGCAGATCATCATCAACCATAGAATGAAGACAACTCCCTAATTATTATCATTATCAAATATTAGTACGACTCCACCTTGCTCGTAGATATCGTTATCATTTGACATTATTGATAGATGCATACTATGCCAAACCGAACTAAAAGACAGGGTATGATATATGTTTAATTAGATATCCACGTCCAAAGGCTTGTTATACGCCAAGGACTTTAATCAAAGAGCAAAAAATTCCGAATGGACTAATTTTGACTATAGATTTATTACTAAAAAACTTTCACCCAATTTTGAATTGTCAAAACAAGAACTTATGTGAGAGTAGAGGCCCCAAAAGGAGAATTAGGAATTTATTTGATAGGAGATAGTAGTGTTTTCCCCTGGAGGTGGAAAATTTGTCCAACAGGTTTTATCAATTTGCAAATTCTACCTCAACTAGTTAAAAGAATAAAATTGGCTGATATCATGACAATACTAGGTAGTATAGATATCATTATGGGAGAAGTTGATCGTTGAAATGATAATTGATATGATAGAAATAGAAGTACAAGCAACTAAAAAAATTTGTGCTAAAATAACAGACGCCAAGAAGAACAAAAGGCCTTGAGCGCGTAATGGATCTTGAAGCACTATATGCATCTCCCTGACCAAACCCCCCTACATTAGGATTGCTTGTTAATGGTTGATCAAGCTTAGGTATTGGCCTACATCATTACATTTGGATTTAACCATAGGACAAGGCAAATCCAAATCATCTTCTCTTTTGCCTCTTGGCTTATATTTCTTAGGTCCCTATTAGGACCAGGACCGGTCCTGAGTATTCTGGGGCCCTAGGCAAAAACTTGAACAAAAATTCTAAAGGGGCCCTCCTGTATAGTACTTGATAAAAATTTAAATTTTTCCTTCATATTCAATATTTTTTTAAATAAAGTGTTGCACCCAAGTAACTTTAGGGCTGCCTACATACCAAGGGATGCTATAACTAACCCCAAGGATCAAACACAATGTAGTTCTCCTAAGCTACCCACCCTGGCCAAAGGCCTACAAATCACACCCTAACACTCTCATTCCCAAAACAAGATCAATGAACCAATAGAAGTATCACTGTATGAAGCCTCTTCTTGCATTTTTAGATGCAAAATCATTAATTAAACTTGTATAATCAAGCTTCTCAACTATATTTTTCTCAATTGACAATATAGCTAAGTCATTCAATCTTTCTTGTGACATAGTTGATCGAAGGTAAGATTTGATCAATTTTAACTTTGAAAAGCTTCTTTCTGCAGAGGCAACAGTAACAGGTATGGTCAATAATATTATGTAAGCAATCCAAGCATTCGGAAAAGTACCATCCAATTTCTTCAAATAATTCAGCACGTCAATTGCTTTTTTTGTTTCTTTTGGTAAGTATTCTCTCAAAAGTTTTAACTCTAAAATAAATCTTAGCCATCAATATCAAAGTGGTATCATGCTTTAAAGATTCTTCAAGTTTAGCACAATAAGCCTTCAAACTAGCATCTTCAACAATACTGAATTTCTTCAAATCAATTAAAAACCCAAAGACTTCTTCATAATGCTGAAATTGTTCAAACCTACTCTTAAGAGAAGAAATAGCTTGATCCACTATATATAGAAAGTATTTAACTCTAAATGATTCTTCAGGAGATAATATTGTCTCTTCGGTAGCACTTTCATCAAATTGCCTCTTCCTGCGAATGATACGCTTTTCACGAAATACAACTTCAATTTCCATTTCAGATGCAACCTTTTTAGCTTCAGTAATGGCCTCCTTAAATCCATTTTCTCTGTACTTTTCAAAAAATAATATAAGCCCATTCAATTGATCTAAAGCAATATCAATTTGCATGTTCTTCGTTATCATGCTCTGTATGTCTACTAATAAAAAACTTATCTAACGCTCCTGCTTGAGAATTTTCCAATTTTTCCAATTTTGTTTCTTTTTCTTTTTCATATCGAACTATACTTTCTTGAAGCATGATGATGAGCGAAAAAATATGATCAATCAACAATGCAAATTCGGATCAATAAAAAATTATATACAAATACTAAAATACATAAGATCAAAAAAATTATAATTTATAAGGTTATAATTTATAAAAATTACCATGAAATTTGAATAGCTTCACCGACGTAGAATTTCAGAGGAAGAACGGTGTTTTGGTGGGCCAGAGAGGGCAACGAGCGAGAGGAGGAACGGCGGGAGGGTCACAGGCCGATCACCTGACGCAGAGCGATGTGGCGCTCGGATTGCTGCGGTGATGGCGGGAGGTGGGAGGTGGCTGGTGAGGAGAGCAGCGGGCCAGTGGAGTTGCCGCGTGTTGATGAGGGACTGAGGGAGAGGACTCAGCGGAGGGGCGGCGTTTTGGTGGACGCAGAGGGAGGGAGAAGGCGGACTGGTCGGGGATGAAGAAGGAGAAGGTGGAGCGGTGAGATCGCGTTATGGTGAGATCGTGACAAAGGCCAGTGGCGTTTTGGTGAGGGAGCTCAGGGAGGGGCTGATTTTTGGGGGCCCCTGTTTTTTGGGGCCCTAGGCAAAGGCCTCTCCCGCCTATCCCATGGGCCGGGCCTGATTAGGACCCCTGTTCGTCCACTTGTAGGGATATATAACATATTTCTCGAACTACACATTATGTAAAAAGTAACTTAATTATGATTTACGTATATTTTTGTCTAGTTTTTACATAAGAGGAGTTAAAATATAATCACCATGACAAAAATAATGATATCTCTGTTGTTAGTTAGGCACATATTCCAACAAGTAGTCGACTATATGCTCATTAATTCTGGCTGTAGACGCAACCGTATGATTTAGAGTCTAAAATATAGTTGTAGATGTTGATACAAAGTATAGTTGTAAAAACACCAACGTACAAAGTGTTTATAAAGTAAATCGTAGTAGAAGGAAAACAATCAAATGCCCACATAACCTCATGTTAATTAATGGCACCCGAGTACAATTAAGGAGCTGGCGTTGGATCATCTCCACTATCAAAATACAGAAAAGAAACTATTATAGCTGTCATCATAACGGTTGTTCACTAAATAACAAACGGGCATAATAATATAAAGGAGCTGGCGTAGCTAGCTGCTCTTGGCCAATGAAGAGAAGCCAAATCGCCTTTTGCTTTGACCCGCCAGCAAACCAGTAGAGCATTCGCCTACATACACGGCACACAGCAACTTGACATTAATTCCCAAAGCAATAGGAAACCATGGCCGAAGCTACAAAAAACAAGCACCGCATAATTCTGGTCCATGGAGCTTGCCATGGGGCGTGGTCCTGGTACAAACTAGCGACACTTCTCAAATCTGCAGGACACCAAGTAACAATCCCGCAGACATGTTAACTAAGGTGGTCACAGGTAGCAAGTTTAAGCATTGCTTGGACTTGCTTCATATCAACCCGTGTTGATCTGCCCAGAAGCGTGGCGGCGGTGATGGGAGTGAGTGAAGACAATTATATGAAGAACAATTCTGAACTACGGTTAGCTTGATCGGTGGAGAGTGCGTGAAGCGGCCGTAGTATAGTGGCGGATTGGCTTTGGTTTGGTGATGGAGATCTCTAGTAATATTCGCGGTGTTCTTACGGTGTTCGTCCAAAATTTGAGGTTTATCAAATGATATGCGATGTGGAGAATTGTGAGCGTGGGTCCGCGTTGCTCTGAGAACCTCGGGTTCACAGTAACATCTGAGGAACAGAAGTTCTGTAGCAACCTATAAAAAACAAAACAAAACAAGTTTTAGTCCCACATCGGCTAGGTTGAAGGAAAATTCTTAATTAATTCCCTTTAAATAGGGAGTTAAACCTAGGATTTGTGGTGTGGAGAAAAGAGAGAAAAAAAGAGAGCTTGGAGGGATTTTACAAGAGAGAGGTCAATTTCTCTTGGGTAAAAATCAAAGCTTTTTTTCTTTGAGACGAGTTTGTGGATTGTACAAGTCGTTGGTGTTCTTTATAGTCAAATCTTCCCTCACCCCCTCCCGTGGACGTAGGCAATTTTGCCGAACCACGTAAATCTCATGTCTTTACTATTTTGCTGTGTTTTTTGCTATTGTTTGTAGGTTCCCTTGATTCAGTCCTAATACTGTTGAGAGGAAGAATAGATATCTCACTTTGTTGGGATATTTTACTTTCTATTCTTGTTTCCTTCGTGAAACGGGAATATATCAAAGCCTTCTCTCGGGTGATATCGCTTCCGCGGCGTGCGGGCGTGATCCCGCATCCCAACAGGTTGTACACGAAATTCAACCAGAAACTAGAACTACCAACTTGTTGAAGTTCATCACTCTTTCTAGTACAATCAACGTTGGACTATGCAGACGCACACATCTGAAATAATCATGGACCAGAAACATTAGTTGGATCCTCCAACAGGCGATCCACTATACCATGATTTTGGTCCAAAATTGGTACAATGGACATAGCATCATGACTACTTCACTCTATCTATAGTACTAAATACAGGTTAGGCACCAAATTAATCCAAAACTCTATTAGGTGTGTAGTAGTCTCAACTTTCTAATCGAGTCTTTTGGGTAAAATTTCTAAAGTGAATTGCACTCTGACTGTCGCAAAAATAATGATATCTCTGTTGTTAGTTAGGCACATATTCCAACAAGTAGTCGACTATATGCTCATTAATTCTGGCTGTAGACGCAACCGTATGATTTAGAGTCTAAAATATAGTTGTAGATGTTGATACAAAGTATAGTTGTAAAAACACCAACGTACAAAGTGTTTATAAAGTAAATCGTAGTAGAAGGAAAACAATCAAATGCCCACATAACCTCATGTTAATTAATGGCACCCAAGTACAGTTAAGGAGCTGGCGTTGGATCATCTCCACTATCAAAATACAGAAAATTAAGAAACTATTATAGCTGTCATCATAACGGTTGTTCACTAAATAACAAACGGGCATAATAATATAAAGGAGCTGGCGTAGCTAGCTGCTCTTGGCCAATGAAGAGAAGCCAAACCGCCTTTTCCTTTGACCCGCCAGCAAACCACTTGAGCATTCGCCTATATATACATGGCACACAGCAACTTGACATTAATTCCCAAAGCAATAGGAAACCATGGCCAAAGCTACAAAAAACAAGCACCGCATAATTCTGGTCCACGGAGCTTGCCATGGAGCGTGGTCCTGGTACAAACTAGCGACACTTCTCAAATCTGCAGGACACCAAGTAACAGTCCCTGACCTCAAAGCCTCAGGGATCGACGCAACGAGACTCGAGGAGGTTGCTTCTTTCGCCGATTATTCGCAGCCGTTGATGGATGTCGTGGGTTCGCTGCCGTCGACGGAGAAGGTGATCTTGGTGGGTCACAGCCTCGGCGGGCTCAGCGTGGCGCTGGCGGCGGAGAAGTTCCCGGAGAAAGTTGCGGGTTTGGTTTTTGTTACGGCGTTTATGCCCGACTGTGAATCTAGCCCTGGCCGTGATCTTAAGGTACTCTGATAATCTCCATGTATATGTACATGTTCCTGATAAGTGACGATCACGTTTGTTCCTTATTCTCATAGGTAGAAAGGGTTTGTGAGAAAATATCCCGTGAAAGATAATCCATGGCATTAAACGTGCATTCAAAAGATATTATTTGGTGCATATTTAATGTCATAGACTGGGTGCACTTGATACTTTTTCGAGGTTTGGATCTCTCTAATTTAGATGAATAATGATAAGAGTACACAAGAATTATACTGTTTTTGTGCTACTACACAATAAAAAGCGAATCATTTTCTTGTAAATTGCAAAGAGAAATAATGAGCTTCTCTAAACCCTACTTATTTGTGTCTAGTGGTACAAAATAGTTCAACTCTTATAGTACACTTAGCATTTTCCAATTTAGATAGGAATTAGTCACATCCATGATATTGTCTTTCTCTGATAGTAAATATTAATATATACTTTTGAATAGGGCTCTTGCCGTATTTTTACCTTAGAAAAGATTTATATAAAAAACCAAAAGGTTTTTAGACTATATCTAGATTAAATTAATTGGGAATAAGCGGGAGGGTAATAATCTTGTTTTTGGATAAATTTCATAGAACCTCTTGAACTTTGTGGGGGTTTGCACAAATCCCTTGTAAAATTTATAACGTAAAGAAGACCCATGAACCTTCAAAATTATGCAAAACTCATTTGACCGATCAAAATTGTCAACACAAAGGAGAAAAGGTCTAAAATATCATCATTAATTACTATCTTCAACAAATATTTTGCAAACTTATGCTGTCAACGTTAATTTATTTGAACATGCATGTAGGATCTCATGTCCGGTCCACTGTTTAAGTTGCTCGACACACAGCTCGCTCCTATTGAAGCTCCTGCAGAAAGTAAAATCCCTCTCCGTTCCAGGATGGTATTTGGTCCTCAGACCGTCGCCTTCAACCTCTATCAACTCTGCTCACAAGAGGTATACATCTCGATTTTTTCGTGCTACACCAAAAATACGATAAATTTCACGAAACAAGCAAAATGTTGGGTCCATTTTGAGATAACCGGACCCTTTTCTTTATGTTTGATATTTGAGAGCGAGATGACTAGACCCTGAAAATTTCTTAACCTTTTTCGAGGTCAGATGACATTTCCAAACTTTTTCGGGAGTAATATATATCGAAGTGCTCCAAACTTCTTATGGAGATAAACTTTGTGAAATTTACATGCAGGGACTTGGATTTTTTTATCTTAGAATGATATAGTTAGATGTTTTGATGTGTAGGATCTCATGTTAGCGAACACGCTCCTGAGGCCTTGCCCGATGTTTTTAGAAGATCTTGAGAGCACGCCGGCATTGTCTAAGGACAGGTATGGCTCGGTGCCTAGTTTCTACGTGGTGTGTCGCGACGACGCAATAATCGCGAAAGAGTATCAGCAGCAGATGATTCGGAATCATTGTGTGAAGAAAGTGTTTGAGATTGAAGGATCAGATCATATGCCCATGTTTTCAAGGCCACAGGAGTTGTGTCAATCTCTACTTGAAATTGTTGAGCATGTGGATGAGTAGTGAAGTCTATTTCCTATGTTGTTATCTTTCAAATGAATAAAAAGTGTAGCTTTGTTTCTTGCACATCATTCTCATGTCTGTCAGTCCATATTGTGATTGTATTGCTTCATAAAATCATACTCCCTTTAAAAGTTGGAGTTGTGCAAAAACTTTCTCTAGACAATATTAATTAATTATATTGTATGCCACTTGTCAAATTTGTATAACTAAGAGCATCTTATAGAACTATAAGTAACCTATAAGAACAAATATTTAACGGTTATTTAGATATTAGTGCCTTAATTTGAAATCTTCAATAATTCTATATCAGTCCACGAAAATTTTGAAATTGCTCATAATTTTTGGGCCTAATATTTAATTATTAAAGATTTGAGAGACCAACATGTAAACAAGTCATATTTAAAAGAAGGGTTAACTTTTGAAAACCCCTCAAGTATGTGGGGGTTGTCTCAAAAGCACTAACTCATTTAATTTGAGAAAACACTCATAACTATGGGGATGTCGTAGATAATCCCTCTCAACTTTGGTACGACAACAATTTACCCTCCTGAACTTCTGGTATGTCCCATAAAAACTCCCTTGACCTTTTACGTTTCTCTCAACAAACTTCTTTGAAATACCCTCTTGAAAAAAAATATTTTAGTTAAAAAAACCCTCACTCGATAATAAAAGGACGATGACTAACTTACGATGCTTTTTCCCTCTATATCTTTTCTTTTTCTTTCATCTGGCAAAAATAAAGGTCGTTCTTTTATAGTTGAGGAATACTTGTCATATAACAGATTAGACTCAATGGTGTTAGTTTTGAGGGGTTAAGTGAGAAAAATTCAGAGGAGCTAAATCAAAATTTTAAAGTTGAGATGGATTATCTGTACTCCAAACTTGGGGAAGATTTCTCAAATTAAAATAGTTGTGGGCGGTTTTGAAAACCCCCGCCCATGACCCACCCCAAATAATTGAGGGGGAAGTTTTATAAAATTAATCCTTAAACAAAGCACGACCTAAGGCACATGTGACATTGATTTTATAAGAGTGGATTTTATACCAAGTCTACCATTCAACGGGTTATTTGTCCTTAGATTTATTCTTTACATTAACTTTAAAAATATACTGCTAAAGATTCTCTAGGAGAAATTTGCTTTTTATTTGGGATGATATGAGATCCTTCTGATTCTCCTTGCCTTTCATGATCTGGAACTAATTATTTGGCAAAATAAATTATGTTGTTCGGTTTATATTACTCACATCCTTATAAGTTTATGAAGCACATAGCTTGGATATGGGTACTGTTGCGGATATTGGATTTTTCTAACTCCTTAATTTAAATTTTGGATGTTGTTTGGCATTAAATAGATCTAAACTATTTTCTTAAAATACAATCCATATGAATGCATATGTATAAACCATTCTCGAATTATATTTTATAAATTTCGACACTAGAGAGTAATCGTTTTGGGAATTTTAGACAAAATTAATTCTTGTAGTTGGGAAGATGTGGAAGGATTACAATATTCGATTTTAGAATTGATCACATAATTTGTATTTTCTTTCTTAAATTTGTACATTTTGACTCGAGAATTCTAAAAAACTTTTGAATTACAATAATACTCGGTTGCACTATAAACAATAAGTGGAAGTGATTTTTAAACTAAATAAAATCAGATAGGACTAGATAAAACCTATCATTTTTCTTTGATGAATTTAAGAATTTAATTTTTCATTAATAATAAGAGTCTTTTGATATTGGTCTCTTACATCATTAATATTTTAAAATTAGTCCTTCAAATTATTGAAATTGCTCTTAGATAATTAATATTTTAAGACTTTAAACTTTACTATTTATTTGTAAGGCAAAATATTGAAACCACAAGGTTTTACACATGGAAATATCTAACAAAATTTAATAATTTATAGTAAGCATAAACTTTTTCGCAACCATGTTATAGTAAATAAAACAAGCTAAAATACACAATCAAGATATTTGACCGCGTGCAATGCACGTGCATTCCACCTAGTTCTAGAAAAAGTTGTAGGCCGGACAAGAGATTTGCAAATTTACCCTCCAATTCTCTAACCGTGGATTTTTTTTAATCTCTCACTTATTGTGCTAGGGGATATACCGGTAGAGAATAATTAATATTGACTAATGTTGGAAAGTTTCTCAATCTCTTTTGAGGAGCAAGGCTCCTATAAACTTAAGTGTATATGGAATAGTCATACACCAACTTTTCTATCCATTGATGTTGCCTAGGGATCCGTGAAAGATATAAAGCCCACTTTGAGATTTGTGCATCACGGATCCTAATGCAACATCTGCTTGGGCTTTATATCTTTCACGGATCCCTAGGCAACATCAATGGATACAAATGTTGGTGTATACTATTCCCTATCAACTTAAGTTTATAGGAGCATTGCTCCTCTTTTGAGATAAAAATGAGGTTCGTCCTTCCTTACCTGTTATATATTCTTGACAACGACATAAAGCGCTCCACATAATTAATCTAAACACTGCTCATGAATCACAACTAACCAGTAGTTAGTAGGTGGTGAATTCATATCATAGGTACGGAAACATTGATTGTATGTGCATTAATGGAGCATTAGATGGAAACTATAGGATTTATACACCTATCTACTATAATCATCTCTTTGATATGTATCATACGAATGAAATATTCAATTAGTTTGATATCGATTTTGCACCAAGAGATTCTACGTCAATTATGTCTCCTGTGATAATAGCCAAGGGGTGAGCTCAGGTTGTTGATGCTTAGCATTATGGTGACTCAATTGTCTGGAGAAGGGATCCCCGGCCCCCTCTTTAGCTCCCTCGACCAAGGTTTCCCTCGTAAAAAGAATAAAAATAAAAATCACTTGTGACATTCCTTTCTTCATTAATAAGTAATTAATTAGTAATATGAATTACTATTAATGATGAACAATGCTAGTCATGTAGATCCTTCTCTGTGCAGTGGGTTTCTTGAATCTATACGTGACTGTGGATCAAATCACCAATTCTCACCTTTCTTTTTCCTTGTAGTTTACATTTACATGGTGGTTTTGGATGCTTAATCTCGTACAAGTTCGATATAGAAAGTGTGTAACTTCTTTAACAATAGAGAAGTTATAGGTCTTTTTGAAGTAATTTTATTATACAACTCGTTATAATTTTGTATCACAAATTTGAAATTTAATGTCAGATGGGAACCATGCCTCGATAAATCGCTGCTGTTTTGAATTATCTACTTTTATAACTTTAAAAAAATGTTAATAGCAACATTTCAAGTTTTACTAAACTAATCAAAGTCAATAACAAATATTCCTACATAGATTCGTAAAATGAAAATCTTTAAAAAATCCTTGAAATAGTTTTGGGCAATAGGCAAAACATTTGCTCTCACCATACAAATTGACTTCCATAAAAAATTTAATTGAGGTAGCCCTGATATTTAGCGAGTGTGTGTGTATATATATAGAAAGAGAGAGAAATGTATTTCTCTATTTCTCTCTCTTTATATATATATATATATATATATATATATATATATATATATATATATATATATATATATATATATATATATATATGAGAATATGGAAACTTTGATATAGAGTTACTTGGTAGTGATGTGTATGGTCCCTGCCATGCATTCAAGGGAGGAGAGAGAATTATTTTTTAAAGTTACGTGTGTGAAATTTAGAATTGTCGCATCATTCTGAGTTCCTTTGAGGAACTTGGTGCAATTTTCCATTTTATATATATATATATATATATATATATATATATATATATATATATATATATATATATATATATGGGTAGGGTTACAATATACTAGGGTGTAACTAACTTAGTTACACTCACTTGTAAAACTACATGTTTGTCTGTAGATATTAACGATCGACATCGTTTATTATGATCTATGTGTTCAAAACTTCACGGAGACCAAAAACACATAGACAAGATTTTTCTAGTTTATACATTTAATGACCTAGAAATGAGCGGTCTATAACGGTCTAAAATACCCATTATTTTGAGTTGCTTGAATTATAGGATAGAACATCCCAAACCACATGATTTTTGATCCACGCTCATTTCACTACTACAAAAGGCCTTATTAAAAACGGTCGAAACCGTTGTTAATAGGCCTATTATAACAGTTCTAACCATTTCTAATACATTAGCAGGTTGCAACCGTTCTTGAATAGTCGTTACTAATAAAGCCGTTGCAATTAGCTAATACATTGCTAACCCTGATGCTAAATTGCACAACCGTTGCTATTAGACTATTTTAAATAAAAATAAAAATACACATTATTAATTCCAAATTATCGTAAATTAAATATCACGATTTTCCTTTTATTGTCATGATCTTGTATCATCATTATCCTTTGCTTTAGTAACAATTACATCTATTGCTAACAGTATAATAGTTGAAACGATACACAAAGTTAAGTAATGATGAGATTGACACAAAATTAATAATTAATTAACAAATCAGTTCAATTCACATTTTGGATGCGAGAATTTGGCATTGTATCAATTCAATCTGAGGGACAAGGAGTAAAAATAAAAATAAATAAAAATACAATTTTATTCTATTTAGTCATCCCATCCTTCGCCATGATGACTTGATCTTCAACCTTATCTTCATTCTTAGATGGAGTAACAAGAATAACACAGAATGAAAATAAAATCATTTCCCTCCAGTACAAGATGAAATTATATACCCATGCTCAATGATCTTGCATTTTGTACATTGTAGTTCATCGTAGCTTTAAAATCGAAAATCATTATTTGATCAAATATCTTAGCTGGTCACTTTCTTCCTTCTCCAGTACAAGATGAAATGTACCTGCATTTTAAATAAATGAATATCAATCAATTCTTCCAGCAATGCTAGCTTGTACCACAAATTAACGATTGAATAAAAAGAGTTAAAAGAGATTTCTTGCCCTTTTGATTTTGTGCAAATACGTGTAGGTCATCATGAATCTGCTCCCAAATTTAGATGTGAGTAATTTTTGACCTAGATCAGAGAAGATAAATAGAAAACAATCATAAACACAAGTTGGTAAGAATTCAGAAAAATCTAAAATTCCAAGTGAAAAAATTGCTTAAACATATTTAAGTACAGAACCCTAAAGCAAGTTAAGAAAAAGAATCAATTTTTAGAAAGGGCAAGGCAGCAAAATTCTCCTTTGATCTCGTCCCCGGCGAATTGCTGCAGCAGTCTCTGCCTCGCCATGGTCGCGGATGAGATCAATGCCGAGGAGAAGAAAAATTAAGGTAGGAAAATACAAAACGCACCAGAGAGGAAGAGCGAGAGAAAGACAGCAGATCCGATCGGAGATCAATCTCGACATAAAGCCATTCGCGTCTTCACCCAATTTTTTCTTTTTTCTATGTGACCTTCCTTGAGTACCAATTTTTCAGATTTCATAGTACGCCCAAAATTTCATTTCCCTCCTTTTTCATTAAAAGAAACATTCAAATTTTTATAGATTTAATTGAGCTATAGATAGTGGAACCGTTTCAATTAGAAAACTAACATTATTTGATAGAAAACCGTTGCTTATAAGCCCTATTAATATCGGTTAATTCCTTAACTGTTGCTAATAGGGTGTTTTGTAGTAGTGTTTGGTGACATGTAGATCACAATGAATGGTATTGATCGTTAATATTGATAATCAAACATGTATTTTTAAAGATAGGTGTAACTAAGTTAGTTACACCCTCAGAGTATTGTAATCCCTACCATATATATATATATATATATATATATATATATATATATATATATATATATATATATATATATATATATATATATATATATATATATATATATATATATATATATATATATATATATATATATATATATATATATATATATATATATATATATATATATATATATATATATATATATATATATATATATATATATATATATATATATATATATATATATATATATATATATATATATATATATATATATATATATATATATATATATATATATATATATATATATATATATATATATATATATATATATATATATATATATATATATATATATATATATATATATATATATATATATATATATAATACTAAACAAATGACAAAAGTTCAATGGAGGTCCCTGAAATATCGACCATATCTCATTTTGATTCTTAACGTTTGGAAGTTATCACTGGGAGTCCCTAATGTTACTTTTGTCATCATCCTAGGTCTTTTTTTTATACAAACATTCATTAAAATTTACTAACGTGGCGATGATGGGGCATTGCCATGTCAATAAAAAAGTTAGTGAAAGTACAAGTTTATCATGCCATAAAATTAGTGAAATTATAAGTTTGTACTGAACTCGGAATTTTACTAATTTTTTTGCTGACGTTGCACTGACATGGCGGGGACACATCAGCACCACATTAGCAAGATCTAATAAAATCTAATCTAATACTATTATAAAAGTGTGTTGGTATATTAAAACATTTCTTCCAAAAATGCTCTCTAAAATACATACATACATATATAAAACACATACATGCATATACATAACACGTACATACATCATAAATCATAAAGTTAATACATTCAGCTCCTCCTTTATCGCTACTGTTACAAATGATTTGTATTTCATATTGCAATACCTTATCCATAATAAAGTCCATGAAACCAAAATGGTCACAATCATGGTTAGGTCTGGCCTCAGACAGACCCAAGTGGGGAAAAAGGACCTCATGCAGTCATGTCTACATGAATAATAGAGACAGCCTACCAACCAATTATGTAGCATTAATGATCTTAATTAAGATGCTATCATAATTTTATTCAGAAAATTTCAATCTATATTGTGAGTGAGAGAATTTTCTAATTAATATGAACATCGAATCTATTAGAAACCATTTACAGGTTAATACAATTTAGGTGTAGTAAATTATTGCACTAAGAGATGGTTTATTTTATTAGAGCTCCAATAACTTATATTAAAAGTAACTAGAAATGCAAAATGTGCCTAAATAACTAGAAATGCAAAATGTGCCTAACTTCTTCAAATAATTATGATTTATTAGTTTATACGTGTGAGGTTCCAATGGGACCACATTAGCAAACCTAAATCTTAGACCAGGTAAAATAATAGGATTACTAGCCCTTTGATTATACTTTAGATCTAATAATTACAAGTCCCAACGGAATATATTAGGCTACTGTTTTGTATTAATTAGTGGTAAAAATGCTTTACACATTATTGGACTTTGTAAATTATGTCTCCATCTCCTCAAATTTATTAGTTGACATAGAAAGCCGTTATGTTCATAAATATTGTTGTCCCAACGCTGTATTCAGCTCCTCCTTTATCCCTACTGTTACAAATGATTTGTATTTCAAATTACCTCACATTGTTATTTATTGATATCAAATAATCTTACCAAATAAGAATAAATAGGAGAGGAAAACGTTTCAATAATGCCAATAATTATTTGGCCAGTCATTATTACTAAAAAAGCGGTTATAAGTCAAATCTCATATAAATCTATTCCATGCACAGCATCAATCATACAAAATCTCGCCAAATCTTACCAAAAAGAATAGAGAACGGGAGAACGGAAGCAACAATTTGTGACTCAAAGAGGTTAGTAAAACATTTTTGTTTTAAGATAAGATTAAGATAATAGGCTAATTTTTGAAAAATTTCAAATATTATTTGGATAGAAACTAAAGAAATTCAAATATCAAAGGCTTGGATAAATGAGAAGATATTATAAAAATAATTATATTTTTTAGTTTAATCCACGTTGATGTTGTTATATTTCAATTATTTGAGTGCAAATGATATATAAGCGGCATGAAGTTAATTCTATAGTGTTACCACTTATTTTTATTTATTTGTTTATTTCTTATTCTTAATATTATCATTTATTTTTTTTTGTAGGATGTCATCTGATCAAGATGGAATTAAGGATCAAGCCCACATTCCGATCCGAGAGTTAAAAATTTATCAGAAACAATGGAGTATTAATGTTCATGTCTTACGTAATACTATAGACTCCTTTAAGAATGGAGATGGGAAGAAGCAGAAGTTGATTCTAATTGATGAAGAGGTGATACAAATTTTACATTGTTATTATTCCATGTAATTTTGATATTATCGTGATGGCTTGATTTATTGTCCATTATGCCTTTTGCAGGGCACACTTATCCAAGCAATTTTATTTAATGAGTTGATAGAAAAGTTCAACGACTTATTGATAAAGGGAGAAACATATACTATAACAAATGGGGAAGTAAAGCCTCCAAATTTGAAATATCCAACAATTAATCGGATAAGGAGTTGGCTCTAACAACAAAGACAATCGTCAGAAACAAAACCTTTGTAACATTGGAGAAGTTGAAACCAACATTCCTTTCATTTAAAGATGCTTCTAGTTTTGATGATGGAAAAATATCTTTTGGTAAGATTAAAAAATTATGATGCAAAGATTTCTACATATTAATAATTACTATATTTTTATGCGTGTTGTTGGATTAAGTAATAAGCTGTGAAGCCAATATTTAGCAATTCAGCCTCACGTAGGCGTTGAAAAATACTTACAAGATCCCGAAACCAACTTCGTGGCCGGGAGTGCGTGAATGACAACCCATCGAATGATCACGGACGTCGAATCGTTAAAAGCGACGACCTCTGGCGTCCTGAAAACACGGTTTAATGGGACTTGAGCAGGCGATCAGTTCGGGGACCATTGAGCGGGAGCGAACCAAGAGTTAGTCCGGAACCATCTGAGCGGAACCTAAGTCCGGAAGGCCAAGAAGTCGGAATAAGGGCCTAAGCGGGAAGGCCAGAAAATGGCGAAACAACGAAAGCGGCGCACCTCGGCTTGAAGTGGCCGAACCTCGCTTTGGCGAACCTCGCCATCTGGCGAGCCTGCGTCTTTGGCGAACCTCGCCATCTGGCGAGCCTGCGTCTTTGGCGAACCTGCGCCTTCGTGAACTCTCGCCTAACGGCGAGCGTCGCGCCACGGCGGACCTCGCCATTTGGCGAGCTCCGTGTTCCACGGCGAACCTAAGCCGGCGTGCTTTTTCTGGCCGGACCTGCGCCATTTGGCGAGCCTCGTGTTCACAAGCGAAGCCTCAGCTCTGTTGGCGAGGGCTCATTTGGCGAACCTCGCCATCTGGCGAAGCCTGATTCACGAACTCGCTTCGGAATCGCGCCACGGCGGACCTCGCCATTTGGCGAGCCTCGTGTTACGGCGAACCTGCGCCGGCGAGCGTCGCGCCACGGCGGACCTCGCCATTTGGCGAGCCTCGTGTTCACTTGAAGAGCCTCGGCTCCTGGCGAACCTCCGCTTCACGGCGAACCTCGCATTCTTTTGGCGAACCTGCAGCCGGCGAACCTAGCACAGCGAACCTGCTTTTGCGCCGAACCTGTAGCGAGCGAACCTGCGCTTTTTATTAAACCTGCGCCATTTGGCGAAGCCTCGTGTAAACGGCAAAGCCTCAGTTCATTTTGGCGGTTCCTTTGCGAACCTCGAGCCTCGTATTCGAGGCACCAGCAAATTTGTAGAGGCACCTCGATTAGCCATTAGAACCTCGGCCTGGTTAGTAGAGGTACCTCATTAGCAAGGCACCTTGCTTGATGGCACTAAGCCCCAGACTTGTATAAATGGGAGGTGGAGGTTTTGGGGAATTTGGAGGATTTTGGGGAGATCCTTTTGGAGAAAAAGCTTGGACTTTGGGTTTACCTGATTCAGAGCACCGTGACACAAACCCGGTCGTCGGATCTACAAGCGCAAGTGCGAGTCCGGGTCGAACTCTGATACCCTCTAGATTAAGCCGTCTTAATCGGGGATCATTGTGATTTCTCCTAGTAGATCTCACCGCTCGGCGATCCTCTCCTTCCGTGCGATCCCTTGATCCTCTCCGTGAGTGTGATCCTCGGCCGTTTCCCCGTGGCGAGCCCCTCTCGTCAGTAGTTCGAACCGGTTTCTACACGGATGAATTGCTTGGCGATCCACGGACACAAAAGTCCCGACAGGCAAAGAACCCATAGCGAGGATCGATATATGAGAGATCCTCGTGTTTGTTCACTAAGGAGAAAGTTGTAATCTTCGTTTTTCATTTATGCGCTTAAAAATAAAAGCATTTCTTTTGAATCTTGTTGTAGGCCAAAGAAGGCGTAATCAAGTTCAGCAGGCAATGAATAACAAACCGACTTTTACCGTAACAAGCCGGGCGACCACGTTGGGAGCCACCGCCTCGATCGAGGTCGCCGTGTCGCAGCCGCGATTCCTATCTCTGTGGAGGAAGAGGTCGAAGTTCGAAGTTCACTCGTGAGAAGTTCGAGGAGTACCCTCACCTCTTCCGTGATCCGCCTCCAGAAGGTCTCCGCTAAGGAGAACCCGATGGGCCTCCGATGTAGAGCCCCGACGGCGAAGTCCAACCCCGCCGCCAGCAGGGCGAAATTCCTTCGGCTACCGAAGTCCGTGATGGCGCTCGAGAAGAACGCCGATGATGCGCGCTTGCACTCTCCAGCGAGCCGCCAAAGGCGACGATGCAGCATGGCGCGCAAATATGCCAAGGCCGTGCAATCCATGGATGGGGTCCTTCTGGCGGATCTAAGATCCAGACTTACGCAGAGGCTCCACCTCGTGATCGACGGCTATCCAAGCCGCCAACCAACGAGTGGGTCCGGTCGGCGGAACCGCCCACACTTCGTGAGCGATCCGGAACGCCAGCGACTCTTGCGCAGCACGAAGCTTTGATGCAAGAAGCTCGTGAATTAAAGAAGGAGGTGGTAAAGAAGCCACCAGCACCACCGGTTTGGAGGCCCAAGTCTAACTCGGTCCCAACCCCTGCCCACGCCTCGTCTCGACACTTAAGCCGGCTATAGCGCCTCAAGTTCAACACCAAAGCCCAAGACCGACGGCGCCAAGGTCAAAGGTGCACGCACGAACCGGTGGTGAAGCCAACTCCGTCACGCCACCAAACCAACTATCAAGGATCGCTGGTCCTGAAGGATCACGGGTCACTCCTCATACAGAGGCCGATCCGCTCTGTAAAGGACCGGAGATTCCGTAATCTCACCAACCGGATTAAAGATCGAAGTCCGAGTTCCTCAAACTTCACGCCACATAAGCGAAGTCAAGGCGAGTTACTTTCGGTAGTTTTGGCCATTTCGAAGGAGACGCCTCGCCCGATGACGACGACGCTATACCGGAGATCGCGCCAACACACGGCGATTGCCTGACACACACACCGACGAGCCGTACTACCGCGGTAAGGGTACGAAAATCTCGGCGGATTCCCCAAATTGACGCTGTCATGCTTGTGCTCCAAGCTCATCAAGGCGGTGCTTTTGGAGTGCAATCGCCATCAAGAAGTTCCGTAAAGGGTGTCGGCCTTCCAGATCACCACTAAACGCCGGACCTAGGTCAAGGCGATTCCGAAGGTCGCACTCGAGCCAATGAATTGCCGAGGTCACTAATAACATGACCGCAAAGAATCATCGCCACGCCATCCCCCGCGATCGCAACGGCTAACTCGCTTATGGTCCCGACTATCCGACGGTCCGATAATCGACAAACTTCAAGGATACCCGCGAGGATGATGCGCTTGATATCGGCTCCGCAATCCGATCATACAAGATCTAAGGGAGCCCCTAAGAAACGCTTTATGATCGCATGCATCAAGTGGCTAAGATGCTAGACTGGCGTTGAATAAACAACGGAAAACTTCAAGTTGGAAATGGAGTTGGCCATGCGGACGATGAGAGAAATGCATGACCAGCAGATTCAAGCATTGACAAAACATCGAGGTGAATCAAGTCGGTATGCGATCGACCTGAATGGCGTGATTCGGACGAGGGAGGAGGCACAAGAGGATGATAACCCTCTGAACCCGCACCTTGGGCATAATGTAGATATGTGCTCATGAGGCGAAGATCAAAGACCTCGAGAGCAAAATCAACTCGATTTCCGCTCAAGAGGTGAAGAAAACAGTATTCGCCCATACCAGAGGTGGGAATCAATTCCGTGCAGTCTAAATTTAACTTAATAAACTTCACGATTTGAGGAGGGTTCCCAAACGCGACTTGATTTATTTCAAGTCGCACCTCGGAGTAATATCGACAGCGAGCCCGATGGTTCGGTCATTCGTTGGCACCCTTATGGAAGCGCCTTCGATTGGTACCGCCGTCTCAAGCGGGAGCATTCACGGTGGGGCGACATGGAATCTAGTTTCCTCACAATTTCTTCGGCGGCGATCACAGAAGTATCGATCGGAGTTACTTTCGGCGAAGGAGAAGCGTAGATATCTTTGTCAAGCGATCCGGAACAAGGCCATGAAGCTGTCGGGATCAATATGAAGGTTCATCCTCGGACCTGCCATAACAACTTGTCGATAGGCGTGCTAGAGGCAATGGGGCGGCACCATCTATAGCGTGGAAGGATTTGAAGGTTCGTGGAAACAGGCGAAAAGATTCCTCAAGAGGAAAAAGCGGAAAAAGCCGGTACGAAGCCGAAGCTCGAAGCGTAACTGTACCCGTGACAAAGAAAAGAGGCGAAACGGCGGTTGAACGAGCGTTCAACTCAACCCATGACGGCGGCGTGGCGACCGCGAAGCATGCGAGGCACAATCAGCGTGGCAGCGGAGCGAGAAGCGAAGCAGGAGAGATTCTCAGTCCTATTCCTTTAGGGACGGCGAGATTCTGGTCTCTTCAAATATCTTGTTGAAAATGACAAGATCAAGCTCCCTCAGGTTAGAATCAAGAGGAAGCATTGAGGGCGAAACGACCCAAAATCTGCTGGCGTATCCGCAGGGCAATTCATCACCCACTAAATCTGTTTCCGGCCTAGGACAAAATCCGGGCTTTAATTGGCGTAGGGGTCATCACTATGAAGATCAAAGAAAAGAAGGTCGAACAAATCACGGTGTCCATAAGCTTTGGGTGTTACCATTGACATGGTTTGAACCTAAACCGATAGTCAAAGTCGCAATGAGGACTTGTATCATATCTGACCCCAAATGGCGAAGTCACGTGGATCCACAGACACAGCGAGGATGAGCAATGGGTAGCCTCTTCTTCATCGAAGAAAAATCAAAGCGGAAGGAAAGGCATGCCATGCTACTTCCTTAATCTTTGGAGGAGATAGCGACGGTGGTAACATTCGGTTGTCAGGAGAAACGACCAGCGCCACCGAGGCCGGACACGAGTACAAATACAAATACGGAAGTCGGACCAAATGCTAAAATATCGGTAAGGGGTACCAACAACACCCTCACTCGCTGAAAAGAAAGACAAAGCGGCAGTTTAACTCGAGGCGATCTCGATTCGATCGCGATTGGAAGAGATAAGCGGGAACCGAACTCTCCATACCGCTTTGATGTAATGGCACAATTGGCCAATATCCGGCGGGATAACTCTCTGAGTTGCTCGGTTGTCAAAGGAAGCAGGAAGCTCTACAAGAAGCTCGGCCGACTCGAGGTGTTTCACTGCATCGCCGATTCTAAGAATCGCCTAACAATGCAACCTGCGGAGAAACACCGCATCACTTTTACAAAGGAGGATATGCGAGGAATTCCAAGCACGATAGGCGCTTTACTTCACCGGGTATATTGGCTCCAAATGGGTTAACCGGATCCAAGTCGATCGAGGTTCATTGTGAGCATCATGCCCTGCGCCTCATGTATCACCTGAATCCCCGCCAAGAAACCAGCCAACAGCACGATGATCTACGGATTTAACACCCGGTCTCTCGCTTGGTAAAATCGGATAAAGTGCCAAATGGGACTTGAAGTTGAAGTCACTGCTATGTGATTGACGGAGACTTCCTATAACTTATTGTTGGTCCTTTGGATCCACAACGCTATAGTCCCATCTACTCTTCATCGGTGTCTCAAATATGTAGACACGAATAATGAGTCAAGGCGGTGGTCGCGGACAAACAACCGTTTAAGGGGATGGAGAATTATTTCAGCGATTCTCTCCTTTACGGTAATGAGTCAGCGAATCATCGGCCCAAGGCACGGACATAGCGGAGAAGCCGATACCGCTTCCGCTTGGTTATAGTGGTGGTTTTGTTTTAAGCGACATTGTACCCTTGTAATCAATCTTGGCGATGAAGAATCGTCGGATGAACATTGTAATTGGCAACTTAGATGAATCAATAAATGGCGATTTAGAGTATCCTTTGTCTTTGAATGATGTAATGACAGTTTATACAACGATCGAGTTGCACTTACCAACTTCGGTCATCTTGCTTTACACAAAAGCAGCTCCAAGACTCCTTTGGGACAACACTCGTCATCCCACGAAGATCAAGTAGCGAAAGACTTGGTTTACGGAAAAGGAGATCACGGTTCAATGCGAATCATTTCTTAGAAGAAGATGAAGATGACAATGGGCCTATCCTCCACACATTCGATATAGTCCGTAGACACCGGGTATCATGAAGAAGTGGGGTACAACTTGACACAAGGGAAGGTCTATGTTTTGGGCGAGGTCCTCGAGTCCCTCTAAAGCATATGTCCCAAGAGGGAAGCCGGATAACTACTATGCTCTAAGGGGATTGGGATACTAATCCTCCTCGAAGATGAATGCTCATGGTGATTGATGATAATCCACCCAATGAGGGAGACTCGACATTCGCCCGATTCTTCGTGGGATTCCACACCACCTGAGAAAATTTCAAGGCTTTAATGTCAAATATGGCTACGGTCGATCCTGCTACTATTGAGAGTGATGAAGATATACCAACATGGGAAGACCCATGGATCCATCAACTCAAAGGCGGTATGGGGATAAGTTGAACAAAGAGAACCCCACTAAGGCCAGGTAGTCAGTTAATATAGTGATGAGAAGCATCCTAAGCTCATAAACATCAGCAATACTCTTCCCTCGAAGAGAAGGAAGAGTTAATTGCCTTGATCGTGAGTATATCGATGTATTCACCGAGTTACGAGGACATGCCAGACTCGACTCTAATGCTACACATCAACATCAAGATGGATGTCAAACTGTCAAGCAACGGCAAAGGCGGTTTAGTCACAAATATTGCAATCGCTGACGGCGAAGAAACTCATAGAATCGGGATTCATCGAGGAGATTCAACATCCGGATTGGGTGGCGAATATAGTCGGTCATGAAGAAGAATGGCTCGATTAGGACTGTGGTCGACATACAGATTTGAACGCCGCTGCCCAAAGATGACTTCCTCTTCCACCATGTCATAGTCGCTACAATACGGTGGTCGCGACAAACAACCGCTTAAGGATGGAGAATTATTTCAGCGATTCTCTCCTTTACTGTAATGAGTCCTAAATCAATCATCGCCCAAGGCACGACAGCCGTGGAGAAGCCGACACCGGCCGCTTGGTTATAGTGGTGGTTTTGTTTTAAGCGACATTGTACCCTTGTAATCAATCTTGGCGATGAAGAATCGTCGGATGAACATTGTAATTGGCAACTTAGATGAATCAATAAATGGCGATTTAGAGTATCCTTTGTCTTTGAATGATGTAATGACAGGTTTATACAACGATCCAGAGTTGCACTTACCAACTCGGTCATCTTGCTTTACACAAAAGCAGTTCCAAGACTCCTTTGGGACAACACTCGTCATCCCACGAAGATCAAGTAGCGAAAGACTTGGTTTACGGAAAAGGAGATCACGGTTCAATGCGAATCATTTCTTAGAAGAAGATGAAGATGACAATGGGCCTATCCTCCACACATTCAGATATAGTCCAGAGACACTGGGTATCATGAAGAAGTGGGGGTACAACTTGACACAAGGGGAAGGTCTATGTTTTGGGCGAGGTCCTCGAGTCCCTCCTAAAGCGGCATATGTCCCAAGAGGGAAGCCGGATAACTACTATCGTTGAAGGGATTGGGATCTGAATCCTCCTCGAAGATGAATGCTCATGGTGATTGATGATAATCCACCCAATGAGGGAGGCGGACATTAAATGCGATTCTTGGCTTGGGATTATGACACCAGCCTGGAGAAAATTTCAAGGCTTTAATGTCAAATATGGCTACGGTCGATCCTGCTACTATTGAGAGTGATGAAGATATACCAACATGGGAAGACCCATGGATCCATCAACTCCAAGAGCAGTATGGGGATAAGTTCGAACAAAGAGAACCCCCCACTAAGGACGAGGTAGTCAGTTAATATGAGTGATGAGAAGCATCCTAAGCTCATAAACATCAGCAATACTCTTCCCTCGAAGAGAAGGAAGAGTTAATTGCCTTGATCGTGAGTATATCGATGTATTCACCGAGTTACGAGGACATGCGGGACTCGACCTAATGTGGCGACACATCGCCTCAACATCAAGATGGATGTCAAACTGTCAAGCAACGGCAAAGGCGGTTTAGTCCACAAATATTGCAAGCAATCGCTGACGGCGAAGAAACTCATAGAATCGGGATTCATCGAGGAGATTCAACATCGGATTGGGTGGCGAATATAGTCCGTCATGAAGAAGAATGGCTCGATTAGGACTGTGGTCGATTACGTAGATTTGAACGCCGCTGCCCAAAGATGACTTCCCTCTTCCAATCGCGATGTCATAGTCGATAACACGCGGTGGATTTGAAAGAATGTCATTCATGGATGGTTTCTGGGTTACTATCGAGATCAAGATGCACCCCGATGACGCTAGCAACACCGCTCAACTTCATCGGTATATATATTGCTACGGTCATGCCGTTCGGCCTCAAAATGCGTATACATACCCGTGGCGATGACTAAAATTTTCGGGATCATCTCGAGCGGTCGAATGCTCGTTGGCGACTTGGTTGTGAAAAGCCGTGACAAAGGAGATCACATCAAAGATCTTAGAAGCGGTATTGAGCTCATGCGAACCCATCGATTAAAGATGAATCACGCCAAATCCTTCCTTGGGATGTCGGTGGCAAGTTCCTTGGCTTTGTCGTCACCAACAAAGGAATCCATGTCGATCGATAAAGTAAAAGCGATTCAAGAATTGCAACCCCGAAATCGAGAGAACTCGTGGATTACAAGGGCGACATGACATCCGACCGGTTCATATCGAACCTATCAGGAAGTGCCAACCGTTCTCTAAGTTGAACAAGAAGGCGTGTCGTTTATTTGGGGCGGCGCCGAGCATTGAAGAGATCAAATCGTATCTCGCTAAACCTCCGTTCTTGTTGCGCACCGCCCGGAAAGCCATTCGATTTACGTCAAGGCAACGGATCACTCGTTAAGCTTTTACTCACAGACGACGACAATGATCACTTAACAGCAAGCAGTATTACCCGGTTTAACGTTAGTCGGTGCCGAATCTCGATACCCAATGGTCGAAGCAAGGCCTTGCATTAGTGTTCGCGATTCGAAAATGCGGCACTATTTAGTCGGACGACGATTTATGTTATCTCTAATGTAAATCCGGTCGAATATTTATGACCCACCGCCTCAATGAGTTGGCATTTGGCAAAATGGGCTTTGCTCTTGTCCCAATATGACTTGCACTTCAAACAAGTCGGTTAAAGGACAAGCGATTTGCGATCTCTTGGTCGCCAACCGACAATGGACGCAGCTTGAGCTATATGATGATCTTAGGATGAAGTCGAAGTCAACACTACATCGCACCAACGAATATGGCGACCGTACTTTGACGGAGCTTCGAAGCTACTAACGTGGCAAGTGCCCCGGATGTTCTAAGATTTCCGCGGGGTGGGGTTGTCTTAGTTTCCTGGAATCATGTCATGCCCGTGCTTATTCGCTCACGAACCTTGTTCCAATAACGTAGTCAATACAACGCTACTTATCGGACTTAGCTTCGCCAAGGAGCCGGGGTAGAGTATCTCAAGCATACGCATTCGAATTGATAGTCAAAGCAGTCCGCGGTGACTATGAAGTTAGGAACCACGATCCGGTCCCCTATCATCGGATAGCCGTCGAAATGGCGGACTCATTTGAAGAATTCTTCATCGAATATATCCCGCCGTAACGCCATGCAGATGCATTAGCCGCGATTAGCGTGATCGCTAGCACAACCTTAGAGGCCAGAGCAACTAGTTACGGTCAGGACTCATCAACTCTTCGTACCAATATATAATGAGGCACAAGAAGATAAGGGGGTAGTTACCAAAGAGGTAAATGCAACCCAAACCAAGTTGGAGCCCCGAGATTGGCGCTTTCCTATCATCGGTTACGTCTTACATGGTATTACGCGAGGAAGGCGTGAAGGAAAGAGAGTCAATCGGCGAAGAGCTCCAAGATTCTTCTGACCACGGAGACCCGGATGTTATATCGTAGAGTGCGATGGCCTTTACTCGATGCCTCTCAAACAAATGGCGAGAAGAGGTCCTTCGGAAGCACACGAAGGTGAATGTGAGTCTTTTGACTGGTCTAAGCTCTACAATTGAATCGGGGAGGATGGGCTACTTTTGGCCAACAATGATTAATGGCGGTCGCGTATGCTCGAGAGATGCCGCGTGTCAAATTCCGCGAATTACATGCATCAACCTCGGCGATTGCATCCTTCGCCACATCACGGCCATTGAGACATGGGGAATGGGCGTTGTAGGTCCCATTTTTCCTCCGTCGGTCAAAGCGTCGGTTTATTCTAGCGATCACCGACTACTTCTCCAAGTGGGCGGAAGCAATCCGCTAAAGGAAGTAAAGGCAAATACCGTCATCAAATTTATCAAACACCATGTCATCTATTGACATGGCGTCCCGAGACGGATCATGCATGACAGCGGTCCCCAATTCATCAGCAATTCCTTCATCAGGTTTTGTGAAAAGTTCAAGATACAAGATGTCTCGTCAACAACCTATAATTCAGCAGCAAACGGATTAGCTGAGGCGTTCAACAAGACGATTATCAAGATCTTGTCGAAACTTGTGAAGAACAACAAAGCGAGGCTGGGACGATAAGCTCGGAGCTTACGGGCATATCGCTGCTTGATGCGCATGGCTGGAGAGACCGTATTCTCGGTCTACGGATGTGAAGCGGTTCTCCGTTGGAGATCGAGATCCGTCGCTTCGTATCGCCCTTTCAATAGAGATGACGACCGAAGAACAACATCGAAAGCGTCTCGAAGAGCTTCGAGATGTTGGATGAGAAGCGCTGGAAGCTCAACAAAGCATTGAGTTCTATCAAGCTAGGATGTCGAGGGCTTTCAGCGGGAAAGTCGACGAAGTTTCAAAGAAGAAGATTTGGTCCTCATTTTCGGCGACCAATAATCCTCACTTTCAAAAGAAAGGTAAATTCGAACCTAAATGGGAGGGACCGTTTGTAATAGAGGCGGTCTACTCTAATGGGGCGACGCCTAATTACCCAAAATGGCGGCCGGCAATTAATCTGAGATAAATGGGAAGTTCTGAAGAAATACTACCCCTAGTATCTTCGTGATAACCCGCTTCAACGGAAGTTCCTCGTGGGATGTTTTACCCACTTTCCTTGAGGATAACCCTAGGTTTGTCCTCCATCATAATTCCCTCACCGATCAAATTCTTTGTGGTGGGTCTACAAATACGGTACATCACCAAAATCCCCTCTTGATTCCTTCTATGAACAAGAGGCCCACTCAAAATTCCTTTCACAGGAGGCGAATATAAAGTTCTTCCTCTCCAGCGTAAGATCCCTTTCGTGATAAGCAGAGGTTCTATCCACCCTATTCTAGGTAGCGCCGGTGAAGGTATCTTGTAGGGATTTTCGAACCGGGTTGTCGCTGAAGGTCACGAGTCTTTTCGGTTCTCGGTGGAGATCCCACCTTAGTTCCATCCCTTTTCGAGGTAGCGCCGGTGAAGGTAAGCGGAACTTTCATCTTAGGTAGCGCCGGTGAAGGTATCTTGTAGGGATTTTCGAACCGGGTTGTCCGTGAAGGTCGCTGAGTCTTTGGTTCTCAAAGTGGAGATCCACTTTTAGTTCCACATTTCATCTTAGGTAGCGCCCGGTATCTTGTAGGGATTTTCGAACCAGGTTGTCGCTGAAGGTCACGAGTCTCTTCGGTTCTCGGTGGAGATCCCACTCTTAGTTCCATCTCTCTCCCGTAGCGCCGGTGAAGGTATCTTGTAGGGATTTTCGGACCGGGTTGTCGCTGAAGGTCACGAGTCTCTTCGGTTCTCGAAGTGGAGATCCCACTTTTAGTTCCATCTTTCATCTTAGGTAGCCGGTGAAGGTATCTTGTAGGGATTTTCGAACCGGGTTGTCCGTGAAGGTCACGAGTCTTTTCGGTTCTCGGTGGAGATCCCACTCTTAGTTCCACCTCTCTCCTAGGTAGCGGCGGTGAAGGTATCTTGTAGGGATTTTCGAACCGGGTTGTCCGACTAAAGGTCGCTGAGTCTTTTCGGTTCTCGAAGTGGAGATCCCACTTTTAGTTCCATCTTTCATCTTAGGTAGCGTGGTGAAGGTATCTTGTAGGGATTTTCGAACCGGGTTGTCGCTTTGAAGGTCACGAGTCTCTTCGGTTCTCGAGGCGGAGATCCCACTCTTAGTTCCACCTCTTATCTTAGGTAGCGCCGGTGAAGGTATCTTGTAGGGATTTTCGAACCGGGTTGTCCGACTAAAGGTCATCCGAGTCTTTTCGATTCCTACGCAAGGAATCTCGCCATAGCCTCATCCCGAAATAGAACACATTCTTCCTTTCCCACCTCAATCAATCTTCGCCGGTTTAGTCTTTTCGATTGAAGAAGACACGAGTTCGATTACGGGGTATTTTATCCGAAGCCTAAGAAGGGATAAAGCCAACACCATAGCGTTGCGGTTTAGTCTTTCTCCGATTGAAGAAGACACGAGTTGATTACGGGGTATTTTATCCGAAGCCTAAGAAGGGATAAAGCCAGCGCCTCACACGCATTGCCGGTTTAGTCTTTCTCGATTGAAGAAGACACGAGTTGATTACGGGGTATTTTATCCTGAAGCCTAAGAAGGGATAAAGCCAGCGCCTCACCGCAGCGTTGCGGTTTAGTCTTTCTCCGATTGAAGAAGACACGAGTTGATTACGGAGCATTTTATCCGAAGCCTAAGAAGGGATAAAGCCAACGCCTCACCGCGTTGCGGTTTAGTCTTTCTCCGATTGAAGAAGACACGAGTTTGATTACGGGGTATTTTATCGAAGCCTAAGAAGGGATGAGTCTCACGAATACTGCAGCGTTCGCGGGTTAGTCTTCCGAGTGAAAAAAGGCGAAGTCATTATTCAACATCGTAGCATTTAGTCTAAGAGAGTTTCATTCTTTTAGCACAACGTTGTGTGTAGAGCGGTTTAGATAATCTACATGCTAGCCCAACTCAAGCGGTAGTTGATAAAGGCTCATCAAACCGCTTGAAGGTGGGGTTGGCCAATAACCCTAAAGTCAACGCCACACGCATTGCCGGTTTAGTCTTTCTCCGATTGAAGAAGACACCGAGTTCGATTCGGGGTATTTTATCCGAAGCCTAAGAAGGATAAAGCCAACGCCTCACACGCGTTGCGGTTTAGTCTTTTTCCGATTGAAGAAGACACCGAGTTCGATTCGGGGTATTTTATCCTGAAGCCTAAGAAGGGATGAGTCTCACGAATAACACGCTGTCGGGTGGTCTCTTGCCCGTAAAGAGTACCAAGTCTATGTATTCAATATCATAGCAACAAGACTAGAAGAGTTTCATTCTTTTAGCACAACGTCCGTCTTGAGCGGTTCGACAATCCGCCGCTAGCCCGATCTAAGCGGTAATCGGTAAAGGCTAATCAAATCCGTTGATAGGCGAGGGTTTGCTAAAATCACGGAAGTTAATCAGCGAGAGGGTTGAGCAAGCAATGAACTTCATTTATAAAGGAATGTTGAGACAATTGATTCAAGCAAAGTTATGATAATACATCTAAATAAAAATCATAACGACTGGTGAACAAAGAGCGAAAAGTCGCTGACACATGGACTTCATTGGCGCAATCGGTAATGTGAAGGAAGCAAGGTCAGCTTTGGCGGCTAGTTTTCCTCTGTTTCGCTCGAACCCGGCGTTGGCTTCCTTCTCAAGTTCCTCTTGAGTTAGATAGCGGCCGCATGTTCCGACGCATCGCCTCGAGGACTTGCTTCTCATGTTCGATGGCATACGGACTCACGGGTACTCGCGCGTGAAATTCTTCAAAGTCTTCTCCTTGAGCGGTCACGATTCTGTGCGATTGACATGGGTGTGGTACCGGTCTATCGACCTTGCAAGTGGCGTTGCCGCTCATATGAGTTCGCGAAAATAACCTCTTGCTCGATATTCTCCTCTCGCGAAATCTTCGTTCGAAGCCTTGATCAGAGCCTGTAGATGGTCTCACCTCATTGCATGAATCAAAAAGGCTAAACTCTCCACACGATAAAGAGTTAGCGGTGGTGAGCCTTTGCTCTAGCGGTTAGCCCGGTGAGGGCCACCGACGAATTTCCCCAAGCTACTCAATATGAATGGGTAGAAGACCACAAAGGTCGCCCATCTAACCTCGATAATAGAGATCGCTGTTTCAAACCATTCTCCAACAGTTGAAGGAGACCATCACGCAGGCGGAATCGGGAATAGCGATTTTTGCCGGGGCAATCTCGGCGATAGGTTGAATCTGTGGAAGTGGTCGTCAAGATTAACAGGTTCCACCATACACACTCAGAGGGTGGAAAATCTGGTTTCGGCCAAGGTCGTAAGGAAGGTGGCGGATCGGATGACGGAAGCGATCCCTCAAACTCGTCATCCGAAATTATGATGGTAGGCTCAGGCTTCGCTGGTTTCTTCCTGCGGGTGTTCGCCTCGCTGCGGTTCGCTTCCTCGGTGGAAAGAGGTATTCTTCCCGATGACCTTAAGAATCGAGACTTGACATTTGGGGCCTTCGAAATAGACGAATAATCATCGGAGCATCCGCCTACCACAAGAGAACAAAGGGTTAACAGATCATTTAGGAGGAATATCTTGAAAAACGAAACAGCATAAGGCGTAGAACTCTTCTCAGAAACCCATGAGATTGAGTCACGACCTTATAACGGGTATGACGATTTCATCCGTATCGAATACCCGGAGAACGATAAATATAGTCGCGTAAACAAAGCGGCAATATATTTCGTTCTACAGAGCAAAGGTACGGTATGAAATCGCTCCCGTTAAAGATATCGAGACGGGTGATCTTTGAAGCCTCAATCCTCACGAAGGAAGATCTCGGCTCTTCCCAATCGCCTCACAAAGGAGGACGAAGCGGGGTCGTAACAAGTGTACACAATCTGTAGCGTCGATCCCCACAAAGGAGGATTTCGGCTCTTCCCAATCGGCTCCACGAAGGAGAACGGCGGGGATACAACGATATATGTAATGAATATGATGACGTCGGCGCACCACCAAAGAAGGAGGCGCGGCATTCACGCCGCGCGAAGTTGATCGACTCCTCGGCGTGATCTTCCGATGACATCGGAAGCCGCAAAATACACGAAAGGTCGATACGCAACCAAAAATCGGCAAATATAGCATCAAAAAGTTCCGTTTGGTGGTCATGGTCTATCAATCATGACCGGAGCATCAACGGGCATGTCAACAAGAACAACGGACGACCGCACTCGTCTGGGTGCTCTGTGGCCGAAGCGCTCGTTCGAGTTGCTCGTCGCTGCACTGCTCGCCTAACGCTGCGCCGGTCGCACCGAAGGCCATTGCCGCTCGGTCAGCGACCGAAGCCGGCTGTCTGCCGCCGCCACCGCTGCCTTCGCTCGCCGCCGTCAAGGTACCGCCGCCTGCGGTCGCCGCCGCCTGCCGCTTCACCGCCGTCCGCCGGCTACCGTATGCCGCCGCCACCTATTCATGGCCACGACGGGTTCTTCTCCTCCCATGCATGCATGCAACAAAAAAAAGAGAAAAGAAAAGAGAAGAGGAGGAAATATAAAACCCTCATCATACCTCGTTGTTCAGAGAAGATGAGACGACACGAGGCGGGAAGAAAACGAAAGAAAAAGTGCATAGAGAAGGGGGCCGGCCTAGGTCAAGAGGAAGGAGGGTTTATGGGTATTTATAACAATCCCATATGGACCCAATTCTCTTTGAATAAGGAGTCCTATTTGACGATGGGTAGGAATTCTAATTGGAGCCCAATTGGATATCTAAAAGGAATCCAAAACAGCCCAATAATTTATCCATCATCTTTTCTAAATATTTGGAAAGATTTTGGAGATGCTACCCACCTCAATTCTCCAAATATTCTCCCATGTGGTCCAATCCTACTCCAACTAGGATTACGAGTATAAACTGTTTCCCAATTTGTCGAGAAGTTCCCGTAAGAATATTCTCACAAGAAATATTCTTAGGGATAACTTCGATCGTCTTGGATTGTATCGACGCGAAATCAACGCTGTCCGCTAATCCTACTCCAACTAGGATTACGAGTATAAACCGCTTCCTAATTTGTCGAGAAGTTCCTAAGAATATTCTCACAAGAAATATTCTTAGGATAACTTCGATCGTCGCGGATTGCATCGGCCCGATCAGCGTCGTCTAATCCTACTCCAACAAGGATTACGAGTATAAACCGCTTCCTAATTTGTCGAGAAGTTCCTAAGAATATTTCCATAAAATATATATATATATATATATATATTCTTAGGGATAACTTCGATCTGCGGATCACATCGGCCGATCAGCGTCGTCTAATCCTACTCAACAAGGATTACAGTATAAACTGTTTCCTAATTTGTCGAGAAGTTCGGAAGAATATTTCCATAAAAAAATATATTCTTAGGGATAACTTCGATCGTCGCGGATTGCATCGGCCCGATCAGCGTCGTCTAATCCTACTCAACAAGGATTCGGTATAAAGCGTATCCCAATTTGTCGAGAAGTTCAGGAAGATTATTCTCACAAGAAATGTTCTTAGGGATAACTCAATCGATGCGGATTGCATCGGCGCCGATCAGCGTCGTCTAATCTACTCCAACAAGGATTACAGTATAAGCTGTTTCCCAATTTGTCGAGTTCGGAAGAATATTCTCACAAAATATTCTTAGGGATAACTTCGATCGTCTTGGATTGTATCGGCGCAAATCAGCAGCGTCGCCTAATCCTACTCCAAATAGGATTACAGTATAAAGCTGTTTCCTAATTTGTCGAGAAGTTCGGAAGAATATTCTCACAAGAAATATTCTTAGGGATAACTTCGATCGTCGCGGATTGCATCGGCGTCGACCAGCGTTGCCCAATCCTACTCCAACTAGGATTACAGTATAAACTGTTTCCAAATTTTCAGCGAGGAGTTCTGGAGAATAAACCCATATTCTTAAGGATAACTTCGATAACCCTTGATGTCCTCCTACCATAATATCCAAGAGAGGAACAACGGCGAGGCATGTAAGTCGTGTGGACAGGACGGCGTGTCTAGTCGGGAGGAACTTCTCCCACTATGAATAATCATATCCCAACAAAGGCCAAAGCGTCGCATTCGCCGACCGAAGGCCAGCACGATGGTTGAAAGCTAAATGGTCTCCTGCTTCAACAAGGAATCCTCGGAGGATCTCTCCATGAAAAAAATCAGTCCTCCCGCTGTGGTTAAACCAACAACACACGTGATGATGGAAGAATTAGCCGATTGAGGGTTATGGAATCCCATGTATTCGGCATAGCCAACAAGGAGTTCGCCGACATAAGGAGAAGTCAAAAGTCGATGGTTAGTCAAACAACAACCAACCAACACGAGTTACAAACAAAACTCACCCACCGACTTCAAATCAAGATTTTAACAAGCGGTCGGACAATAAATATTCTTAGGGATAACTTCGATCGTCTTGGATTGTATCGACGTCGACCAGCGTTGCCCAATCCTACTCCAAATAGGATTACGAGTATAAACTGTTTCCTAATTTGTCGAGAAGTTCCCGGAAGAATATTCTCACAAGAAATATTCTTAGGGATAACTCGATCGTGCGGATTGCATCGACGTCGACCAACGCGTTGCCCAATCCTACTCCAACTAGGATTACGAGTATAAACTGTTTCCAAATTTTCAACGAGGAGTTCCTGGAGAATAAACCCATATTCTTAAGGATAACTCGATAACCCTTGATGTCCTCCTACCATAATATCCAAGAGAGGAACAACCTGACGAGGCATGTAAGTCGTGTGGACACCGGACGACGTGTCTAGTCCCGGAGGAACTTCTCCCACTATGAATAATCATATCCCAACAAAGGCCAAAGCATCGCATTCGCCGACCGAAGGCCAGCACGATGGTTGAAAGCTAAATGGTCTCCTGCTTCAACAAGGAATCCTCGGAGGATCTCTCCATGAAAAAAATCAGTCCTCCCGCTGTGGTTAAACCAACAACACACGTGATGATGGAAGAATTAGCCGATTGAGGGTTATGGAATCCCATGTATTCGGCATAGCCAACAAGGAGTTCGCCGACATAAGGAGAAGTCCAAAAGTCTGATGGTTAGTCAAACAACAACCAACCAACACGAGTTACAAACAAAACTCACCCACCAGCTTCAAATCAAGATTTTAACAAGCGGTCAGACAATAAATGCAGCACCGTGATCTTATCAGAAATCCTACAAAGAACTGGATGGTCTGAAAGAATCGAAGACTTGAAGCTATCTTTTAGGACCCTCAGCCGACTGAAGGCCGGGAACCATCATGTCCAAAGCATCCCAGACTCATCAAGAATCGAGACTGAGACGCTTTGGAGGGGGTATCTGTAGGCATTGAAAAATACTTACAAGATCCCCGAAACCAACTCGTGACGGGGAGTCGGCGAATGACAACCCATCGAATGATCTGGACGTCAAATCGTTAAAATGCGAACCCGGCGGCAAACCTACAGCGCCACAAGCACGGTTTAAACGGACTTGAAAGACGACGATTCGGACCGCTGAACCGAACAACGAACCAAGAGTTAGAGGGTGTTTGGGGGAGCTTATTTTTTGGTCAAACTAGCTTTTAAGCTAGCTTTTCCATATCTACATGTTTGGTAAAATATCAAATAAGTTAACTTATAAGATTCATTTTGAAAAGCTGGTATACCCGCCTTTCAAAATTACCTTATAAGCTCACCTAAATAAGCTAGGTTTGACCCAAAAAATTACTATTCTATCCAAACAATTTTCATAACATTTTTATCATAAAAGCCAAAAGCCACTAAAAGCTAGCATAACTTATAAGCTTAAAAAATTAAGCCCTCCCAAACACCCTCTTAGTCCCGGAACCAAATACAGACGGAACCTAAGTCTGGAGAAGGCCAAGAGTCGAATAGGTGGCCTAAGCCCTAAGACCGAGAAAACGACGAGAAACAACGAAAACGGCGCGATTCCTGGGCCATCTCCGCATGCTTGGTAACCTCATATCTGGCGAAGCCTCGGCTCCTTTGGCGAACCTCGCGGTTTGGCGAACCTCGCCTTACGGCGAACCTCGCCATTTGGCGAGCCTCGTGTTACGGCGAACCTCGCCATTTGGCGAGCCTCGTGTTACGGCGAACCTCGCATTCTTTTGGCGAACCTCGCTTCGGCGAACCTCGCCATTTGGCGAGCCTGTGTTCACTTGGCGAAGCCTCGGCTCCTTTGGCGAACCTCGCCATTTGGCGAGCCTCGTGTTACGGCGAACCTCGCATTCTTTTGGCGAACCTCGCCATTTGGCGAGCCTCGTGTTACGGCGAACCTCGCCATTTGGCGAGCCTCGTGTTACGGCGAACCTCGCATTCTTTTGGCGAACCTCGCCATTTGGCGAGCCTCGTGTTACGGCGAACCTCGCATTCTTTTGGCGAACCTCGCCATTTGGCGAGCCTCGTGTTACGGCGAACCTCGCCTTTTGGCGAACCTCGCCTTTTGACGAACCTCGCCTTTTGACGAACCTCGCCTTTTTATTAAACCTCGCCATTTGGCGAGCCTCGTGTTCGCTTGGCAAAGCCTCAGTTCATTTTGGCGAACTTCGGTTCCTTTTAGCAAACCTCGAGCCTCAGATTCGAGGCACCTTAGCAATTGCCGAGCACCTGCCAACTTAGCCGAGGCACCTCGGCTGGTTAGCCAGAGGTACCTCCACTTGGCAGAGACACTCTGTGGACGACACAAGCCCCCGACTTGTATAAATAGGAGGGCGGCGGAGGTTTTGGGGAATTTGGAGGATTTTGGGAGATCCTTTTGGAGAAAAGCTTGGAATTTGGGCGGATTTTTGCAGTTCGAGCAGAAACACAAACCCGGTCGACGTCGGATCTACAAGCGCGTAGCAGGTCCGGGTCGACTACTGGATACCCTCTAGATTAAGCTTCGTCTTAATCTCGGGGATAGCTGTGATTTCTCCTAGTAGATCTCACCCGCTCGGCGATCCTCTCCTTCGTGAGTCGCGATCCCAGCGATCCTCTCCTTCGTGAGTGTGATCCCTCGGTAACCGTTTCCTTCATGAAGCGAGCCCCTCGTCTGTAGTTCCGGCAGTTTTCTGGATCCGAATTGCGTGGCGATCCACGGACACAAAAAGTCCCCGGCACAGGCAAAGAACCCACGCAAGCGAGGATCCCGATATAACAAAGATCCTCGTGTTTGTTCACTAAGGAGAAAGTTGTAATCTTTCGTTTTCATTGTACGCCTTAAAATAAAAGGCATTTCTTTTGAATCTTGTTGTAGGCCAAAGAAGCTGTAATCAAGTTCAACCGAAGCAATGAATAACAAACCGACTTTTACCGCGAACACCTCCAAAAGAAGGGAAGTCATAATTATGAATAAATAGTAAGAATTTAATAGTATATTGTTTATTATTAAGTACGGATTATTTGTAAAAAAACTAATATCTTTTTAAAAATTTAGGTTTGACCAACTATCAGTGACACTATGGGGCGATTTAGCGGAAATTGAAGGATCATCTTTGGAGGAATTGAAAGATGCGAAACCCGTTGTTGCATTGCTAAGTGTAATTGGGAGTCGTTATTTAGGTAAAAAGAAAAAACAACAAGTGTGGTTTTAAAATGATTTGAATAGCTTTTAATTTTACATTTGGTTTATTATTAGGTGAGTTTCAATTATCTACAAAGCCATCAACTCTTTTGCTTGTGAATCCTGAAATTCCACAATGTAGAGAAATGATAGAATGGTATACAATTTTTATCTCTTTTCTTTCTAAGTTTTATATTGAGTTTTTCAGTATATACCCCTCAAATTATAGGTAACTTTAAAATTACATCCTAAATTATTGTACTTCCAAATCTATCCTCAAATCTTACTGGAATATTTCTTGAATTAATTATAAATTATTAAAAAGTAATATACACTTTATTAAATAATACTTGAAGAAGAACACATGGTTAAAAAGGATCAAGATTTATTTGGGCCATTTCTTTCTTAATATATAAATAGGAATATAATGGTAGTTTTGTCATAAAATGTTTCAAATTAGAAATTATAATTATTTGTGGTGTAAATTTCAAAATATCTATAATTGAAGGGGCATATATAAAAACGCCATTTTATATATTTAAATTGTTCATTATTTTTGACTCTTTTTCTCAAAAATTTAGGATTGGTAATTCAAACAGTGAGTGTAGTAAAACGTATTGTTAACACCAACAAAAGGATCACTCATGCAAATCGAGTCAAGCTGACTGATGTTATCAATACTTCGCCTCAATTGTCTAAGGTACCTTAAATATATTACATAAAAATTATTTTTAATTAATCATCTAAGTTTTTATTTTATTTTTCTTCTCTACAGAGTATGTTTTGCTCATTTGTGGCAAAATCATGACGATAATCAATGCGGAAGAACCATTTTTAGTTCTTGTGTAAAATGCAATAAGGCAGTGCATGAGATTAATGGCAGCAAGGCAAATTGCACAAACTGTAAAAATGGACATTCAGATTGGACAATCAGGTTGGATAATATACATTAATTATTATATTATTGTTAATATATATTTACACTTTCTTATGCAAAAATTCATTTCAGGTATAACCTACACCTAGAGGTAAATGATGGAACAGATACAGCGTATGTAACTTTATTTGACGAAGCAGAAATTTTGATTGGTTGCACAACTCTTACATATGTAGAGAAGTTTGAGGATGAATCTTCTGAATGTTACAAGAAAATGAAATCATGCTTAGAAAAGGAATATGTTTTCCTTGTGAAGATAAATGAAAAAGAAGAATCCAGTAGAAAAGCAAGATGTATAATTGCACAGGGGGTTCGAAAAGTAGAAGAAGTCCACCTTCCTACTGTGGAAACTGAAGAAACTGGTAGTAGCAAAACCGTTGACGCAAGAAAACGACTATTCGGGCTCAAGAGTGAAATACTGAAAAGAAAAAGAAAATGGAACCAAGTACTTCAAGTGGCTAAAATTTGTATTTCTTTTATTATAATTTTGTTTTATTTTGCAGCTGGAGAACTTTCACAATATTACTTTATGGTATATGATTATATTTTCTTCTTCCTCTAATTGCTCATATCTCCTGTTCAAGTGATACCATACAAATACTATTATAAAAGTAGGCACTATCTTTATTGGATATATTTTCATACTTATAAATTTGATAGTAAATGATATATAGTCTAATTTTCAATTCTTTAACAATAAAACATTTATACCTTGAACTTATAGTTTGGTGAAGATGACAAATTTATTAGTATTACGTGAATATAAATTTACACTTTTCTAAAATATATAAAAAATCTCACAGAAAAAAAAAGTCTCAGAACTACATTTCAATTTTGTATTTCTTTTCTTATAATTTTATTTTATTTTGCAACTGTAGAACTTTCGCAATGCTACTTTATGGGAAATGATTATATTTTCTTCTTCCTCTAATTGCTTATATATCCTGTTCATAAGCATAAAAGTAAATTATAAAATTATTTGATATCAAATAATCTTGCCAAATCAGAGGAAAAATAATATTACTGTTAAGAGCATAAAGTATTGTCATTATTACTATATATATGGCAGCAATTGTAGGCACTATCATTACTGGATATATTTTTATACTTATAAATTTGATAGTAAATTATATATAGTCTAATTTTCAGTTCTTTAACAATAAAATATTTATACCTTGAACTTAGAGTTTGGTGAAGATGACAAATTTATTAGTATTATGTGACTATAAATTTATACTTTTCAAAATATATATAAAAAATCTATTTGTCTAACATTATTATTAAATAACTAATATTAAAATTTGTATTTCTTTGTCTAAATTTTCCTCTGATTTGGCAAGATTATATATATTGGCCATAAGTGCAAATTATAAGTGTAGTTTGCTTTATATATATATATTTTGACAAAATCATGGATCACTTATACTATAGCATGATCCATGCTTTATACGTGGCTATAGTGCACTATCAAGGTTAATAATTTTAGATAGAGCATGGATCACGGTCAGATAAAAATTATAAGTGCAAAATATATATTGGCACTATACGCACGTGCACTATAGCCACGTATCATTGTACAAGCGTGATCCATGATCAGTGATGGCGTCGTGGTAGTGGTGATAGAGCATCTTACGAATAATTAACCTTGAGAGAGCATCTTACTAATAATGTAAATTAGTTATAGCCCACGGTTAGATGCCTTGATAGAGCATCTTACTAACAATAAACATCTTAATTCTTATTAATTCCAAATCTTTTAGTAAATATCCCCAAAATTTTTGAATTGCTTTTAGATCTATATAAATCCCGCTCACCTTCTTTCTCTAAATTGTTCAACCACTCATTCAAACTCTAATACCTCCTTAAGCTTAATATCTCTTCTCTTCGTTAGAATTTTTTTATTAATATATCTTCTCCAAGGTTAGTTATGTTATTTTGAGAAGTATATATATTTATCAAGAAGTCAAATGCTAAATCTGAGAAGCTAAGAAATTTTATTTTCCAAATTGAAGAGCACTGGTAGAGGCATAGGAGCGGACATTCCACTTTGTGAAGAGCCTTAGAGGTATCTATTTGTCATCTTTATCTAATTTTTCCTTTGATTCAATGTTGGTGAACATTTTATTAATTCATTTTAATAATACACGGGTTTTGTTTCCAACTATAAGTGTTGCTATAGTATGATCAACTCTTTGTATAGTGTCGTGCATTGAACTGATCAAATAGTATATATATTACTTGATATGGCCACTATCTTGATTTATACATGCATTATCTTGATTTTGGTTTTATAAAGAACATTTCATTATCTTATAAGAGTTCGATTTTTATTTTTTATTGCATTGTGTACAAAGAATTCAATGCACGTCTGATGTTAGGTGATATTGCAATTAGAGGAAGAAGAACTTGAGTATGCTATCTAGAAATATGAAAAATTGAGAGCTTAATATAATTATTAAATAATTTAGGGTATAAATGACAAAACTCATTCATATGTTCAGCAAGATAAATCATTAGCCACTATTTTAGGATTCATTCATTGCTCCTAAAATAAGATTTGTTTCTAATTTGAAAGAAATTTAAAATCGGCTGAATACTATGAAGGATACATTTGTCATTAAATATTAAACTTAAATTTTATATCCTAATATTTGTCCCCAAAATAACTGAACACCCTCTTTCTTCCATTCTCTTTTTTTTTGCTGGTTTGTATTGTATGAGCTTTTGTAGTAGAAAGATTTATATGACCTTAGCAAAAATAAAGCAAGATTTGACAATTTTATCTTTCCAATCAACTAATTAAATAGAACTAACAAAATAAAACCACCCCCAAATAATATAAATTAGTTATAACCAAGACCCAAGGTTAGATGCCTTGATAGAGCATCTTGCTAAGAATTTACCCACGGTAAAGAACAAGTTAATAACTGAAATTAGTTTTATTAATCCGATCAATTATGTGAGAAAAGAAACAAAATTGACTTCTTAATTTAGTTAACAACTTGCATTAGGTGGTTTACAAATTTTTCTTAGATCATCGATAACTTCATAGATGAAAAGAACAATGATCTTAATTCTTAATTTAATTTTACATAAAAGTAGTTTTTTAATGAAAAAGTTGTGATATCTTTCATATTTCTTACATTTGTTATCGTTAAATTGAGTTTTTGGTGAATTTTTATATTATTTGAGGTAAATTATTACTTTTGCAAACTAATCAAAAATAAAAGGAATTAAATTCTAAATGTAAGGGTTTTTTCAATACATACCTCTCAAATTATACATATTTCTAATTTGCCCCTCAAATCATAATAATTTTAAATTTGCTCTCTAAATTGTCAATTGTCTCTAATTAAAATTTTAAATTTGTGATATCTCCAACCAAGCTATTATTGAAATTTTAACAGTTTCATCCGGACCCATATTGAAGTTAACATATATTAGACAACACAATGCAAGATGAAGTACTTCTAGCTCTTTACACTAAATGAGTTTAGTTAATTGTTTGATTCATTGTCCATGTTCTTAGCACTACACGAGTTTAGTTATGGAATGGGTTTTCTTTTGTCCATTAACTTAGGTCTATTTGAACCCATTATTTCTTATCTAATCAAAAGAACAATTTAGAACTCAGTTTAATAATCTAATGTGCTCAGTTTAATAATCTTAAGAACTTAACCCAGTTAGAGAATTTTTACTCTAAAAACGGCATTGAAGAGCACCAAGCACTGTCAACAATCCATACTAAAACTGCATAATCTGGAAAATAATCTATGTACACTATTTTATCTTAAACAAGCATTTTTAAAATTTACTGGAGTGCTTTGATTGCACATAATTTGACTCACACTTAAGTTTTTGGGTTATATATGAATAAATTACTCCATACAATTACTTATATTCCATTGATTTTGCATGTTTTCAGTTCAACAGACTATACACCAGAGATGAATTCTAATGGAGGTTTGAACTATGTTCTTAATATCTAAAATGTTTTGTTCAATTTTAAAATGTAATTATGAATAATTTTTTAATACAAAATAGCAGATGCAGAGACTTCAAGAAAGCGTAAACGAAACAATTACTTCAAAGGTTACTATACCAATCTCACTCAAGAAGAGCGAACTTCTTATATAAATAGATCCATTGAGAAAAGACGTGAATCAAGTGCCAGTGCCTCGAATAACCATCAAAGTCTCACTAAACGACGAGTCAAGTGGTTACTTCGTGCCGCGCAATCAGAATACCAATTTCAGGGTATATTCAACACACTAAAATTATATGAAAACCCATGGTCTACAAAATTAGATACTTATCACTTTATTTATTTTATAGGAAACACATTCCATGATACTTCATGCTCAGAGTTACATCAGGTGAAAGTAGTCCCGCACTGTATTCATTGTGGAGCAAAGAAATTTGAACATGAGGTGCCGACATTTTGTTGCGATAATGGCCAAATCAAATTGGCTTCAACACATGTCCATCCAGCTTTTTACTCATTGTTCACACCCACCACTCCAGAAGCAAAAGAATTTCGTATTAATATTCGAAAATACAATAGTCTATTCTCATTCACCTCATTTGGAGCTACTATTGATAAAAGTTTGGCATCATTGACGAACGGTGTTTATACATTTCGAGCACATGGGCAAATTTACCACCATTTACCGGGTTTGATACCAAGTACAGATAAACCCACCTTTTTCCAATTGTACTTTTATGACTCCAATAATGAGCTTCACAATAGGATGAGAATATTGCAAAATAACACAATGAATGAGAATGTTATGAAAATGGTGATGGAAATTTTGGAAGATAATCCATATGCCACATTCCTTCGTTCATTGAGAGATCTTGAATCTTTCAAAGATATCCGTGTTTGTATTGCTACAAATACCAACCTCGATCAACGGGTCTATAATACACCAACATCCAATAAAGTTGCTGCCATATGGATTGAAGGGAATAATTCGAATGTTCCATTTGAAAGGGAGATTGTGATTCAAGAACACTCTGGTCAAAGACATTATGTGAAGCACTATTATGGTTGCTATGATCCATTGCAATACCCGCTTCTGTTTCCTAAAGGTGAATCCAGATGGCATCAAAATATCAAGAAAATTGATGGCTCCATCTCCAAACAGAACAACACTTCAAGTCAATTGAAATTCTCATCAGCACAAGAACTATTACAACAAGAGCAAATATGTTCGGGCATTTAAGTGCACCATACTTTTTTACTAAATGATATGAGTAGATAAAATTAACATTGAGTATAGTGCACGTGCGTTGCACGTGTACTTATTTTTATGTTTATTTTTTGTGATGATACTTTTTTTTGTGTGTGAACTACCCATCTAATTGGTCATCATCATGAGTAAAAATCATTTTTAGTGTTTGGGAATAACAAGGATTTTGACTTAACCATACTAGAAGTTGTTATGGTCATAACCACTAATCGGTGATTAAGGAGAAAAACGAGTGCTGACATGGATAAACGCTTGCTTGCCAACGAGGAGCGACACGAGCCTCCACGCCCGTCCCACAGGGCGGCCTGCACTCACCGACCCCGTCACGGTCCATTAAACGACTATCGCCATAGCCGACGCGAAAGGCGGTGCGGGTCGGCCCATCAACAACTCTCTCCCGCGAACGACGCGAAAGGAGGTAACAGTCGTCCGCCTAGCCAATCGAATGCCTCGGGGCTATTCCACGTCGCTCGTCCCCCCGTACGACATGGGGACGACCAGCTATCACCTTCCAACAGCTAGTCGCTCGGGCGACCACGGCGGTGCGGTCGTCCCTTGACCCGTCACCCACTATAACCCCGTCCAACCAGTCGTCGGCCTCTCTCGACAATGCAAAGCGAATCTAGGCCCCCTCTTCTCAGCCACCCATCCTCGGGGGCGACGCGAAAGGCGGCACTAGTCGTCCCCTCCAGCTGATTACCCCAAGTGACGCCTCAAAAGGCCGTGCGAGTCGGCCACCCGGCCTCGGCTCCCCCCTCTCATCCTACGTGGTTCCCTCCGCTCGAGCGACGGTTACACAATACTCGAGCCCATCACCATCGCATTAAATGCCCTGACAGCCCCTTAACTCCCCCGTCTCTCATGGTATTTAAGGCACCTCGGACCCATGCAGCTACAGGCGTCGTCAATCCCATCCCATTAATGGCGAATAGACCACACCAACCCTCAAATTACCCGCAATTTGATACCTGTAAAAGCCAGCCACCGTAGCAGACCAAGAGATTTTCGATGTCAGCGGCCCACCGTGGAGGAGAGTGACTCATCGGTGGTCTCTTAACCGATGGAAAGATGAAAATACCCCCGGCAACCCTAGGTATAAGTAGCAACGTGAACAGCGAACCAAGTAAGTGATTTTCTTCTAAGTGAATTCCTGCTCCATTGAATTTTTTCTCCCCATTACTGACTTGACCGTCGGAGGAACCACCGGAGATCCCAACTCCGCCTCTTCCACAGGTCCTCCTTTGTTGTAGGCGAATCCCCTGACTGGAGCAGCGTCACCGGGCATTAGAAGAGAAGGCGGACTCCGCTCTCTTAAAAGCTAAACTCACCCGAGGTTAGTGACTGTGATTATATACATCAACAGAATTAATATTCGATAAACTAGTAAAAATGATTTTTACTTATTACCTAACATATTTGCAATACCCGCTTGTTTCCTAAACAAGTAGGTATTTTAAGTAAAACATACTAGAAGTAATATTCGATATAAGTAAAATTAACCCTTTTACTTATACCATAGTTTATCGAATATTACTTCTAGTATGGTATAAGTAAAATATTTTATGCAATTAGATATATAATTTATAAAATATTTTATGCAATTAGAAAATTTATATTAAAAGTTTATTTTAATATTCAATTTATATTAAAATAAACTTTTAATATAAATTATATAAATAAATTTATATTAATATTCAATTTATATTAAAAGTAATGCTACCGTTTCCTAAACAAGTAAATTTATATTAATATTCAATTTATATTAAACAGAAGCGGTATTGCAAATATGTTAGGTAATAAGTAAAATCATTTTAATGCAAATAAATTTATATTAATATTAAAATTTATATTAAAATTTATTTTAATGTAAATTTTAATATAAAGTTTCTCATATAATTTTATATTAATATTCAATTTATATTAATATTCAATTTATATTAAAAGTAATGCATAAATTTATATTAATATTCAATTTATGTAAATTACTAAAATTATATGAGAAAATTTATATTAAAAGTTTATTTTAATATTCAATTTATATTAAAAGTTTATTTTAATATTCAATTTATATTAAAATAAACTTTTAATATAAATTTAGAATAACAAGTAGGGTATGCTTCTAGTATAATTTTATATTTACAATTAATAATTTATAAATTATATGTAAATATTTTATGCAATTAGATATATAATTTTATATTTACAATTAATAATATTATAAATTATAATTTTATATTATAATTTATAATAACAAGTAGGCATTTTATTCAAATTGAAAATTTATTAACCCTACTTGTTTTATATTAAAAGTTGAAAGGGTATGCTTCTAGTATAGTGCACGTGCTTAGCACGTGTACATACTGTTTATATTTTGCATTTATTTTGTGGATGAGAAAATGAGAAAATAATTTGAAAAACAATAAAGATTTCTATTTAACAACTGGAAAGAAGTCTTTAAGCGTTTTCACATATAATTCTATGTAAATTAGTGAAATGAGTAGTATCGTTCTAGTGAATCCATGTCAATCAAGATGGATAATCAATTGGTGAATCATTGTTGTTAACTTCTAGGTGAGCACGAGTAGAATTTTAGTTAGATTAATGCATATTCTTGCTTCATCATTATGTCTACCCATAGTAGTTTGAAAAATTATAAATTGATTGGGAACAAAATTAACATTGATTTCTAAGTATTTGAAAGAAGTTTCTAATGTTTAGCAACTAATTATTTGGTACAACCTTGTTATAAAATATTAAAAGTAGGGTATTAAAATATAAATTATATGAGAAAATTTATATTAAAATTTATTTTAATATTCAATTTATATTAAAATTTTATTTTAATATTCAATTTATATTAAAATAAACTTTTAATATAAAATTTATAATAACAAGTAGGGTATGCTTCTAGTATAATTTTATATTTACAATTAAAATTTATATAAATTTATATTAATATTCAATTTATATAAATTAATATAAATTATATTCAATTTATATTAAAATTATATGTGAAAACGCTACTTGTTAAATATTTTAATATAAATTGAATATTAATATAAATTGAAAATTAAAATAAACTTTTAATATAAATTGAATATTAAAATAAACTTTTAATATAAATTTTCTCATATAATTTTCATTAATTTACATAGAATTATATGTGAAAACGCTTAAAGACTTCTTTCAGTTGTTAAATAGAAATCTTTATTATTTTTCAAATTATTTTCTCATTTTCTCATCCACAAAATAAATGCAAAATATAAAACAAGTAGGGTTAATTTCCATTTGCATAAAATTTTTACTATGATGATTGCATATTATAAAATATTTTTACTTATAAACAAGTAGGTATTTTACCTAACATATTTGCTTAATAGTTTAAGTCAATTGGAATTCTCATCAATTTTTGAATCATAACAAAATATGATGATTGCATATTATAAAATATTTTTACTTATAAACAAGTAGGTATTTTACCTAACATATTTGCTTAATAGTTTAAGTCAATTGGAATTCTCATCAATTTTTGAATCATAACAAAATATGATGATTGCATTTAAGTCAAAATCCTTGTTATTCCCAAACACTAAAATGATCACAATGGCTAAAATAAAACTTATATAACTGGTTAATAATTTAGTCATTCGGATTATCGAATGGGCTAACTATGTTAATCCTTCTCCTTAATCCCTCTTCCTTAACCCTTTGCCAAACGGGGCCTTAGGGACTTATGTAAAGATTGGAAAATTAATAGCAAACTCAAATTATGAAACTCGGTGTGATATAATTACTTGCTTAAAATTACAATATTACACCAAGTCCTATCACTCTGAGGCAATAATAGCACAAATACACTGACTTTCAAACCCTGACAACCTATCATAATCTTGGTGCCAGATGCAAAATCCAGATATGAAGTATCTAAACTAATTAAAATGGTTGAACTGTTATTCATTCCATACTCAACCTAACATAGATTCTTTGAGTCACCATTTTAATAATTTCTTTTGTGGCAAACTATATCGATGCAATAGCTTAAAAACATGTACAATAGCTTAAAAATATAAAATTTAACATCATGGAGGATTACATCTAATAATTCAATAGCTTGAAAAATTACATCCATCATAAGAGCAACAACTCTCCAATCTTTACATAAAAAATAAAGTTATCAAAACTAACTTACATGTAACTCCATAAATATATAATTAGTACCAAACTTTCTTCCCAATTTTAAATATTTCATTCAAATCATTGAAAATGTCCATGGATATCTATACAAGCTCCAAATATGACACTATGCTCTTCTCCGTCGCCCTCAGCCTCGTCCTCATCGCCTCCATCCTCATTGCCCTCAACACCTTCCTTGCCTCTTCGGTCGATATCAAATGGTCATCGTTCTTTGGAGGTAGAGAAAGTTATGGCTATAATATTAATGAAAAGTTATAAAGAGAAAGGCATCGCAAATTGGAAGAATAATCAGTGGACTCTTTTGTTGTTAATTCTTGTGGACACTTTTGTTGTTAATTCTTGTTGATAATGAATGAAAAATAAACTGTGGTGTAAAAAGAGGAGGAGAAGAAAGATTTGGCCATGGTGAAGAGGCGAATTGCTATGATTTTCCTATAGAAGGCCACGGAGAATGTCATGTTGGGAGATGATTATAGTTGGGTTTTTATCTATGTTCGTTTACTAGGTTTTTGATTCGAACTTTTTTCTAACTTAAAAATTCTATCTGGCAGGGTCAAGTTTTTTCTCAAAAAAATTGTCCATGACAGATTTTATAGTTAGGTAAAATACTCATAAATATATTTATTATAAGATTCATGATCAACAATGTTTCTTCATGTATTCAATATTAATAATTTTTTTCCGGTATAGGTGTCACTATGCCAAAACAATCTCATGTTTCATGCAGAGAGTATTATTGCTACAAGTTACAAATAAGAGAATCAGAACCATCTGTGTTGTTGCTTGCGGGAAGATTATTGCAACAATTTGTGGTAGACATGTATATCAAACTTGAAACAACTAGACTTGATTACTTTCGAAACAAACAATCTGAAATAAGAGCTGAAGTGTATCAAGGAATAGTGGATCTCACATTACACTGGCGAAACTTCGAGGGATCAAGTTGGGCAGAGGGTTATCTTACCTGCATCTTTCATTGGAGGACCAAGAGACATGCGACATCGGTATATGGATGCAATGGCTTTGGTTCAGAGGTTTGGTAAGTCAAATATTTTTATTACGATGACTTGCAGTCCAGATTGGAAAGAAATAAAAGATGAACTTCTAACAGGACAAGTTGCTCAAGACAGGCCATATTTGACATCACGTGTATTTCGTTCAAAACTTGAAGACCTAAAAGATCAACTCTTCAAAAAGGAAGTCTTTGGAGGAGTAGGAGCGCGCGTATACGTGATTGAATTTCAAAAAAGAGGGCTCCCACATGCTCATATCTTAGTTATCTTGAAAGAAGATTACAAAATCTTAACTCCTGACCAGTTCGATGAATATATTTCAGCAGAAATCCCAGATGGATCTACTCATCCAAGACTTCACGAAATGGTTGTAAAACATATGATGCATGGTCCCTGTGGGAAACACCGCATGGACAGCCTTTGCATGGTTAATCAAGAATGTAGACATCATTATCCACGACCTTTTTCCTCTAAGACAATAGTTGGTAAAGATTCATATCCAATATACATGAGGAGGAATAATGGTAGAAAAGTATGTGTGCGTCGAGCAGAGTTGAACAACCAATGGGTTGTTCCTTATAATCCATATGTCCTTACCAGGTATAATTTTCACAATAGCTTTAAAGTTTATTCTATGAGAATATTTCATACAAAAAATATACTATGTGAAAAAACTTTAAATATGATATTGTCATATCTTCTTACCAGGTACAATTGCCACATTAATGTTGAGGTTTGCTCCAGTGTAAAAGCGATCAAATACCTATATAAATATATATACAAAGGGCATGACAAGATCTCAATCTACCTTGCACACAGTGAAGACCAAAATAAGTTTGATGAAATAAAATATTTTCAAGATGGACGGTGGGTTTCAGCGCAAGAAGCATTTTGGAGAATTTATGAATTCAAGATGAATAAAACTACTCCTCCAGTCATTAGTCTTCAGTTACATCTTCCAGATAAGCAATCAATTTGTTATTGGCAACATCGAGATCTTCGTGATGTAATAGATTCAGAAAAATCATCAAAAACTATGCTCACTGAATTCTTTACAAAATGCATAACAACTAAAAATGCAAGGCAATTTCTATACGTCGAATTTCCTGAACACTACGTGTGGAATAACCAAGCAAAGATTTGGTCTGATCGGAAGCACAAACTTGTCATTGGTCGTATAAATGCTGCAAACCCAAAAGAAGGAGAGAGATATTATCTACGTCTATTGTTAAATCATGTGAGGGATCCTACTTCTTGGGAATATCTTTTAACAGTTGATGGTGTTGCATATAAGTCCTTCAAGGAAGCTGCACAAAAAAGAGGATTACTGGAATCTGATGATAGTATTTCTGATTGTTTAGTTGAGGCCAAGGCTTTCCAAATGCCTTATGCACTACGAAGATTATTTGCCATTATTTTGGTTTATCGTCAACCATCAAATGTAAGAAAACTATGGAACGATCATTTTGAAGCGATGGCAGAAGATTTCAAAGGAGAAGTAGATGAATACATGCTACCAGCTCGTGTTGCATGGACATGAAAGAGCATTAGTCTTTTCCTTGAGAGTATGGGTAAACGTGTTACAGATTATGATCTACCATTACTAATACATGATGATATTGACCAATGTCAGACTTTACCGAGAGAAATTCTTGATGAAAGGGAGATAGACATTCCATCAGAAGATTTTCATGCTCAGTCAAAGTTAAACCCGAGGCAAAAACAAGCCTTCGATGTCATATTAGATAGAGTCAACAAAAAAAAATCTTGAATATTTTTTGTGGACGGTCCAGGAGGAATGGGTAAAACTTTTCTTTATCGTGCACTGCTTGCAAATCTAAGGTCAAGAAAGATGATAGCATTGGCAACAGCAACATCAGGAGTGGCTATCGCAATAATGCCAGGAGGACGAACTGCACATTCGCGATTCAAAATTCTAATTATTGCTAATGAAACTACAATGTGCAATATATCAAAGCAGGATGGAATATCAAAGTTGATACGATTAGCATCACTTATAATATGGGATGAAGCACCTATGGCAAAAAGATTTGCGATTGAGACAGTTGACAGAACATTGAGGGATGTAATGGGTGACAAAAGACTTTTTGGTGGAAAAGTAGTCGTGTTTGGAGGTGATTTTCGTCAAGTACTACCAGTTGTTCCACGTGGCACTAGAGCAGAAACAGTCAATGCAAGTCTTGTGAAATCATATCTCTGGGAAAAAATAGAGAAATTATCTCTCACTATTAATATGAGGGCAAGAACTGATCAAGCATTTGGAGAGTTCTTATTGCGCGTGGGGAATGGAGAGGAACCGACAATAGATGAGAATTTGATACTTCTTCCACATGAAATGGTAATAGAATATGACGATGATGAAAACTCTAAAAGAAAATTGATTGATGCTATTTTTCCATCATTACAAGCAAATTCATCTTCTGCTGAATACATGACACAACGTGCTATTCTTTCAACAAGGAATGAGTATGTCGATGGACTGAATGAAAAATTAATTGCATTGTTTCTTGGTGAAGCTAAAATATTCTATAGTTTTGATGAAGCAGTAGATGACACAAATAATTATTACCAAGAAGAGTTATTGAACACCTTAATGCCGAATGGACTCCCACCTCACAAATTGGTTCTTAAAAGAAATTGTCCGATCATGTTGTTGCGTAATCTTGATCCATCTAATGGAATGTGCAATGGCACACGAATGATTTGTGGAGGGTATGAAGGTAATGTCATCCATGCTGAAATCACAATTGGTCAACATGCTAGTCAAAATGTCATGATTCCGAGAATACCATTATCTCCAGCTGAAAATGAGGGTTATCCATTCCAATTTCGTAGAAAACAATTTCCAATCCGACTATGTTTTGCAATGACAATCAACAAAGCACAGGGACAAACAATACCTTATGTTGGAGTATATTTGCCACACCATGTATTCTCACATGGTCAATTATATGTTGCATTATCAAGGAGGATATCGATGAGAACAACTAAGGTATTAGTGAAAGTTGACCAAGCAAAAAGAACAATAAAAACATACGCGAAAAATATTGTGTACCCGTATATTATTGCCTCAAAGGTAAACTACCTAATCAAAATCTTGATTCATTATTTTTCATTCTATAATGCACATTTTGTATAACTTATCTTTCAAACATTTATTATCTAACACAACATTCTAATATGCAGCGAATATGTGTATTAAAGCCGTTAACTATTTACAATGCAACATACTATCTTTGACCTCAAAGGTACTTTGACTCTTTATGTAACATTTATATTTTATTCCTTTTATAAAAATACTTTGGTACTCAATTCTTTTACACTCATTATCACCTTTTTTAAATTTTTAATAGGTTACCACATTGCCCTTATGATCGTGCGCAGCTCTCAAATTTCAGCAACAAAATTCTCTTTCCTTATCAGTGGAAGTGGACATATTATTAAATAATTTGGGTTACCTTGATTATTTTGTGGTCATTTTCCATCTTTAAAGACTTTGTCTATTGGATTTTATTATAATTTTAAGAGTTTCTTTGGTATGTTTATGATTCTGCTATATGATATTTCTATAATATCCGGGTTTTCATATGCCAAATGAGTGTTCTTTATGACCCTTTTGTAACCCTATAACCTCTATTTATATCATCAATTAATAAAAGTCACATATCTTTTCTGAGGACAAGCATAAATTGCCGATTAAAAGTCATTCAATTAAAACATAATATATATTATCTATATACATCACATACAAAAAAAATTATCAATGTAATATGAACTTAGGGGCTACATATAAACATGAAAGTGGTTACACGTGCATCGCACGTGCACCATACTAGTACTATTATAAAAGTGTGTTGGTATGTTAAAACATTTCTTCCAAAAATGCCCTTTAAAACACAGACATGCATACCTATTACCCATTTAAATCCTCTAACGTCAACATTAAACACCCATCACTATCACAATCTCACCATTAATCAATCCTATTAAATACACAAGAGTGACCATTTAATCACCATTATAACCTCATCACTAATCTGCTTAATACCTCCATTAATCAGAAATTAATCCCTCCAACCTTTAAGCTTCTATTATCGGTAACAACTCATCCTTCTTTCCTTTATATATTTAGCCAAAAGACAAAGCCAACAACACCAACATCAAATCCCTAACCAAGACCTCTTAGACGTCACCATTACCCACATTAGAGGCCATCAACCGATCAACCATCCTCTACGCCAGCAGAGGCGTTTTCGATTATGCGTCTGCGACCTCAAAAGCGCATCGACCATGTTGAAACTATCACTCAATGACCTTGATAGAACGTGAGCGACCTCAAGATCGACTCAATAGTGCCAACATATGTCAAGAAACGTAAGGTGTGCATTGGATCGGTCTATCGTGTATTAGGTTGGATCGATGATGTTGGAATTTAAGCTTCCATCGATTGGGAGGGACGGTTGCAACAGTAAGAGTAGGAGATTGATGTCGAGATTCTTTATTATAAAGAAGGTTAGAACGAATATATATACCATTTTGGTATGAATTGGATCCAACAATTCTCTTGTGCAAAGTGAGAAATCTGATGATGGTGTAGTACTATTGACAATGGGTATCATTATATGAATTTGAAAGTTTTGATGTTATGAATTCAGTATGTACTTTTGATTTATATGCTTGTGTAGTTTTTCGTGCCCACAATACTCTTTTTGTTTGTTTGATTGATTGATTATGTACATGAATTATACAAATCAATTATGGAATTCTTTGTTGTTTTGTATTATCTATTATACTTATAAAAATTCTTATCTAATCCAATTTTTATAAATGAAATACATTATATAATTATTACAAGTATTAATATAATTGCTTATCATAATTACAAATAGTGATTTAATATAATTCAATATTATAATTTAGTTTAATTCCTTACAATATTATAATATTATATAATTATATTATAATATAATTATTTATCATATATTTAATAGAATACTCATATTTATATGCACTATTTTACGATAATTATAATCTCTTGGTCCTTGACATTCAACCCTTGAAGAAAGAGAAGTTATGAAGAAAGTGGTGTAATAAATATTGCATATTTGCATTAAGTATTATTCATGAGGTGTTAAATAAATTATAATTACAAATGTGAAGATCTAGGGAGTGATTTTATTCTTGAAGAAAGAGAAGCTATGAAGAGAGTGGTGTAATGGATATTGCATATTTGCATTAAGTATCATTCACATGGTGTTAAACAAATCAAAACCATACAGATGGAGATCAAGAGGAGGGCTTTTATCCTCTCTAAATTACTCTATATATCCAAATCATGAGGATTTCTCTATGTAAATAATCAAGTATTTAATTCTCTCTAAATTACTCTCATATAGTGAATTTGTACCATCGCTATAAGTATATTATCCACTATCCTCATGATACTTCATAATTATTAAAATGAAAATTGAATGCACATGGAGCAATGAAGAATATTATATTTTTTCTTGGTGAAATAAAGCTAGATGAATTATTTTGATTTGTGGGGAGGGAGCATTATTTTTGTTATGGGGCTTCTTAGACTTGGAATACTTTTCTTTTACATATCATATTTATCCCTTTTTCATTTGGTTGCTTGCTTTTTCTTCAAAAGTTTTATTTTATATATACTCTCTGAGCGTTATATATTTTGAAAACTATATATAAGTCATGATAATGGTTGCTTTGCCCTTCAAGTTAGCTATGCTTGGGTTTTATCATTCATCTAACTTTTAAAAGGAAAAATTAGAATACTTTATTAAATGATTAATTTTTGAGATAGGATTAAAGTTGATCAAATTAATATTTTACTTTATCTAATAAATTTGATAAATTTGTTGATTTAATGGGTATTCTTTTTCCAAATTGATAAGTTGGGGATAATTTATATGCATGATTTCGGGGGACATATAAACACCATAATAATTTATATATATTAATATATAAATTATAAAGTGATACATTAAAATATTATTAGTACTTAAAACTTATTTGTAATATTTAATAGGTATGTACACATACACGCAGCAACGACGCACTATACTAGTTTTGTAAAAAGAACCTAGACTGGTGACAGATGTAGTGTTAGGAAAGCCCAATGATACTTCCAAACACTAAAGATGTTTGGCCAATACATAAGGGACCTAAAGTTTTACCCCAACAATGAAGGGACCAAAAACAAAAGGCAGAAGGGTATGTACGTGTATAAGAAAGACTTTGGTTTTGTTTCTTTATATACTACTACAACCAAATTGCGCATTAGGCAGCTTATGTGTAAGAAACAACTTCCTAGTTCCTACATAAATGTCTCAAGTAACAAAAAAGACAGTTGAATAGCCTTCACTTGGAGAAGATCCTTGTCTAATGCTGATGGACGGGATAATATAAAGCATTTCAACATTTCATGAAATGTTAGAGCCTGGAGAATATACTTACATTACAAATATATTTCACATATTCATCTTAAATTTAACATATTTACTTTTTTCGGGTTTTACCTACATACTCTCAAATATATTGGCTAAATTACCAAATTGGTATTTTATTTTGATCATTTTTATTTTAAATTTAAGTTAATTTTATAAACTACCCTGAATTTTGGACGATTTTGCACATAACTTCCATGAACTTTAAAGTTTTCCCAATGGATCCTTTACCTGTCATTTGCAAATAAATAAAATTTTCTTAAGCAAAAAAAAATCATTTGTTATTTACAAACAAGATATTTCCTCTCCACAATTGAGGGTTTTCTCTCAATAAAACTTTAGTTATTTTCAAATTACAGGTGCGATTCATTGAGAAAAGTTTAATTTTAAGATAAAATTGATAAGTGTGAAGATTAAAAGACAAACATAAGAGCACAACATATATGAAGGTTATACATGGTAAAGAAACCAATTTTTCATCCAGATGTATTAAACTCATCTTTTAAGGTATAAGAATCCCTAATTTGGTATGATAGCTTTCTTTATTGGTGCGTTAACTTATGTGATAAATTTTTATTATACTATGACTGTCCCTCTACATTTGTTCTTATGTTTAGAACTTGTAATCCAATTCAACTTATTTCCTCTATTTTTGTCACCTTTATAAGTTAAGATTTTTTGGTAGGAATATAAGTTGAGATTTTACTTATATTTTCATCTAGCTAATTTATATATGAGGTGAGACACTGACTAGCAAGCCTATAAAGAAATAGCAAGAATATTGTTATAAAAATCTAAGGAGCCTCAAATAAAGTTTCCCAAAAAAATAAAAAATAAAAAGCTAAATGACCAATTGGAGAGTAAGCTTCCCATGCCTGCAGCCACACGATCCTCTCTCATCATATATCCCTGCACTTAGGCTCCTCCCGTGTCTTTTTCATGCGATTCTATTGGATAATCCCATCACCACCACAACAAAACCCTTGTCTTGTTCTTCTTCAAATTCCTCTCTCTGAAGCCCAACAGCATAATTTCAGCCCATTTCTGCAATACCCATTTCTTGAAATCCCCTAACAATGGACTGAAGAGGAATAAACACTGTTAATTTAAGCAGTGTGCACAAAATTTCCACGATGTTGCTCTCTGTTTGCTCTGCTGCTCCCAGCTCTCCTTCTCATCTTCAGGTGAAATCTGTTTGCCACGTTAATGCTGTTTAGATTTCTGAGATTTGAATTATTTTATGATGGGTCTTTATGGTCAGTGATGTTTCAGTTTTAGCTTTATTGTGCTGGGTTTCTATAATTTTAACCTCTTTATTATATAATAATAAGCACATATTGTATAAAAAGTTTCTAAACCAACTTTGTTGCAGATGCATGTTGATGATTGCTCCTTGTATTAACAGATTTCACCATCATCTAATTGATATTAGTGTTTCAAGAAAAAGAGTTCTCTTTATATGCTGTCTTCCAGAGGTAACCAACTTGTGCTACCTTCTACCTGAGCAGGACTTATCGACTTTGCGGTATAATATGATTGCTAGACAATTAACCAGATATGATTCATTTGACGGCATGAATCGCCATGTTGATAATTCATCATGGGGGCATGCCTAGCCAGATAAGATATTGCCACCCACTGAAAGTCTAGTAACATACTACAAAAATGTAAAAATGAGTTTGTTTGCTTTCGATAAGCTTAGCCATGTATATTACGGTGCATATGGAAGCACTTAGAATCTCAATAGTGCTACCAGAATGATTATATCAAGTATTTGGACTTCTCAAGGGACTCTCTCGGGTCTCCTGAGTCTCTCCTGGAAGGGCTCACCTCTTTACATTTCTCGCTTTCCTTTTTCTCATTCTTTTTTTTTCCTCCTCCTTTTGTCTCATTTGTTTGGAGATAAGATCGCGCATTGATGCTACAAAACTGCACCTCCATCATATATAGTCAAGAATCAAGATATGAGCTGGATATGCTTTAGGCACTGGATTTTCTTGATAGTCCTTGTTTTATAATGACTAAAGTAGAAATTCAATAGAAAAATCATTAATAGTTAATACCTAAGACGCAGTAGAAGGTGAAAAATGAACACATATAGAGATCGTCAAGTGTTGTCATAAGCTTAGAATAAAAGAAAATGGCATAGTAAAGCTATTCATGGTTCAAGCAGAGAAACAAAGAGGCGGCGGCGTATGCAAAAATGGTCCTCTCTTTGAACCCTTTAGCCTCCTTAACTGTAAGTAGCTGAACCCTGAACAAAGTTTAGCTATATGATTCATATTAAATTTACCCACTTTCCCACAACTTGCCACAGTGAGCAGCTCGACTTCGAACTATATGATATGAAACCAAATTCTCGCTTTGACTTTTAACTCTTCAAGAAAATGAAGCAATACCTTGTTCTACGAGGGGCACAACTTAATGTTACCTTTTTATAAACAGGTAGTAAAGGTTATAAAGATGATAAAGACAGACTCCAAACGGGCATGTACTTTAGAAAATATGAGGTTCATAAGAAGCATAGTCTTAATAAGAAACAGGTCTAACTATGAGAAATCCGCATATATTCACAATATTGCTTTTCAACTGAAAAGGTGTAGAACTACCGGAAAATATTGGAACTCAAATTTTAGCTTAGAAGTCAGGATACATCTATAAACATAATCTTTTTGTGGAATTTGGATTTCTATGTCAAAAGAACTCATTGATAATGGAGGCTGATATATAGTGCAAGCATAGGTATTACCTGAACTTGGAGGATTTCATAGGATGAAGGTGGAGATAGAGGAAGTATCTGAGTACTCGATGTAACTGGAGCTCCCAAAGAACCTGAGAATATAAACAACATTTAACAGGTTTCTGGATCTTTTTTCGACATGCAAGTAACTCATTCACACATTGAAGGGAAACGGTGATTTCTTAGTGTTCTGGGACTGGCAAGATGCTATGGGATCTTGTCAATGTAAATGCAACAAGCATGTGTGGTAGATTTTGGTCTATTTTACTTTGATTGGGGATGATGTGATTTTCATTAAATAAAGATAAACGGTGTTTCTACATCTTTTTGGCTAAAAAGTGATGAATAAAATTAAACAGTTTTGAGAAAATTGCCGAGCAGATACGTGAAATACCTTTTAGCATTTTGTAAATGAAATTCATTAGACAAGTCTAAGTGGTATAAGGTCTATATATGTTGAAAATTGGAAAGTTAGGCAGCTCAGTTTTCATGTAAAGTTTCTTCTATCAAGCACTTGTGAAATGGGAAGTCATGACGAAAAGCTATCCTATTCTCCAATTTCTATGTTTCTCTCCTTTCTTTCTTCACTACAATGTTCTCACATTATTTAAAAATCAGATTTTCTTATGTGTTTCTCGCAATGATTGCTAATTGGTAGCTCTGTCATAAGTACTCATTGAAAAGTTGGTTGATGTATACAATGCATGTATTACAAAATTAAGTTTGAATCTGTTTGAGAAAGTGCAACATGAATGCCAACATAATTTAGCCGGTGTGTTTGATTAGTTGTATGATTCTGTGCAACGCATCTAAAAGCGACAGAAAATTTATAGATAGTTTCCTACATATTATTGGCTATACCAAAGTTAGAGGCTGTTTATGTGTTGAACTCGGGTCTTTCCTGATGTCATTACATAATCATTCACTTTTGTTAATTTTACAGATTCGAGATTACTTGAAACTTTTTGTCCACAGGTATCTTTCCATGCTGGCTCTAGAGCCTTTTATCACTTTCGGAAGGCTATAGAAGATGGACGTGTCATTGAGGACAGGCCTTTTTGTGTACAAGATGGAATTCATGCACAAGAGATATCCTTCAGAACACATGGTACCAGATTTATGCATTCCCTAGTTGTGGAAAGAACTGGCAACCCCGGATCTTCTGATTCTTCAATATTTTCTCCTTATCCAAACGAATTTGATGATATAGTACGTGGATTTCCAAATGAAGTTATTGATAATCTGCCTGAGAATTTGAGTTGCTCAGTGGGGGAGGGAAATGGATTGCATTCTTTAACTGGGGATCTACAGTATGTGGAGAGTTCAGAGATAGAGCTTCCATCTATTGCTGGTTCTTTTGGATCTGAGTTTCAAAGCTATCCTGATTCTGTTCCTCAAAGTGTGGATAAATTAATAGAATCCACATCTTCAGAATCTTCAGTGTTCACTGACAGAGTTATGAGTACAAATGATGAGATCCCAATGTCAACTACTGAGTCCTTAAATGTAAAAGAAAGTGTTGACAATTTCTTATCTAGAGTCACTGAATCTTTGGACACGTCAATAGATAGAGCACAAGATGCTGTGAAGAGCTCATACGATTCATTTGTATCATCATATACAGATGCAGTTAAGAGCGTGACAGAATCTTTCGATAAGGCAGTTAGTGGTATATTTTCTTCAGCTGACAACTCCAGAGAAAATGCTAGCAGTGAATTTACTGGATTTTCGATCCAGTTAAAGGAAAATTTGTTCAAGACTGGAACACTAGCTACTGATATTCTGAGACGTGCAATAATTATTGTGGAGGACTCTTTGTCCAATGCAGCAACTTTTGTTGTCTATTCTTATGGATCTGTAAAGTCATTGCTCCCACCAGATTTTAAGAATGCAATAAATGTATCTGAGGAGAAAGCTACAGAAATTCTGAGGCCTTTTGGAGCTGCTATTCAACAGGTCTCAATAATTTCGTTTAATATCTCCACCTCTGCTATTATTTATTTATGGACAATACATATTTTGACATGTCTTTAATGCAGATATACGTCATCATTGAAGGTTTCGAGAAAAATATTGGCTTGGATCCCAGTGACCCTCTAGTTCCCTTCTTACTTTTCCTTGGAAGTTCTGCCACTATAGGGTAACTACTTTTTGTTGATTTTTCTATTTTTCTTTGATTCAGTTAAAAAAATTGAAATACTTTCACTTTGTTTCTTCAGAATATCGTACTGGTTTTTTACTTATGGTGGCTACTCTGGAGATTTGGCTCCTGAATTAACTCTACAATTGCTGAAGAATGAAGAAAATGCCGTGCTCATCGATGTCCGGCCTGAGGCAAGAGACTGTAAATTTCACAGCCTTTTCTTTCATAGTTTTGTTTTTATATGCTATTTTCAACACTTTTCAGCAGAGATACATTTTCTAAATTTGTGCTAACAACTTTTCCGCTGTTTTTCTTGTGTTAACCTTTCCTTTTCATGGTACATCAGTCAAAATCTCTAGTGTATATTCTTCTTGAACTAAATTTCTAATTTTTTTTCCTGGAACCTTCTAACATTGTATTTGGGTCAGCTGTTCCTCCTTTCAAGTAAAACTTTGATCTTAATTTTTTTTTCTTTTTGACAAATTACTGTATTTTGTTAAGGATCTAAGGGAGAGAGATGGAGTTCCTGATCTTCGTCGGTCAGCTAGATCTAAATATGCAAGTGTAACTCTGCCTGAGGTTGGTAATTCCTTGTCCAATTGTACATTTGTTCTATAAGATGTTTCCAACACAAGATGAATAGCTTTTCACTGCCTGTCTAGTTTATTTGCGATGCTCTTGTTGCATTTTATTTCCTTATATCTATGAAGATGAAGTGTTTATTTTTGATTCCGGTTGTAATTAGTCTCCCCCTCCCTCCCTCCCACACGCATCGCCACAAGATACAAACTTAAGAATGAGCATAAGTGTCAACTACATTCAACTTGAGACAAAGAGTAAAGAAAACATTCCGAGATAAAGTTTTGTGAAATTATCACCGATCTGGTCTATGATGGAACATATGGCGTAACCACATTTATTTTTATTTGAATGATCATGTATTGACTAAATGGGACTTAACTTCTCTGCTCATAGAAAACTAATTACTGCATGTGTATATTGCTACATGGTCATCGGAAATAACTAACATAAAACATTTGCATCCACCACTCATTTCTACTAGATGTTGAGCCATTGCTCTGTACTCAGCATTCGACCTGAAAATCAGAACTTGTTTCTTACTCCTCCAGATCACGAGATTACCTCCAATGAAGGTATAATAACTGCTGATAGATCAACAAAAAGAGTCCCATGCGCAACCATCATCGTAGTAGGCCCCATAATCCAGATTGTTTGCTGGCTGGTTATACAAACTTTTATGTGGAGCATCTTTGGGATATTTTAGGACATGATAAAGAGCAACCCTATAAAGTTGATCTATACTTTGCATAAACAGGATAATCAGACTCAGAATAAAGGTAATATCAGGAATTCACCATCAAATAAATCAGCTTTCCAACAAACCTCTTATATCTTCCAGAATCAGAAGAGGCTATGTACATATCAATCAAATACTTGGATACTTGGATTCTTGGAGTATTCACAGATTTAGTATCTTGGTGCCAGTCATCTCTTGCAAACTAATGAAGTAATGATATGTTTCTTTGAGAGACAGCAAAACTTTTACTAGATGAGCTACTTTTGTCTTAAGAAAATAATGTAATAGACCAAGTCGTACCAAAAAGAGAGTTCATGTAAATTTTCAGATTTCAAATTTCCCAAGAATAATCTTCAGCAACTGCTGTATCGTCAGCATAGACTACAAGAAGGATGCCAGTTGAGGTCCTACTCACAAAAACTGAGTGATCAGATGAGCTTCTTCTAAGTCCATAATGTGGAACAATAGTCCTCTATTTGTCTTTATTTCGTATGCTAGTTTTACAATTTGATTACTTAAAGCTACTCGTACCATTGTATTAGTTTGACTGGTGGGTAGTTGATTTTGTTTCATGTTGCCCTATATCACATGATCAATCAAACATACACTTAGTTGTACTTTTATTGACTTACCAGCTTGATGGTTCATTGAGAAAGCTGCTAAAAGGTGGGAAGGACATTGATGATGCGTTAATTGCAGTTGTTATCCGAAACCTAAAACTCGTTAAAGTAAGTTACATGAATGGTTTGGATAGGCTCATTAACAAGTCCTCTGTAACATGGATAGATGACTGGTTTTCTTGATTTTTATGCAGAATGGATCAAAGGTTATTGTCATGGATGCTAGTGGTGGTCGGTCTAAAGCTATTGCGAGATCCTTAAAGAAACTTGGTGTTAAGGTAAAAAATTGTGATCCAGCGCCTGTAATTTTGCTTGCATTTTGTGTTTATAATGCCTAATGCTTCATTTCTTTCTGATAGAATTCTTACTTGGTCCAAGGTGGATTCAAGTCGTGGGTAGGAAAGGGCCTACGATTTAAAGAGCTCAAATCTGAGACCGCTTTGTCTGTATTGAATGAGGTATCTATGCTTATATTCAGGGTTAACCTTGAGATAATAAAACATCTCCACTTTGAAGCGATTTATTCTTTCTTATATAATGCAATAACTGAAAATCCATTTGTCTGATTGCAAGATCCATGCCAACTGAAAATCACTATTGACATGCTTAATCGTTTATGCTGTTAGATCCAGCATAGTCAGTCTACATATATATTTTGGGTTTCCATTTGGAATCATCGATGTGTTATATCTAAGAACTGATGGATTCTAACTAGATATTCTTTTGAATTTAGAATAAAGGCTACTTTAAGCTATTTGAACTGATGACTACTGTGAATTTTAAATTTATTTAAATCACACATACTTGAATTATATGCAGGAAGCGCAGGCAATCCTTGAAGATATTAAGCCTACTCCAACACTTATCATTGGTTATGGGCTGGTAAGACAATTAAACTTAAAGATGTCCTGTTCATCTTTTGCAAATGAAAATTGGGTTGCTTGTGGTCTGCTATCAATATGTTTTTGCTGAAATTTATGCGAGTTTAAAATAATTTATTTGTGGCCAAATGTTTTTTTCTTGTGTTAATTTTCAAAAAAAAAAAATTCCAATGGTTCATTATCATCGCCGTTGCTGATTTTTTGTGCTTATGGGCAGGGAATTCTTGTAGCTGGCTTTGCAGTTCTGGGTGAGTTTGATAAATTTAAGCTGAAAGTATAGTAGACAATCTAGTTTATCTTCTTTTTGTTAAATTAACAAGAAATTTGCATAGGTTAAAAAGAAATTGTAGTATACAATCTAGTTTATCTTTTCGCTTTTTTTAAGAGACAAAGCCCATAGCCAAGTTTAGCATTGTGAATATTTGCAGTATACAACTCAGAGTGGCACCCATCAGACATGATGGAAGATTTTTGGTTTTCCAACCTATAAGACTATGCAGCTTCAGAATCAAGAAAATATAGAGTTGACAAACTTTAATGTCGGATCACTTGTGCATTTTCGTAAAATTATCGCAACCAATTTTATGTCTACAACAACTTTTATACTCCAAAGATATTGAAAGAAACTGAAACCCTTTCGTCGTGGAATGTAACCAAACTGCTATTTGACTGCAGAATGGGAGAAAACTCTACAAGTAATTGGTCTTATCGGCCTAGCACAGGTATTTGATCCTCAAGTTATAACGGTTATCTCTTTCTGTAGAACAACCTGCATAAATCCATGGTAGCAGTTTTATTGGTTTAGAAAATCTATCTTCCAACGACATAGTTATTCTCCTTCTACTTAAATGCTTGTTGCAATTATTCTTAAAAACATAAGCTCTACTTTTCTTGTCGAAAGCCCTCGGGTCAGACTTATAGTTTGTATACGCTAATGTTTCTATTCTTCCTTTTTGTTTGTTTTATTTTATTTCATAGTTGTGAGTGTTTCTGATGTGTTTGATTTGTATGTTATGTTTTTTTCTCCAACCTTGAATCTGTTTGATGTCATTAGGAAAACACAAAATATATTGTTTTGTTTTACAAAAAGCTTTCCTTGCTCATGTTGTCAGAAAAGTGTGTCATAAAGACTGTTTTTTTTAATAATAGGTAAGGTATATGTGCATTGAGAATTATGCGGAAGTTGCCGATTAAGATTTAATACATTTGCATTTAGCTACATAGCGGTCAGTTGATATCCAAACCTGCTAATGTATAACGCTAAAAGATATTTCTTTAAAAAAAAAGATAATAAAACAATTGTACCCACTTTAATTACAAATTCATTACAAATAAAGAAAGAAAGAGAATGCTCAATAGAAGATAAAAAGGACAAGAACAACAAAAGGGATCACTTTCTGAAATTTTATTATCATTATCATTATTCATTGTTGTTGACATCATCATCATCATTGATGGAGGCCCGGTTTCTCTCCTGTCAATATATTTGTTAACCGGTTTAATAATGAAGAATCAATAAACAAGTTTATATTGAGGTAATTGGCTTTTCTCGTGCAAAACCCGGGCATTATGCTTGTTAAGAAAAAAAACAAGAGCATGCATTTCCACTACCGAACTATTTGTCTTCTATCAACACTATAAACGAGCTTTTAAGGCACCTCAAGGTTTCTGCTTTTGGTACAATATGAAGAAAGGAACTCAGTTTTTCTTTAGTTAGAACTCCTTCCATGTGCAACACTATATACTTCATAAATCCTACGTTGTGAATAAAGTATTCTTCTTCACATAATGATGTCCATTAGAACCACAACACGCATCCAACCAGCATTCTTCTTAACCTGCATTATTGTTTTTGTTCTTTTTGTTTTGTAGACTCTTTATCGACGGGTTGCTTCATATGAAGACTCAGAGGATTTCAAGCAAGATGTGAGGTATGCCACTTTTCTCAACTTTATTCAACTTTGACAATTTAAAAAGAACACAAGAGTTTTCAGATGCAATCCTCCTGTATATCTTATAGTTGGCAAGAACCATGGACATGCATGTTGACAGGAGTAAACAAGTAAAGTATCATCAATATCTCAATGGAAAAATAAAGTTCCTACATGGTAGCAGTATTTGTGAATACGGAGAACTGAAAATCTGGGGTATTCCTGGGTAATTTGTAGGTTTTTATTGATCTACAAAATACGAAGTGTTAGTTTCACTTGTAATGTAACAATAGGACCTTCTCTTTTTGACCTTTTTTTTTTCAGGTTGTTGCTAACTCCAGTGACAGTCGGAGTTCAAGCAGTATCATGGGCTGCTGGAAAATTAGAACCGAACAAGATTGGGCTGCCAACATCACCATCTTCAACATCAGTTCAAGATCGAGTGCTAAAGGCAGCAGCAAAGCACGAATCACAACCTGCTGATGCCGATGACTCCCAAGGATTGCCCACTGAAACTTCCAGTCCAGATAATGAGAATTTAGACCTCTCAGAGGCATAAAAACTCGCTGTTTCTAGTCTAGCATGAAAGAAATCTCATCGGATCTTTTCCTCTGATGTAAATGCAATAACTTGGTTGGTACATAAGTTCCATGAACAAGAGTGACTGAACACAGAAATGTACTTGTAAATTATATTGTCATTGGACGTTTCAATGTTTCTCCATTGTGCAAATTTTGGATAAGGACTTTGTGTTTGTATTTTTACTGGTAATAAATCTTGGTTACCTCTTTCAAATATAACTTGCCATTAGAAAATTGCTTAAGATCTTCATGGGCGTGATTGATAAAGGTTCAAGTTCAACGATATAATGGATAATGGATAATTATCAGCAAGCTCAATTCTTGAAATACACCATTAAGAACCGTAAATTGGTTTGTGCAAATTTTGAAAATTATTGTTATATTTTCCGTTGCTGGAATTGTATCTGTTCTGTTCATTCAATCTGTGGGATTATGATCTAAGTGCACTACCTTGTACATTTTTTACTGTATAATTTGGAAAAGTGAAATTTTCCATGCGTAACATGTTATGCGAAACCTGAAAAGATTGATGGTGTTAAATGTGATTGGAACTTAAAATGAGCACCAAAAACGGATGCAAAAATAGGCTCACACTATTTACATAAAACCATACCTTGCATGTGCTCTCGGACATGAATCCTTTCCAATTAGGTGGTAATTGGAGAACGTCCATTTACCCTAATCCTTACCCTTTTTACTAATCTCAGTTCTATCCTTACCCTTTTTACTAATCTCAAGAACTGAGCTGAAGCCACATAGGACTCTAAATATTATCTTGAAAACAATTGTTGTCTTTAAAACCACTATTATGAAAATCTTTGTCATAGTGAAAACCCTACATGACTTCATGTAAGCCGTTGGAATTGGAATAAGAGGGTAAAGATTGGAGTAATTGAACATTCTCTAATTACCACCTAATTGAAGAGGATCCGAATACAACAAACTTATCGCACTCATCCACTATAGGACATTTAAAAAAAAAATGCAGCTACAAAGCGAAGCAACTGATCAAATTTAAAAATAAAAAAAAAGATTATCTTTATTGATGACTGCTACAATGCTTTCTTTTCAAGAATTTAACATTGTGTAATATACATATTTATCCCAACTATTTTTGGCATATTATACTAATACAACACTATTTCCTCCAATCCTCTCACAAAACTGGGGACATGAAGATATATTACATGGGTCATATTTACAGAATTTTGGTCAATGGGCAAACAACAGGCAATCAAAGCATATGACGAGATCCTTTAAACCTTCATTTCCTTTAGCTTGAATCGAAGTTTACTCCATCGAATTATGCCACTGAATCTTGCATTCAGAACAAAATTCAACAGGAAAGCTAACAAAATGGAGCTCACTCCTTCTCGGCAATGACAACAAAGACATCCTTAGCTGACCACTTTCTTCGAACATCCTTGTTTGGTGGGTTAATAACGGCCTGCTCTTCATTCTCAAAGCGGTACCCAATAACAATCTCTTTTCTTTGTCTAGCACGTAGGATTATTTCATAGAAATTCATTTCTTCCTCTTCCCGTAGGTAAAGATCAGCTGGCCTTATCTGCAACTCATTTCCCTGCTCAAACAGTTGAATGTTTCAGGTGAGTAGTTTGCATGCTAGCTTAATTTAAAACTGATATCACAAGATATTAATTGAGATAATAAGAAAGGAAGTAGCTTACAAATTACTTAAAAACATAATGGAAGATTTTACACTCTTATCCTAACATATGACATTACAAAGTCATTCTTTGTGGGTATACGGAATATTAGAGATTCCTAGATGTATAAGTAACTAATGCTCAGTCATAAATAAATAAAATTTTAAGGCTGGAAGCCTCAAAACTAACTTAGCATTGTACTTTTGGGGCCATCCATACAATGGCATAACAAATGCCTTGAAACCTACCAGATAGGGAAGTGCTTGCGTATCAGCTTGAGCCCAGATGTGGTTTAAGCTCTGAAAAATTCTGAAAAAACAAATAAATAGTTGGAGTGGCTTTTAACAATTTAGCCCTGTTGGATTACCAAAAATGAAGTTGAGATTAAATGATGCTGACCAACATCAGATCTTTGATCTATGCATGAATATTAGGATTCTGAAGCAGATGTTTGAAAAGCTAGATTTACAACTGTGCTACAATGGTTTTTGAGAAATAAAAAACTAATACTAGAGTTAAGAAAAGTCTAGATGGGATCTGTACCAGACTGATACTGAGATGTTAAACCTAGAAATAGAGTTCTGCTTCAAAGACCACCCCATTTGGCTGGGAAAAGGGCTGTAGATGATTAAGGTTGGATCTTAAGTAATCTAAGGCTTGATTAGATTATTTACGTCAAAGTAAAATCTTCCAATTTCTGTAAGTTTGCCAACGTAACTCAAATAGAAATGTGATTCACAAAGATCATATCATCTCCAAACTATCTAGAACTAATCTACTTCACACATAAACATAGCTACAAATCAGAAGCAGCAACAACTTCATTCATTTTACAAATCATTATTACTTTTAGGAAAAAGAATGCTATTGCTAAACTATTAACAAGTTATCTGCTACAGACTGAAAAGCAACAACGAATCAAATCAATTGAATTTATCAAAGAATATCTCCATACCTCTTCTGCAAAGAGCTCTTCCAAAACATCATTTATTTGCCGATCCTCTGCAACCATTGCTAATGCCATGCTTACTAGTTCATTTGATAGTACATAATCACTGATCTTGGACACAGATAATAAATTTTTCGTCCTAGGATCCAGAATTTCGCTAATTATGACGGATCTATCAGATGCTTGTTGCATTTCTCCAATCCAAGAACCTTGTGAGAAGCTTCCTCGGTGAACATGTGAGATCATGGCTTCTTTATAAGGAAGACGCTTAGCCTGCAATGTTTCCCCCATGTCCATGTTTATATATCATAGAGTAAAAGACTGGGACAACTACAAAACATGACTTGTACTATAACACGGGAAATCGAGAAGCCATTTTTGAGCAAAGTAGATGTGTACAAGGGTTACATCTGACGGTTCTAGCTGCTTTTTTCTAAAAAAATATTAAAATTGTAATATATTCAAAATTTCTATCATAATATTAAGTACCTTGAATATTTCCAGAGTACTAATTTATTGCGGAAATTATTGAACATATACTGGATATTAATGGAGAAATTTTTGAAATGGACCATTTCTAAAATTTAGTTAGCAAAATCGACCACAAAAATTTTAATTAGCAAAATCGACCAGATTTTAGCCACATCAGCAAGTCTGGCTGAAAAGTGGTCGAATTGGCAAAATGCAGTTTTTGAAAATACAGGACCATTTCGTTTAATTAGTGTTGACTAAATACAACTTAATCGCAATTTTTTTAGTCCTGTGTCTCTAGACAAAGTTTGGAGGAACAAAATCCATCCTCATTTCTCTCTCCTCAGCCCATTGTCGCCTCCCTCCCCTCCCTCTCCTTAATCGCCCACCACCATTGCCCTCTTCTCCTCCTCCTCCACTTGCCTTCCCCTCCGCCTCCTCCTCCTTTGCCTGCCATCCCCTACGCCTCCTCCTCCTCCACCCATCCATAACTCCACCGCCGCCCCTATCCCCTTTGTTATCTGATCTGTAGTTGGGCAAGCACACAAAGGAACTTAACTCTTGAAGCCAACTCATGAGGAGTGTATGGGTTCTGAGCGATGATTGCTTGACAAGTGGACAACCCTTGGTATGTATTGTTCACAATTGAAAGTTATTGGTGTGCAGATGGAGTATAGAAATCTGGCGTCATGGCCTTGTACTCAGGCGTCAGAAGGAATATGCTCAAACTAAGATGATGGGGTAAAGAATTCTGGTGTTGAGGGCATGTACTTGAGCGATGCAGCAGTGTACTCGAACAAAGATGATGGACTATACTCAGGCGATGAAGGAGTGTACTCGAACAAAGATAACAGAGTATACTCAGGTGATGAAGGAATGTACTCGGGCAATGCAGGAGTGTACTTGAACAAAGACGATGAATACAGAAACCCGGCGTCGAGGGAGTGTACTCAGGCGATGAAGGAGTGTACTCGAACATAGACGACGGAGTATAGAATTCCGGAGTGGAGGGAGTATACTCGGGCGATGAAGGAGTGTACTCGAATGAAGATGACGGAGTATGGAAGTCTGGCATTTTAGGCGTGTACTCGGGCGATTGAGGATGGATCAAAGTCGAGAAGGGAGGATATGTGAGACGGTGTTTGATAGTTAGGTTGTGAATGGATAGAAAGGAGTAGCAATAGAAAAGGAGGGGGATTAAGAATTGTATTAAAAAAACAGTAACTAGCCACACTAATTACACGGGACTACTAGTCCCGTATTTTTCAAAAACAGCATTTTGCAAAATCGATCAATTTTCAGCTAGACTTACTGATGTGGCTGAAGTATGATCGATTTTGCTAATTAAGTTTCAGAAATGGTCCATTTAAAAAATTTCTCCTTTATTGATTAGTTTACTAATAAGGAAAAACTAAATAGTTTCATGGGCCATTAATCTGGCATATTTGCACACTGAAACTAAATAATATGCAAATGCGCTTCAGAGAAAATCTGAGGTTGGCAATGGATAACGGTAGACTTGTTTACCTTATAACTTTTTAGGTAAGGTTTAACTCGGTTACCCTAGCTTTTAGGCTAAGGCAATATTTTTATACAGTCTGTTCGAAAAGCAAGGGTAAGGATGAAAAGATTTTTGAACCGTTAAAAGAACTGCTAGGGTAAGTAAACGAGTTTATACTACACCTGAAAATTAATATAAGTACATTACAATTTATGCATATTGAACTGGTGCACTTAAGGTCCAACTGTCTATTGGAAGCACATATTAATACCTCTAGAGAGTCACAAACATTTTAACCTTTCACAACTAAGGCTAAGGGTTTGAAAGTGTTATGATCCTCTAATTTAGTTGCTTCTGGATATGTTAAAATTTTACAAAGTGTTAAGGAGTGTACAAAAGAGATGGCAAGATTTTATTCGGAAAGATATCAAGACTAGGTAAAGATAGTATGTAGTGTGTAGTATCATCTATATAAAAAATCAGCAAATGTTAAGGGAAATGACACTCTTTCATGTTTCACCCATTACCCAATAGGATAAACAGAGTTTGACTCTTTACCCGTAAAGGTAGGGTAACTGCATCTAAATTACCAGTTATAGGGTAAGGGTAAGATATTGGCATGTAGAGTAAGAGTGTAAGACCATTAGTCATTTCCACCAATGAAAGAGAAACGTGTCTAAGTGAAACATCCAAATAAAAGAAGTCGTGCAATCCAATGTTAAAAGATTATCAACATTGTTCCATAGTTTAGTGTAAGGTCTAAAAAATTCACCTCGAAAAGCTTATGCTATTACACATGGCCTATAGTTTAGCTGTAAGAAAGTCTAAAAAATTCACCTCGAAAAGCTTATGCTATTACACATGGCCTATAGTTTAGCTGTAAGAAAGTCTAAAAAATTCACCTCGAAAAGCTTATGCTATTACACATGGTCTCAGAAAAAAATGTCAGGTTATAAGCAAAGGTATAAAGAAATACAAAGAACATAAATTGTCCATGCAACAGCAACAGAAAAGTCAAGTCCAGTATCTTAGCGTCAGTTCATATGGATATTTAATGATAAAACAAAGCAGTAACAGACATGACAAGAAAATTATTTCTGAAACATGCCTGAATGTCCCTGATTAGCAGCAGTGTTGCAAGGGACCTTGAATCAGCTTGAATTGCAGAATCTTCAACAGATTCATCAGCCAAAATCAAGATCTGCACATAATTTAAAAGGAATATACAAGGATCAAACCATGCACCCGTCCCGATTCATGTGCAAGTCTAGATAATATGCCCAATAAAAGAATCTATTGCATTGCAAACTCATAATCAGTTAGATTACCAAAATAAAAGAACTATTCCTCCAGTTAACTTACAGAATCAAATGATTCTAGAGGTAAACTCTCTAAGTGCCGACGGATGACAGCATTTCCTTCACGATTGACAAGAGTTATGTTTTCTAATCTGCTGAAGTCAAGACCACCATCAACTAGCTTTCTTTCCCTCTCATTCTCAGGCACGTCATTGAACATCCATAGTTCTGAATCAGGTGCCAAAAAGGCATCTAGCACCTAAAAAAAGAGGTATTTTCATGAACGAGTTAACACCTTAATTCACCTTCAAATCAAGACCTAAAACTGCACTTTACCCCGCTTATGCATTTGTAGGAATTGTTTCCCTACAGCTTCAGAAATTAAATAATTACAAATATAGCAATACACAAAACAGTAAGCAAAAGCTAATAGCATATATGAATTCAGTCCAAGCATTTGCCCCTCAAGATAGCGAGTAGCATGACCTACTCAACTTTCACTAAATAAATTTGTGCTTGTGCATGTGTCTTGTTGGTTAGAGTGACTTTGATGTTTGGTGATTTCAATTTTGCAAAAAACAATTCACCAACAAGTTATTTCTTTCAAAGAGTGATAAAATCATCTAGGTAGAAAATAATGACTGGAAGATTCTACTCGAAGAATTTCAAAACAAGAAGTTACAAATTTTTTCAAGCAAACAACTCATTGACTCCCATATTGTATACGTTTTAGACTAAACATACCTAATGATTTGAATCTGGAAATGTGAAACATAAAAAATAACACCAGAATTCAGGTTATGCAAATAAATAGAGAACTGTAGTGAATACCAGTTGTAAATTATAAAAGTGAACAATATTTTCTCTAAAGATATTCCATATTAGTCAATATGCACGACCAATATGATATAAGCCAGCCCAGCATATGACCTAGTTTTGAATCAAATAGGTATTGAAAGAAATTAAAAGAAAATTAATACAAGTGGGAGACCCTGTTCCATGTGGCTGAGGGGATCACTACTTGAACAATGTTTACTTGATAAAATATTTTTTTTTTGGACTAAATTTTGATGTTGTTAGTCACATAAATATATCAATTCATATAGCTGAAATTTGAGATAAAATTGCTAATGGAATCTTATATTTCAGAATATTTGTGGATTTAGCAGATAAACGTAAGGTTAATTTAATTAACTAAATAAGAAACAAGAAACTTGAACAGACTAGATAGTTGAAATCCAAGCAACCTTTAAAAAAAAAGTTTCCTTGCAAGTTAATAATGACAATTAACATAGTACTATATGAATATCTGTGCAAGGAGACCAGTGGATTCATAGCAGGAGAGATGCAATGATTGAATTGAGATTATCATCAATATTTAAATATAATGGCATGGAGAACAATTGTTCTTCCAACTCCATGACCAACAATCCCTATTAAGAATGATTTGCTGCTACGGTTAAAAATAATGCTTCTTGTCTGCCATGGCAACTCTAAGTTTTCCTTGGTGTGGAGTGACAAAGCTCCCAGGCAGTCTCCGAAGCATCTGTGGCCAAAGCAGTTATATAAAGTATGATGCACTTAAGTCTTCATCAGGTTACCATGATAATATTTTCCATATCTCGGCGCCAACCACAGAGGAGTATTCTTTCATGGGACTTGGGAACAATAAAATCTTTAGGTAGATATCCTCCACAGACCTGCAGAATTGATACAAGAGTATTAGGGGCTTCAAAAGACAGCTTACCACAATCATATCATCTATATCCCGTCGCCATCCACATAGTAGAATCTTCTGGGACTTTCTTGCAGACCGGAATATGTCTATGTAAACAGCTTCATTAACCTGAATAATGAAATTGTTTACTTTTGTAAGTTTTAGGTACACTTTGCGCGTAGTTATAGTCTGTAGGGCTCTGACCTATATTTGCAAGTTTAGAAATACCATGAATGGACAACACTAATCGTGATTGTCATTTCTTTTCTGGACACATGGTAATAATATAGGGTATAGTTTCTTCTTACATTTGTACAAGACATCCTTCTATGTGCCGAATCTTGGAGTTTGCTTTGAGTCTTTGAAATAGGAGGCCAATTAACATTAAAGGTACACAACTAACAGATAACTTCATATTGCTTGCCAGGATCTCTGACACGGAGCTCAATTTCTAACTAGTCACAAGCAAAAACCATCCAATGGTAAGTGAAGTGTACACATATACCATTTTGGGTTTAGGTTACTTCATAGAGATATAAGCTTGACCTCTGTGCCACATATAGGTTTCACTTGAATGAAATCCACAAAGTAATAAAATATATACAGGATTAAACCGAACTAAGTTTCAAGTATAGGTGTGAAACTTTTGAAAGTATATATGAACATATAAATTCGATTGAAGGTATATGAATCGTTGGTACTTAAACCATTTAGAAAGACTGCAATACTTTATCACAAACATATAAGTAATCCACGCATGAACCGTGAGACCCGCTGGCATAAGATACTAATCCTCACCTTCGTGGTGATTTAGTAATCCAAGTCCTCTACAATGACTCCAGTTGATCAATCAAAACTGAATGGGCATAAGCAAAAACCATATGACTTATGCAGAGTAGTGAACTAGATAGATAATACTTCTATTTATACAGCTGTAAGATCAACTCAAGTTAACAATTTACGTAATAGAAAACAAGAATTTTTATGTGAATGGCAGTGTTTGACAGTCTGTTGGGAAAGTTGATATAAACTGTAGTTCACTGGAGGCATTGAGCTGGAAATGAACACCTAAAAGGAGATTTGAAGGTCCATCAACGCATCAGCTATAGTACTTAAGAGCATAAAACTAAAGCTATTGCAACAACCCACTACCTTTGAACAGATGACACTTGTAGGTCTCTGTGAGTTATGAATTCTATTACAAAAAATGTTGCTTTAGGTGATATTGAGCTACAATTTGGTTGAGAAATTGAGAACTTCCAAGTGTTTAAACAAACATCAAAGCCCAATATTGCTTGCTTGAGTATCAAGTCGTTATCTGATTAACTCGTCAACACCCTACAAGAAGGGAATGTCTTCTGACCTGAATTCCACCATAATCAGCTTTAGGAGGAGATGACCATCCAAGAAAAGAACAAGGTCCTTTCAAAATCACTAATCCATAAAAGGCCTCTTGTATATCATCTGTGTTGATCACACTCTTAACAATGATGTCGGGAACTTTTTTCCATGATAATTTTTAGTCATTTTTGCTTCAGACTTACACATCTATAATATATACTAAATTAAGGCCCTAGATTGCCACTTGACAACTTCTTAGAATTTGCCTTTTATTTTTACATATAATTTTTATTATTACTAATAAATATAATTCCAAGAGTCTAGCAAACCTCCCTATAAACATTTATAACTACATCACCTTTTAACTTCTCACTCATAAAGTGTAACCTCCTAGTATCTCCATTACTCTAATCTATTTATTAAGTTTAATTTCATGACATACTATATATGTTACAATTTTACAATCTATTATCTATCCCAAAATCATACTAGTTCTTTTGTGAAGCTGTAATTCAATTTCAGTGGTAATGAAAAACTTGGTAACACTATCCTTTAAACCTATTTTTCTTTTGTTTTATTTTTAGTCAAATTGTTATAGTTTTTATTTGCTTCATACTGATTTATTTTGCAAAAGCTACTTTGAAGGTGTGTTACCGCTCAAGGAAGTTGAAGGTTTAACCATGTATATCATGGGAAAAGCGTCTTACAGGTTTGTGCTCTTTTTATTTATTTAAATTTATTTTTGGGTATAAGTTGTCATGTGATAATATTAATTTGATTTCAAATTTTTGTCTATTAACCATTTTATTTTTAATTTTTTCTTTTTAGTGCTACAAACTTCAGAAATTGGTCTATAATCATGACATGCTTATCTTTAATTTTATTAAATGGTTTTTCCCGTGTTTTCTATTTTTTAAATATTTTCTCTGTTTTCAGTTTTAATGGCATTAGTTACTCATTATACAACTATTTTTCTTCTCCTTTCTTTTGCATTCACTCTTCAATATTTTTGGAAATAGCTAATTTTCATATTAATAAAGAAATTATCTCTTCCATATAACTATTACATAATAGAAATTCTTTAATTTCAGGAAATAGCTAATTTTCATACTAATAAAGACATTCCCTCTTCCATATAAAACAAAATACTCTTACCTAATAGAAATAATATCATACATATAGCATCTAAGAATCTAGGTTCTAAAAATGTTATAATGTTATCTTAACGGGTTTGTAATTATTATTTCAATAATATATAACTTATAGTATAAACCTTAGAGGAAAAGTAAAAAATAATTTGAACAAAATATAGTATTGCAATGTAATAGATATAATAATATTTTAATGAGTCCCGTGCATTGCATAGGGAAGCAAAGGGAATAAGGACATCAAAGTTTATATGAGTGCATAATAATTTTTTTGTTTTGAAATAAATATTTTTATTTCTTTAAAATAAACAAGCTAAATGATATCATTTATTTTCTAATATTCACTTTGTAACATGGTATTTTGGGTTGGGTAATTTATTCAATGAAAGCAAATCTATGTGTTGATAATATTACTCTCAAATTTTATAAATGTATTCAAGTTAACAACTTTCCTATATAATATTAAAAGTTTTAGCGTCTGGCTAAAAAACATTTTTACCGAGATACAAATTCACAACAAAATAATTGGTGGCATGCACCATTTTTTAGCAAATAGTCGTTCATAATCTATTTTAACATTTTGATGAATGATGTACTAGAAAAAAATACCCGCAGTATCGCGCGGGTATGACACTAGTGGTCAGAACTATTACGAAGATATTAGGCATTGCTAACCAAGAATCTAACAGATTATCAAGCTTTTTCATAAAAATCGTTCAGCATCTTTGACGCTGTATATACTCGAAAACATGGGCAAACATCATAAAACATGAATACATATACACAACTATGACTACTCTTAAAAGTAAGTAGTTCAGCCTTGCCCTCTATTTTTAATGGGAATAACGATCTTTTAATCTTTTAATATGTTTGAAGTTCCTTTTAGATTTATCAAATATAATCAAGATGTTGAAACATTGAGAACTTCTACATCCATTCTGTACAATTCTCTATTCAATAAATATCAACATATCTTATTGTCACAAAAGCTAAGTGCTCATCTTTTCTCTCAATCAAGCCAATCACTAAAGAAAAGTATACTTAGAAATACAGCTATTATTTTGTTTCAAATAAATAATATTAGATAATATAATTAAGTTAGAGCTTTCTAATATTCTGTTGTATTTAAAGTCTTAATTGAAATGTACAATCTAAATCAAAAGAAACCTATGTACAATCCAATCATCAATCAATTCTAAATAGTCAATCGATTTTCTTATGTCAACTTTTTACTAAAATATAAATTAGTATTTCAGTGTGCTAAAAGAAGATTTATCAAACCCATAATCTAAATTTAAGCAGACTTTAGATAAAGAAAAGTAATCAATTAGAGAGCCTTTCAAAATGATGGTACATTAACATAAAACATACTACTCTTTTAGACACTGATGTCCTTTTAACTCTATTTTTCAGTGATGTGAAAAAGGAAAGAAAAAAATCACATGTCTAGATGTGTATTTGTTTGTATGTAAAGCTGTAAGTACAAACATGTATGTTTGTGTACTTCAAAGAACAATTTAGGGTAGTGTTCCTTTCAGCAAATATACCTGATAATAAACTTTCATCAAGCACTTCAAATTTGGGGACATACTTCAAAGGACAGCTTGAAACAAACGTGAATAGGCCAATGTATACAGTTTCAATTTGGGCATCAATGGACCAGTTGATAACTTGATACCTAATGAACCAGGGCATTTAGGATTCTAGGCTCATATGGTACACGAGTCCTGCCTGGGCCTAGATAAACATATCTGGACTGTTCCTTGGGTACGGCTAAGGATCGAAAGACACTGCCATTTTCAAGCCTAAGGTTTATTATGCTACAGAATGGCTTTGTACATGTTATTGTCAAGTTAAATCTTACAGTATACTCCCAAAAGTCTTAAACCAGTTTGTTAACAATCGTAATCCTGACTTCTTAAACCAATATAAAGTTTTTAATGTAATTTAATTAGCCCTGAAATTAACTTTTTCTGCAAAAGCAGTTGTAATGAATTTTCTGATTTAAAGAAAATTTCTATGGTTCATAACCTCATTGATTTCAGATTCTCTCCAAAACATGGGTAGACCATAGCTTTTTATTATTATTTTCTTTTGAAGAAGCAAAAATTTTAATTTCCTCAAAGAAATTGGAGGAATTGTACACAATAAGCACAATTATCTAATATCTTTTGTGTAAAACTATAACTATTTCTCACTAGCTATTGTTTCATGTTTCAAATTATTTTTCTCAAGCTGCATTGCTCATGCTTGGGATGCTAGTCTAACTAAAGGGAAAACTATAGCAGCATAACAAATCAACTATGTAAATGTCTGAAGCAAGGTGATGGTGCGCATACCTAGTCACTGGAAAATGTTATACCAAATTAAAACATAGTGTTGGAGCATAAAGATAACAGCAATTTAAAATCTGCAAATAATTTACTGTAATTTTAATCAGAAGAAAGGGAATATACCATAGGCAATGTAGTCGGAGCATAAGAATCATCATCCTCTGCTATCACAAGAACTTCATCCCCTTCTTGCAGAACATAGGAATCGTCAGGATTTAAAATTATCTTTCCACTGCATGATGCTACCTTTATTCCACAAGGAATTGCATCAGGAAAGCTTATCAGTATATCTTCAAACTGCATTCCGTCCAGTTGAGGCCATCTTTTAATATAAAACTCACAGTTCTCAAACCCAAGGATATCTTCCCAAATCTGTCAAAACCATTGAACTACATGGTGAAGAAAACATCACAATGTACTGACAAGGAATACTTTTCATGCATAAAATAATAAAATTAAACATACAAAAAATGAAACAAGTTAAAAAAAATATCAGGTTGTTCTAAATATAACTGCCCTTGGTCTAGTGGTAAGTCACTACACTTATGGGCATCCTCAGGTGCCATCTGAATATAAGGCCAAATGCCAAAAGCTGTGCAGGCAACTGCAACTCTTGAGGGCAAAGCAGAAGCAAAGAAAAAAAAACCAACAATCACCTAGATAAAATGTATTTCTAGTGAGATACCCAAAAACCAGCAAATTCCACCACACAGTGATGGAGATGAGAGAACAGGATTCAGATGGATTCTTCCTGACCCCTATACCTCTATGTTGTACTTGGTAGAAGAAGTAAAGGCCAAAACTGAGAATTTAGATAAGAGACTGCAGTTAGTTAGCGTATGTCCAGCAGAGAGCTGGTTTGGTTAGCCGAATTCCAACAGCTCTCTGTTGAAAGAGTTCTTCCTACGAGACTCAAGTCAACCAAACTAATTGAGGGAGCTCAGCTCTTTGTAATGTATGAACTCAGACAGCTAAATTAACTCTCAAGGCCTTATTCATGTTCTAATAAAAATACAACAAATTTGTCTGAGACTTGGGGGCTTTTGTGGGTTAGTTCAGAAGGAGGTTTTTAATTAATGCAGTCCCACTAAACAAATGAGTCTTTAGCGGAGAATTTGACTCCAGAATTTATGAGATAGACAAAACTTAAATTGTACCCATAAATTACAATCTAAGAAATTATTGCAACATAAAAAATTAGGGATGTGGAGATTTGTCCGCTCCACCACCAAATTTTGCCATTATCTTTCCTGCAAATCTGCAATTAATTATTCTACATATGTTTTATACATCAAATGTCATGTACATTAGAGGGATAAGGGTCTCCTCTCTAAGTTGATTAAAAAACAGTCATTTGAAGCTTCCAGAAGAGGTTGAGCTCAAGCCAAAACCTTAATGGTGAAGCTACCATACTAACTGGAAAGACGGGTCAATGTTTTCTTTAACAAGAAAACATCTATGTGCTGCATTGCCTGGTTAATCTGTTCATCATCTACTGGTCCAAGTTATTGAACACAAAGCTTCAAAAGCTTTACTTTTTTCTTTCTTTTTCTTTTAAGGAACCAGACCAGGATCTTAACTGATATATAATTTCAACCAATCTGCTAGAATGAGTATCCTGATCAAAATTTCATCTTCGAAACTATTAGGTAGAATATGAAATAAATATAGTACTATACATTAATATTTTTCCAAGGGATGCACAGTACACTTTCAATGAGAATACTCAACCAGAAAAGAAAAGAAAACATCAAATTGTTTGTAAAGGACTATAATGAAATTCAACACAAACCAAGACTGACCTGAGCAAGACCTGGTTGACGAGCACATTGTATCATTAAACGGCCAATCACATCATGAGCAACTACTGTTTCAACTAGATCTCCACCAACAAGTTTAACCAAAACTTCGTTATCTAGATCACTCAGTTCCACCACTATGTGTCCTCTTAGGCCTTCTTTAACTCCATTTAAGCTTAAAACAGTTCTTAATGCTCTTGCATCGCTCTGAATAAATTGGGCAAAAGCAATCAGTAGCCTGATGGCATAGGATAACTTTGAGATCTGCTACATAATTACCAGGTCAGCATTTCCATCTTCAGCAAGGACAACCACAGCACGAGCCGTTGAAACAGAAACCTGTTAGACACAGATAACCAATCACATAAAAGAATAAATGTACAATCATACACTGAAAATAGATGTTAGAAAGCACTAGGAGATGTTATACAATGTATAGCATAACATTCAGAAACTTTACCAAAACAGCATAAATAAAACCGACCTTTTTCAAATCAGCAAGAATAAGAGGACTTCCGCTTCTGCATATGACAGATGTTCCCTTGAAATCAAACTCCATTTTAGCAATATCAAGCTCCATCTCCTCCTTGTCTCTTTCCGCCATCACAACTACAATACTACCACCCAAACTCTCATTGGCAATTGCAAGCTGATTCAACAAAGATCCCTGAATTCCCATAAAATATTGAATGTTAATTCAACAAAAAGGAAAAACCTCAGACCTTTGCTCAATACATAAACTGACACTTCTCCGGGAGAATGAGAAAAAGATTGATGTTTATGACAGCTTAAGTGCATTCTCCATAAACTTTTATATAACAAATAAACTTATAAAAGCAAACCAATCAATGTGAGATAGAAATGCCTAAATATTATGTGTTTGACTGTATGAGCTGAATGCAACCACGGAATGATCATAAGAATGCTTAATGGCATTTTGTAGAAACTTATCTGGTAACAGGGTATAGGATCAATTGCATTCAAAAGATGTATAACTTTACTATAGTCCTCAATCTGATGCAGTTACTGGGTCAACATCAGGTATGGTTCAATACAAATTTTTTTAATCTTAAATGTAATTTGATTGTTTGAGTCCCAAATGTGGTGACAACTTACTACCAAAGGCCATCAGCATCAAGCAGAAACGGAAAAAGGAAAAACTATTGTTGTACTGGATATATAATAGAGCTAATTGCAGACACACCCTTTGTACTATAGTGGCGTAGCCACTTATACTCCCCCACCCCCCACCCCCCACCCCCCAAAACCAAAAAAAATATTAGTATTTACACCCATGAATATCTGACAGCGTTATTTTTTTGCCCGCAATTTAGAGGAAAATTTAGTCTTTTTCCAGCTAAGCGGATGGAGAAAGGTAATTTCTCATATCATGTAATTCCTACATGACATCTCAACCTAATTTGGGGAATAAGATGGTCTGGAGTTCAAGGGATGTGAGTGATAATAAACTAGCCTAAAGGATAAAAGCGGCTACACCCTCATATAATCAAGGTTGTGGAAAGCAAAAAGCAGAACATAGCGGTGAGGCACCGCTCGGGCTTTTGGGGCTTTAGCGGCAAAAAGCACCAAGTAAAAAAGTGGTCCAATTTAAATATGTATAAATATGTCGGAGGAGAAGACTGCAAAGAGGAAGTGACTTCGATTAGAGGAGGTGGAGAAGCTTCGACTGGAGATGGTGATGGTGAGCTTCTACATGAGATGGTGATAATGAGCTTCAATGAGAAGCCCAAGAAAAAGTGACATTGTGATGGTAATGATGGTGGAGCATGCCGGAGAAGAATTGGAGGCGGATGGTGGCGGAGACGGAAATGGAGGCGATACAAAACAACTTGGGCGGAGTTAGAGCTAGGATTTATTTTCGCCTCGAGTGGTAGAAAGGGCGAGGGGAGGGGAGGGCGAAACATAGGGTTTACTTAAGAAAATGGGTCAAGTTTGGGTTCGGATTGATTCTAATATAAAACCGTATTAGTTTTCAAAGCGTTGTTAAGCTTTCAAAAGCTTAACAACGCTTTCCGACGCATTTTCGGTGCCTTTAAATGCTTAACAGCGCTTTTATGAGCTTTCTAACGTATTTTCGATCAGAAAGTGCCACGTCGCTTTCATTGCTCGCTTTCAATGAAAGTGTAGCGAGGCTCGCTCCGCCTTCATGACCGGGCATACCAAAGCGGGGCTTTTCAACACTGTGTATAATATAGGGGTTCACCTGCAATTAAACCTACAGTATAAGTCTAAGAAGAAAGGATTTTATGACGTCAAACCAAATTATGTTTAAGTGGTCTCTATAAGATGAGAGAGAGAGGGAGAGCACTAGGGGTTTAGTAATGATTAGTATGTTTTAGTTTCTTACGTGCATAATCTTAGTTTTGAAATTTGGAATCAGTTGAACCATAATTGGTTTCCTCTTACTTCTTAGAATATATTTTCCTAAAGTTATCAACTACTATAGTCATCAGACTCATTACATCAAAGACAAAAGATTCTATTCTCAGTTTCTCTCTCTTGACTCTATCATATGATTTATCTGAAACAAAGAGATCGTGGTGAAATATAGAATCTGTTGAGCGTAGATGTTGCTACCAATGTAGAGCTAAATTTTAGAAAAATTGCTCAAATTTCTAATCTATGTCCAACAGATTCTAAGTTTTACCACAATCTCTTTGTTTCAGATTAAATCATATGAAGTCAAGAGAGACTGAGAACAAAATCTTTTGTCTTTGACGTAATGAGTTTAGTTGAAGCTAAAATCCAATGATATTGTTAAACGTCAATTTTGTGCTAAATTTTATTTTTCAATTATATAAATGTCTAAGCTAAACCTAACATAGGGTGACTGCTCTCTTCCCCGGTTTCTAAAGATAAGAAACACTACCATACTCTAGTCTAGCATATCATTATCAACAGAATAAGAACCTCTAAATTGAGGAGCATATCATGACATGTATCGACTAAAATCTACTAGTTTGTCTTAAGGAGGTCTTGCTTTTCGCATAAAACATTCCCTCCTTCCCTCATTTGCGTGATTTTGAAGTTTGGGTTTGTGGAATCTTAACTATACTTTATACTTCAACATTTAAGCCATTACAATCATTACATGGATCATGTCATAATTTACAATCTAAGAAATTATTGCAACATAAAAATTAGGGATGTGGAGATTTGTCCGCTCCACCACCAAATTTTGCCATTATCTTTCCTGCAAATCTGCAATTAATTATTCTACATATGTTTTATACATCAAATGTCATGTACATTAGAGGGATAAGGGTCTCCTCTCTAAGTTGATTAAAAACAGTCATTTGAAGCTTCCAGAAGAGGTTGAGCTCAAGCCAAAACCTTAATGGTGAAGCTACCATACTAACTGGAAAGACGGGTCAATGTTTTCTTTAACAAGAAAACATCTATGTGCTGCATTGCCTGGTTAATCTGTTCATCATCTACTGGTCCAAGTTATTGAACACAAAGCTTCAAAAGCTTTACTTTTTTCTTTCTTTTTCTTTTAAGGAACCAGACCAGGATCTTAACTGATATATAATTTCAACCAATCTGCTAGAATGAGTATCCTGATCAAAATTTCATCTTCAAACTATTAGGTAGAATATGAAATAAATATAGTACTATACATTAATATTTTTCCAAGGGATGCACAGTACACTTTCAATGAGAATACTCAACCAGAAAAGAAAAGAAAACATCAAATTGTTTGTAAAGGACTATAATGAAATTCAACACAAACCAAGACTGACCTGAGCAAGACCTGGTTGACGAGCACATTGTATCATTAAACGGCCAATCACATCATGAGCAACTACTGTTTCAACTAGATCTCCACCAACAAGTTTAACCAAAACTTCGTTATCTAGATCACTCAGTTCCACCACTATGTGTCCTCTTAGGCCTTCTTTAACTCCATTTAAGCTTAAAACAGTTCTTAATGCTCTTGCATCGCTCTGAATAAATTGGGCAAAAGCAATCAGTAGCCTGATGGCATAGGATAACTTTGAGATCTGCTACATAATTACCAGGTCAGCATTTCCATCTTCAGCAAGGACAACCACAGCACGAGCCGTTGAAACAGAAACCTGTTAGACACAGATAACCAATCACATAAAAGAATAAATGTACAATCATACACTGAAAATAGATGTTAGAAAGCACTAGGAGATGTTATACAATGTATAGCATAACATTCAGAAACTTTACCAAAACAGCATAAATAAAACCGACCTTTTTCAAATCAGCAAGAATAAGAGGACTTCCGCTTCTGCATATGACAGATGTTCCCTTGAAATCAAACTCCATTTTAGCAATATCAAGCTCCATCTCCTCCTTGTCTCTTTCCGCCATCACAACTACAATACTACCACCCAAACTCTCATTGGCAATTGCAAGCTGATTCAACAAAGATCCCTGAATTCCCATAAAATATTGAATGTTAATTCAACAAAAGGAAAAACCTCAGACCTTTGCTCAATACATAAACTGACACTTCTCGGAGAATGAGAAAAAGATTGATGTTTATGACAGCTTAAGTGCATTCTCCATAAACTTTTATATAACAAATAAACTTATAAAAGCAAACCAATCAATGTGAGATAGAAATGCCTAAATATTATGTGTTTGACTGTATGAGCTGAATGCAACCACGAATGATCATAAGAATGCTTAATGGCATTTTGTAGAAACTTATCTGGTAACAGGGTATAGGATCAATTGCATTCAAAAGATGTATAACTTTACTATAGTCCTCAATCTGATGCAGTACTACTGGGTCAACATCAGGTATGGTTCAATACAAATTTTTTAATCTTAAATGTAATTTGATTGTTTGAGTCCCAAATGTGGTGACAACTTACTACCAAAGGCCATCAGCATCAAGCAGAAACGGAAAAAGGAAAAACTATTGTTGTACTGGATATATAATAGAGCTAATTGCAGACACACCCTTTGTACTATAGTGGTGAGCCACTTATACTCCCCACCCCCACCCCCACCCCCAAAACCAAAAAATATTAGTATTTACACCCATGAATATCTGACAGCTTATTTTTTGCCCGCAATTTAGAGGAAAATTTAGTCTTTTTCCAGCTAAGCGGATGGAGAAAGGTAATTTCTCATATCATGTAATTCCTACATGACATCTCAACCTAATTTGGGGAATAAGATGGTCTGGAGTTCAAGGGATGTGAGTGATAATAAACTAGCCTAAAGGATAAAAGCGGCTACACCTCATATAATCAAGGTTGTGGAAAGCAAAAGTAACATAGCGGTGAGGCACCGCGGGCTTTTGGGGCTTTAGCGGCAAAAAGCACCAAGTAAAAAAGTGGTCCAATTTAAATATGTATAAATATGTCGGAGGAGAAGACTGCAAAGAGGAAGTGACTTCGATTAGAGGAGGTGGAGAAGCTTCGACTCGAGATGGTGATGGTGAGCTTCTACATGAGATGGTGATAATGAGCTTCAATGAGAAGCCCAAGAAAAAGTGACATTGTGATGGTAATGATGGTGGAGCATGCCGGAGAAGAATTTGGAGGCGATTGGTGGCGGTAGACGGCGAGGAATGGAGGCGATACAAAACAACTTGCGGGAGTTAGAGAGATTTATTTTCACTGAAAGTGGTAGAAAGGGCGCCGAGGGGAGGGGAGGGGCTAAACATAGGGTTTTACTTAAGAAAATGGGTCAAGTTTGGGTTCGGATTGATTCTAATATAAAACCGATTAGTTTTTTCAAAGCGCTTAAGCCAAGCTTAACAACGCTTTTATTGAGCTTTCGGACGATTTTCGCCCTTTAAATGCTTAACAGCTTTTATGAGCTTTCTAACGTATTTTCGATCAGAAAGTGCCAACCCGCCATTGCTCGCTTTCAATGAAAGTGTAGCGGTGAGGCTCTGCTTCCGCCTTATGGACCGCATGTACCAAAAGCGGGCTTTTTCAACACTGTGTATAATAGGGGTTCACCTGCAATTAAACCTACAGTATAAGTCTAAGAAGAAAGGATTTTATGACGCCAAATTATGTTTAAGTGGTCTCTATAAGATGAGAGAGAAAGAGAGGAGAGCACTACGTGGGTTTAGTAATGATTAGTATGTTTTAGTTTCTTACGTGCATAATCTTAGTTTTGAAATTTGGAATCAGTTGAACCATAATTGGTTTCCTCTTACTTCTTAGAATATATTTTCCTAAAGTTATCAACTACTATAGTCATCAGACTCATTACATCAAAGACAAAAGATTCTATTTCAGTTTCTGACTCTATCATATGATGACATTGAAACAAAGAGATCGTGGAAATATAGAATCTGTTGAACGTAGATGTTGCTACCAATGTAGAGCTAAATTTTAGAAAAAATTGCTCAAATTTCTAATCTATGTCCAACAGATTCTAAGTTTTACCACAATCTCTTTGTTTCAGATTAAATCATATGAAGTCAAGAGAGATGAGAACAAAATCTTTTGTCTTTGACGTAATGAGTTTAGTTGAAGCTAAAATCCAATGATATTGTTAAACGCCAATTTTGTGCTAAATTTTATTTTTTCAATTATATAAATGTCTAAGCTAAACCTAACATAGGGTGACTGCTCTCTTCCCGGTTTCTAAAGATAAGAAACACTACCATACTCTAGTCTAGCATATCATTATCAACAGAATAAGAACCTCTAAATTGAGGAGCATATCATGACATGTATCGACTAAAATCTACTAGTTTGTCTTAAGGAGGTCTTGCTTTTCGTGATAAAACATTCCCTCCTTCCCTCATTTATGATTTTGAAGTTTGGGTTTGTGGAATCTTAACTATACTTTATACTTCAACATTTAAGCCATTACAATCATTACATGGATCATGTCATAATTTACAATATAAATTCTCCTCTCTATTGATTGACGGAAGTTAGGAAATTCTTAAATCTTGGATGTTTGGTTCTCACTTGTTAGACCATATCTCCCTCAAATTATGTTTAGATTAGGTAATATAATCATTTCATCAAGATAACAAGATCAAGTCCTAAAGTGTTAGCTCTCAACATTAATCATGTGATCCAATATCAACTAAGTTATACAAGTAAAACTTGAAAAAGATGATGAACCTGAATGCGCCGCGAGGCCCGCCATAGTAGATCTAAGTATTAGTGAGAAAGTAGCTCAGATTTCTGATCCAACTATAAAAACTAAATCTTGCAATGCTAACAAATTAAACAAGCAAAAAAAAAAACTATGTTATCTAGTCTAGACAAATCACTACAAAAGGAGTATATGATAAACGTGGAAATGATTAAAAAAATTACCAGCTTGTCGCTCCAGCCAAGAATTAGTGTATGATTTTTCTCTATAACTTCACTTTTTCCCTTTCTCAAAGAATCAAACTTCTCTGAGATTGCATCAGAAACAAGCCCTAGCATCATGGCAAATATGAGCATTCCAAACTAATTGAAACTGAGACCAACTTGGGACCAATACCAACTGAATTTGCATGATTGCCTGAATCAGCAACATAAGTCCAAGATAACCACAGGCAGTCAGCTAAACTATCATCTGTCACACCAAAGAGGGCCAAACCACCAAGGCATATCAGCAGTAAAGTTGCTAGAAGAAGAGCTAAAGGTTTAGCATATGGATGAACTGATAAAAACAAATCAACTTGATATGCTAGCTGCTTGTTAAGGGAAACTTCTTCAGAATCTGATGAGATCCGCAACCTTGACATGCTGTCAATATACTTGAGAATAATGAGAGGAATGGACAAAATAATAAGTGAGAAAACCAGAGCAGAATTTTTTAGATTTTTGTTTGGGATATGGTTTCTCTCTTCAGAGGCAGCACCAACAAGTCCCATGGGATCATATATATTGCATTCATTCAGTCTAACATTGAGCATGGACAGCTGGTCCTGTAGAAAAACAAGGATTTGAAGAAAATCATGAATATAGCAAAAAATTCAATGAAGGAAAGGGGGAAGCAGCTATTGTAACTCCTAATCTCTGCATTTTTGTGATATTGGAGAAGCACTATACATGTGAAGTAAAAATCGCCTAAGTTTGTCATTCTTCTGAGAGAAACCACCATCACAAGAATATGCATTTAAGATTTTAAGTGCTTAGTAATCTCCTAACAAAACAAATTACAATGACTATTGAGGTGCAAATAAGTAGCAAAAGGAATAGTCTTATCAGAATAAAATCAATTTAGAACTATACATTAATATTTTTCCAAGGGATGCACAGTACACTTTCAATGAGAATACTCAACCAGAAAAGAAAAGAAAACATCAAATTGTTTGTAAAGGACTATAATGAAATTCAACACAAACCAAGACTGACCTGAGCAAGACCTGGTTGACGAGCACATTGTATCATTAAACGGCCAATCACATCATGAGCAACTACTGTTTCAACTAGATCTCCACCAACAAGTTTAACCAAAACCGTTATCTAGATCACTCAGTTCCACCACTATGTGTCCTCTTAGGCCTTCTTTAACTCCATTTAAGCTTAAAACAGTTCTTAATGCTCTTGCATCGCTCTGAATAAATTGGGCAAAAGCAATCAGTAGCCTGATGGCATAGGATAACTTTGAGATCTGCTACATAATTACCAGGTCAGCATTTCCATCTTCAGCAAGGACAACCACAGCACGAGCCGTTGAAACAGAAACCTGTTAGACACAGATAACCAATCACATAAAAGAATAAATGTACAATCATACACTGAAAATAGATGTTAGAAAGCACTAGGAGATGTTATACAATGTATAGCATAACATTCAGAAACTTTACCAAAACAGCATAAATAAAACCGACCTTTTTCAAATCAGCAAGAATAAGAGGACTTCCGCTTCTGCATATGACAGATGTTCCCTTGAAATCAAACTCCATTTTAGCAATATCAAGCTCCATCTCCTCCTTGTCTCTTTCCGCCATCACAACTACAATACTACCACCCAAACTCTCATTGGCAATTGCAAGCTGATTCAACAAAGATCCCTGAATTCCCATAAAATATTGAATGTTAATTCAACAAAAGGAAAAACCTCAGACCTTTGCTCAATACATAAACTGACACTTCTCGGAGAATGAGAAAAGATTGATGTTTATGACAGCTTAAGTGCATTCTCCATAAACTTTTATATAACAAATAAACTTATAAAAGCAAACCAATCAATGTGAGATAGAAATGCCTAAATATTATGTGTTTGACTGTATGAGCTGAATGCAACCACGAATGATCATAAGAATGCTTAATGGCATTTTGTAGAAACTTATCTGGTAACAGGGTATAGGATCAATTGCATTCAAAAGATGTATAACTTTACTATAGTCCTCAATCTGATGCAGTTACTGGGTCAACATCAGGTATGGTTCAATACAAATTTTTTTAATCTTAAATGTAATTTGATTGTTTGAGTCCCAAATGTGGTGACAACTTACTACCAAAGGCCATCAGCATCAAGCAGAAACGGAAAAAGGAAAAACTATTGTTGTACTGGATATATAATAGAGCTAATTGCAGACACACCCTTTGTACTATAGTGGCGTAGCCACTTATACTCCCCCCCCCCCCCCCCCCCCCAAAACCAAAAAAAATATTAGTATTTACACCCATGAATATCTGACAGCGTTATTTTTTGCCCTAATTTAGAGGAAAATTTAGTCTTTTTCCAGCTAAGCGGATGGAGAAAGGTAATTTCTCATATCATGTAATTCCTACATGACATCTCAACCTAATTTGGGGAATAAGATGGTCTGGAGTTCAAGGGATGTGAGTGATAATAAACTAGCCTAAAGGATAAAAGCGGCTACACCCTCATATAATCAAGGTTGTGGAAAGCAAAAAGCAGAACATAGCGGTGAGGCACCGCTCGGGCTTTTGGGGCTTTAGCGGCAAAAAGCACCAAGTAAAAAAGTGGTCCAATTTAAATATGTATAAATATGTCGGAGGAGAAGACTGCAAAGAGGAAGTGACTTCGATTAGAGGAGGTGGAGAAGCTTCGACTGGAGATGGTGATGGTGAGCTTCTACATGAGATGGTGATAATGAGCTTCAATGAGAAGCCCAAGAAAAAGTGACATTGTGATGGTAATGATGGTGGAGCATGCTGGAGAAGAATTTGGAGGCGGATTTGGTGGCGGTAGACGGCGGAGTTAGCCGGAGGCAGTATACAAAACAACTTGGGCGGGAGTTAGAGCTAGGATTTATTTTCGCCTCGAGTGGTAGAAAGGGCGGGCCGAGGGGGGGGGGGAGGGGGCGAAACATAGGGTTTTACTTAAGAAAATGGGTCAAGTTTGGGTTCGGATTGATTCTAATATAAAACCGTATTAGTTTTTTTTTCAAAGCGTTGTTAAGCGCTTTCAAAAGCTTAACAACGTTTTTACGAGCTTTCTGACGCATTTTCAGTGCCTTTAAATGCTTAACAGCGCTTTTATGAGCTTTCTAACGTATTTTCGATCAGAAAGTGCCACGTCCGCTTTCATTGCTCGCTTTCAATGAAAGTGTAGCGGTGAGGCTCTGCTTCCGCCTTGCGGACCGCTTAAGCAGCCAAAAGCGGGGCTTTTTTCAACACTGTGTATAATATAGGGGGTTCACCTGCAATTAAACCTACAGTATAAGTCTAAGAAGAAAGGATTTTATGACGTCAAACCAAATTATGTTTAAGTGGTCTCTATAAGATGAGAGAGAAAGAGAGGGAGAGCACTACAGGGGTTTAGTAATGATTAGTATGTTTTTAGTTTCTTACGTGCATAATCTTAGTTTTGAAATTTGGAATCAGTTGAACCATAATTGGTTTCCTCTTACTTCTTAGAATATATTTTCCTAAAGTTATCAACTACTATAGTCATCAGACTCATTACATCAAAGACAAAAGATTCTATTCTCAGTTTCTCTCTCTTGACTCTATCATATGATTTATCTGAAACAAAGAGATCGTGGTGAAATATAGAATCGTTGAACGTAGATGTTGCTACCAATGTAGAGCTAAATTTTAGAAAAATTGCTCAAATTTCTAATCTATGTCCAACAGATTCTAAGTTTTACCACAATCTCTTTGTTTCAGATAAATCATATGAAGTCAAGAGAGACTGAGAACAAAATCTTTTGTCTTTGACGTAATGAGTTTAGTTGAAGCTAAAATCCAATGATATTGTTAAACGTCAATTTTGTGCTAAATTTTATTTTTTCAATTATATAAATGTCTAAGCTAAACCTAACATAGGGTGACTGCTCTCTTCCCGGTTTCTAAAGATAAGAAACACTACCATACTCTAGTCTAGCATATCATTATCAACAGAATAAGAACCTCTAAATTGAGGAGCATATCATGACATGTATCGACTAAAATCTACTAGTTTGTCTTAAGGAGGTCTTGCTTTTCGCATAAAACATTCCCTCCTTCCCTCATTTGCGTGATTTTGAAGTTTGGGTTTGTGGAATCTTAACTATACTTTATACTTCAACATTTAAGCCATTACAATCATTACATGGATCATGTCATAATTTACAATATAAATTCTCCTCTCTATTGATTGACGTGAAGTTAGGAAATTCTTAAATCTTGGATGTTTGGTTCTCACTTGTTAGACCATATCTCCCTCAAATTATGTTTAGATTAGGTAATATAATCATTTCATCAAGATAACAAGATCAAGTCCTAAAGTGTTAGCTCTCAACATTAATCATGTGATCCAATATCAACTAAGTTATACAAGTAAAACTTGAAAAAGATGATGAACCTGAATGCGCCGCGAGGCCCGCCATAGTAGATCTAAGTATTAGTGAGAAAGTAGCTCAGATTTCTGATCCAACTATAAAAACTAAATCTTGCAATGCTAACAAATTAAACAAGCAAAAAAAAAAACTATGTTATCTAGTCTAGACAAATCACTACAAAAGGAGTATATGATAAGCGTGGAAATGATTAAAAATTACCAGCTTGTCGCTCCAGCCAAGAATTAGTGTATGATTTTTCTCTATAACTTCACTTTTTCCCTTTCTCAAAGAATCAAACTTCTCTGAGATTGCATCAGAAACAAGCCCTAGCATCATGGCAAATATGAGCATTCCGCCAAAACTAATTGAAACTGAGACCAACTTGGGACCAATACCAACTGAATTTGCATGATTGCCTGAATCAGCAACATAAGTCCAAGATAACCACAGGCAGTCAGCTAAACTATCATCTGTCACACCAAAGAGGGCCAAACCACCAAGGCATATCAGCAGTAAAGTTGCTAGAAGAAGAGCTAAAGGTTTAGCATATGGATGAACTGATAAAAACAAATCAACTTGATATGCTAGCTGCTTGTTAAGGAAACTTCTTCAGAATCTGATGAGATCCATAACCTTGACATGCTGTCAATATACTTGAGAATAATGAGATGGATCATGTCATAATTTACAATATAAATTCTCCTCTCTATTGATTGACGGAAGTTAGGAAATTCTTAAATCTTGGATGTTTGGTTCTCACTTGTTAGACCATATCTCCCTCAAATTATGTTTAGATTAGGTAATATAATCATTTCATCAAGATAACAAGATCAAGTCCTAAAGTGTTAGCTCTCAACATTAATCATGTGATCCAATATCAACTAAGTTATACAAGTAAAACTTGAAAAGATGATGAACCTGAATGCCACAGGCCCGCCATAGTAGATCTAAGTATTAGTGAGAAAGTAGCTCAGATTTCTGATCCAACTATAAAACTAAATCTTGCAATGCTAACAAATTAAACAAGCAAAAAAAAAAACTATGTTATCTAGTCTAGACAAATCACTACAAAAGGAGTATATGATAAACGTGGAAATGATTAAAAAAATTACCAGCTTGTCGCTCCAGCCAAGAATTAGTGTATGATTTTTCTCTATAACTTCACTTTTTCCCTTTCTCAAAGAATCAAACTTCTCTGAGATTGCATCAGAAACAAGCCCTAGCATCATGGCAAATATGAGCATTCCGCCAAAACTAATTGAAACTGAGACCAACTTGGGACCAATACCAACTGAATTTGCATGATTGCCTGAATCAGCAACATAAGTCCAAGATAACCACAGGCAGTCAGCTAAACTATCATCTGTCACACCAAAGAGGGCCAAACCACCAAGGCATATCAGCAGTAAAGTTGCTAGAAGAAGAGCTAAAGGTTTAGCATATGGATGAACTGATAAAAACAAATCAACTTGATATGCTAGCTGCTTGTTAAGGGAAACTTCTTCAGAATCTGATGAGATCCGCAACCTTGACATGCTGTCAATATACTTGAGAATAATGAGAGGAATGGACAAAATAATAAGTGAGAAAACCAGAGCAGAATTTTTTAGATTTTTGTTTGGGATATGGTTTCTCTCTTCAGAGGCAGCACCAACAAGTCCCATGGGATCATATATATTGCATTCATTCAGTCTAACATTGAGCATGGACAGCTGGTCCTGTAGAAAAACAAGGATTTGAAGAAAATCATGAATATAGCAAAAAATTCAATGAAGGAAAGGGGGAAGCAGCTATTGTAACTCCTAATCTCTGCATTTTTGTGATATTGGAGAAGCACTATACATGTGAAGTAAAAAATCGCCTAAGTTTGTCATTCTTCTGAGAGAAACCACCATCACAAGAATATGCATTTAAGATTTTAAGTGCTTAGTAATCTCCTAACAAAACAAATTACAATGACTATTGAGGTGCAAATAAGTAGCAAAAGGAATAGTCTTATCAGAATAAAATCAATTTAGAACAACATAAATCGAAATCAGGTTTCCCTTTGCCTTGGCAGATGGAAAAGAATCTTGTTCATAATCTCAAGGAAAAAGAAAATGAACATTTTATACAAGCTGTAAACTCTATTGGACCCAGATCAAACTAAGATATAGAAGAGTGACCAATTTGAGCAACATACAATCAGTCATTTGTAATATATGATGCCTAACAATATCTTAAGAAGAATGTTCAAGCATGCAATTTAAGAAACGAAGACAAAAAGATTCTAGTTTCAGTTCTGTATGGCTTGAAAACGCAATGATTAAGGTTTTAAATCTCAAACAACTCGTGTACATAACATCAAAAGGAAAACTATGAATCCTTGCCTGATATTAAGGCACAGATATGCCCCTATTATTTATAAATTCATATCAAAATCTTGTAGGATAGTACCAATAATGTTCTACATATCAGATATCAGGCAGGGGCGGAGGCACCTAGTAGGGGGTTGTGTCAAGTGACACCATCCTCTAGCAAAGAAGTTAAGTAGTATATGTAAGTTTTTGATGCATTAGTGACAGCACTATATAGTAAGTAGTGACCCATATGATTTATTTGTAATGGGCCAAAGTCTTAAATGGCCCAATCCCTAAATCTTATGTGCCAAATAGTTAAAGTCACCTTGAAAAGAAAAAAAAAAGTGGGTCCTACTGTTGGCTGGTGCTAACCTGAAGCAATGGACTCCCCCCCCCCCTGAAATTCAAAAGGCTTTCTACTTTATATTTTTTTGTTAGAATAAGTATCCAATTTTCATTATAAAGATAGGATAAATCATTGTTTTACCTTTGCTCTATTAAACTCTTGAATTCAATGATGCTTTTATTATATAGACTATTGATTGATTGTTCGTTTTTATTTGAAGTTGAAGATTTAACTCATGACCTATTCTTGAGGTGTTTTATTATATAACGTCAATTTGTGATTCAAAGTAAACTCTATCTGTTCGGTATGAACTTATATTAATAGCACCAATCGAATGAGGCTATAATGCACCGATTTAAAACATGAAGACATGTAGAGGTCAATCATAATTGTATTTAGTTAAATATATATTCCGAATTATATTGAATGAGAGAATTTTTTTTAATGGAAAATTTTGTATTATTGTTTTCATATATATTGTGACACCACTTTCATGAATTCCTGGCTCATACGATATCAGGGTCATGTCGAACGGAAAAATTCCATACCATATGGCAGATGTCGGGATATATCACAGATATTTAGTAAATATCAAAATGTCATATTGGATGATGTTTATGTATACCATAGAAGTCCTAAATGAAATCAATAAAAATGCCAAATCATGTGAATAAAATATTTTAGCAGGCAAAGATATTGAGGGAGATACAACTAAGATGAATCGAGAGAGAGTCAGAAGAATCTAGAAAGAGGAGCTTACAAGTGGCAACATGCAGAAGAGGGTGAATGGATGGCATGCAAAAGCGGATGAAGAGACTCTTAGCTCGAGAAAGGTGAGATGAAGAACGTTATTTGAGGTTTCACTCTCCTATTTCAAGATTTATATAAAGGGGTTCAAAACCCAAACCCAACCTTCAAAACAATGTTAATATAGAATCTACATGACGCTACTTCGACCGATCTTTTAGCACGAAATTTTTTACCCAATATATTGGGAAAATTCTAAATTGCCACTCAATATAGAAGGAAAATTGTAATTCTCCTAAAAACGATAAATCACATGTAAAATCGTTCTCATTGCCGGAAGCTCTATAAACAACATGTCAAACATGTCAACCGATGTTTTAAACAGAATACCAGTCTAATTGCAATCAAAATGTCATATTGCTCAACAAGGTTTAACATCAAAAATATATTACATACTTGTTCTCCATGGTAACCACTTTTCTTAATAACCAACTGAAGTTAACAAAATATCAAACTGCAAAAGAAGAAATAGGTCAGGCTGCAGTCACTTACCTGTAAATTCATAAGCTGATTCTGCAAAGAAAAGTTTTATGAAGCAGAGAAGTGAAGCATGTAACAGTGATCTGCAGAATAACATCAAGTCATGAGTAAAATAACAAAATCTGCAAGCAAAGCAACAAGTCGGCACAAATGTCATAATCCTCGACATAGATATGATATGTCACTTTAATAAGATTAAATACATTGAACAATTTCAAATTTTAAACAACAGACGCTTTACAGAGAAACAAAACACAGCATACAATGAGCTAAAAGAATCAAAACATTAAAAACTGTAAAGAAATTTAATGTACTGGATAAAGAACCATAGACCTCCTGAAATGACATGAAAACACTTGGATATTGTATATAAAAAAACATGAAGATGTTAAACAATCTAACAAAATGTGACAGATCCCTGGCTACAACCTAAAACACAAGAAAACACCGGCTAGGCGGCTACATGGAAGTTCTTTTTTCTACTAGACAAATTCACAATTCTTAGTGTTCTGAACAATGAATATTAGCTATAAATGAACTCTTAAGCCTAGCATCATCTTCAACTTAATATCAGAAAAAGTTTTAGTTAAGTCCATTGGCAAATTGCAACAAAACAAGCTTTATTCCAGATTTTTTTGGAGTGACATGAATCTGATTCTTCCATTCGGTTTGCTAAGGGCTACCATACCAGTTACCATTAGGCTAAACCACTATCATATACTACTTAATTGCTCTAGTACTTCTTACCCCCCATTAATTTTAATATTACCACTTCTCCTAATTGGTACATTTGGCGGCCTCTATCGCACATGGACAAACTATCTAAATCAGTTCTCTTATTTTACCATCAAGAGAAGCAACATCTAACTTCCTATGAATGCATTCGTGCAAATTGTGAAGACTAAATAAATTAGAAACGCCATTTGTCACAAATTAGAGCTCTGCCAGTTGGCATCATCATACATAAGCCTTCTAGCAAAATAATTTTGGAGGTTATAGTTAGCTAATGTCAAAAGTTTAAATACTAATGACAAATTGGAAATGGTCTTCGATTAAGATCTAAACCATCCCCTCCCCCACATCCCGCACACACACCACCCCATAACCATCAATCTTACCCTGAGATATGATGATAAGAATGATAATATCATTGAGGAAAAAGTGGAGTTTGCACGCCAAAGCCCGTGCATGCTTGCAATTGCGTTAAAGATATCAAATAAAAATTGAACTACCAAGAATAAAAATATGCAGTTTAGTTACTTAAAGAGGCAGTTTTGGATAATACTTTTGAGTTTAAACATCGAAATTAGGCTCATAAGATATAGCTTTAGGATGCCTTGTTGAAAAGACATCTCTGGAATGCATTGGATTAAAAAAGAAGCCTGCTAGAGAGAAATTATTAAGTTGTAGGTTCCAGCATAGCTCTTTTGCATGAATGGATGTACCCTAGTCTTCTTTTGAGCCTATTTTAGTGGATAACTGTGATAAGATTTTATGTATTTGATTCATGAGGTCAATTGGATTCAATAAGACTTGTCTTGATAAGATACTGATTCCATTATTTAGGGATTAAGGAGAGGGGCGGTAGGACTGATTCTCAAAAGTTAGGAATTCTGTAGTTTGACTAATCACAGAATTTTGTTCTTCGTCCTCGGATTTTTCCCCCTCTGTTTTTCCCGCATTAGTCAATTTGTAAAGATGATATTTTTAGAATAATAACAGTAAAATGTACTTCTTCATATCACAAGGAGGTCTATTTTCACAATTATTCGGGAAAAAACAAGTTTAAAAATTGTCCTTTACCACACTAACCAAGCAATGTAAGATAATCAATATCAAAAATTCAAAAAATGGTCATAAAAAAACAAACTACCGACCGCAACGATGATGGCCATCGGCCACCGGATCTTAACCACCGCCGAAAAATCCCCAAACCTTCCACCAATCCCCTTCTTCTTCTCATCCCCAACCGCCGCAGCCGCCTCCGATCCCAATCCCGCCTTCTTCTCATCCTTTGCCGATCTCAGCGCATCGAATGTCACTTTCCTCCTAGCTCCCGAATACTTCGCCTCTCTCCTCGAGATCGAGTATGGGATCGGTTTAAAACTCGACGACGGCGACGAATTAGACGATGAAGAGAAGCTGGACGTCGGAGTGAATCTTGAGTCGCGGAGGTAGGGTTTGGGCGTGGGAACTCGCCGGCCGCCGCCGCCGCCGGAGGAGGAGGAGGCGGAGGTCGAGGGGAAGGCGGAGTGGCGTCTTCTAGGGTTAGTGTTAGGGTTTGGGTTTGGGGTTCTGTAGGGGGCGGCGGTGTGGAGGAAAGGAGCGGAGGGGAAGAACCAATCGCGGTGGGTTGGGGGCGGAGAGGGCTCGGAGGACTCCAAGGACATTTTGGGAAATTTGGAGGGTAACTTAGGTAGTATATGTAAGTTTTGATGCATTAGTGACAGCACTATATAGTAAGTAGTGACCCATATGATTTATTTGTAATGGGCCAAAGTCTTAAATGGCCCAATCCCTAAATCTTATGTGCCAAATAGTTAAAGTCACCTTGAAAAGAAAAAAAAAAGTGGGTGTGGGTCCTACTGTTGGCTGGTGCTAACCTGAAGCAATGGACTCCCCTGAAATTCAAAAGGCTTTCTACTTTATATTTTTTGTTAGAATAAGTATCCAATTTTCATTATAAAGATAGGATAAATCATTGTTTTACCTTTGCTCTATTAAACTCTTGAATTCAATGATGCTTTTATTATATAGACTATTGATTGATTGTTCGTTTTTATTTGAAGTTGAAGATTTAACTCATGACCTATTCTTGAGGTGTTTTATTATATAACGTCAATTTGTGATTCAAAGTAAACTCTATCTGTTCGGTATGAACTTATATTAATAGCACCAATCGAATGAGGCTATAATGCACCGATTTAAAACATGAAGACATGTAGAGGTCAATCATAATTGTATTTAGTTAAATATATATTCCGAATTATATTGAATGAGAGAATTTTTTTTAATGGAAAATTTTGTATTATTGTTTTCATATATATTGTGACACCACTTTCATGAATTCCTGGCTCCGCCCTGATATCAGGGTCATGTCGAACGGAAAAATTCCATACCATATGGCAGATGTCGGGATATATCACAGATATTTAGTAAATATCAAAATGTCATATTGGATGATGTTTATGTATACCATAGAAGTCCTAAATGAAATCAATAAAAATGCCAAATCATGTGAATAAAATATTTTAGCAGGCAAAGATATTGAGGGAGATACAACTAAGATGAATCGAGAGAGAGTCAGAAGAATCTAGAAAGAGGAGCTTACAAGTGGCAACATGCAGAAGAGGGTGAATGGATGGCATGCAAAAGCGGATGAAGAGACTCTTAGCTCGAGAAAGGTGAGATGAAGAACGTTATTTGAGGTTTCACTCTCCTATTTCAAGATTTATATAAAGGGGGTTCAAAACCCAAACCCAACCTTCAAAACAATGTTAATATAGAATCTACATGACGCTTACTGACCGATCTTTTAGCACGAAATTTTTACCCAATATATTGGGAAAATTCTAAATTGCCACTCAATATAGAAGGAAAATTGTAATTCTCCTAAAAACGATAAATCACATGTAAAATCGTTCTCATTGCCGGAAGCTCTATAAACAACATGTCAAACATGTCAACCGATGTTTTAAACAGAATACCAGTCTAATTGCAATCAAAATGTCATATTGCTCAACAAGGTTTAACATCAAAAATATATTACATACTTGTTCTCCATGGTAACCACTTTTCTTAATAACCAACTGAAGTTAACAAAAATATCAAACTGCAAAAAGAAGAAATAGGTCAGGCTGCAGTCACTTACCTGTAAATTCATAAGCTGATTCTGCAAAGAAAAGTTTTTATGAAGCAGAGAAGTGAAGCATGTAACAGTGATCTGCGAGAATAACATCAAGTCATGAGTAAAATAACAAAAATCTGCAAGCAAAGCAACAAGTCGTGCACAAATGTCATAATCCTCGACATAGATATGATATGTCACTTTAATAAGATTAAATACATTGAACAATTTCAAATTTTAAACAACAGACGCTTTACAGAGAAACAAAACACAGCATACAATGAGCTAAAAGAATCAAAACATTAAAAAACTGTAAAGAAATTTAATGTACTGGATAAAGAACCATAGACCTCCTGAAATGACATGAAAACACTTGGATATTGTATATAAAAAAACATGAAGATGTTAAACAATCTAACAAAATGTGACAGATCCCTGGCTACAACCTAAAACACAAGAAAACACCGGCTAGGCGGCTACATGGAAGTTCTTTTTTCTACTAGACAAATTCACAATTCTTAGTGTTCTGAACAATGAATATTAGCTATAAATGAACTCTTAAGCCTAGCATCATCTTCAACTTAATATCAGAAAAGTTTTAGTTAAGTCCATTGGCAAATTGCAACAAAACAAGCTTTATTCCAGATTTTTTTGGAGTGACATGAATCTGATTCTTCCATTCGGTTTGCTAAGGGCTACCATACCAGTTACCATTAGGCTAAACCACTATCATATACTACTTAATTGCTCTAGTACTTCTTACCCCCCATTAATTTTAATATTACCACTTCTCCTAATTGGTACATTTGGCGGCCTCTATCGCACATGGACAAACTATCTAAATCAGTTCTCTTATTTTACCATCAAGAGAAGCAACATCTAACTTCCTATGAATGCATTCGTGCAAATTGTGAAGACTAAATAAATTAGAAACGCCATTTGTCACAAATTAGAGCTCAGTTGGCATCATCATACATAAGCCTTCTAGCAAAATAATTTTGGAGGTTATAGTTAGCTAATGTCAAAAGTTTAAATACTAATGACAAATTGGAAATGGTCTTCGATTAAGATCTAAACCATCCCCTCCCCCACATCCCGCACACACACCACCCCATAACCATCAATCTTACCCTGAGATATGATGATAAGAATGATAATATCATTGAGGAAAAGTGGAGTTTGCACGCCAAAGCCCGTGCATGCTTGCAATTCGTTAAAGATATCAAATAAAAATTGAACTACCAAGAATAAAAATGCAGTTTAGTTACTTAAAGAGGCAGTTTTGGATAATACTTTTGAGTTTAAACATCAAATTAGGCTCATAAGATATAGCTTTAGGATGCCTTGTTGAAAAGACATCTCTGGAATGCATTGGATTAAAAAGAAGCCTGCTAGAGAGAAATTATTAAGTTGTAGGTTCCAGCATAGCTCTTTTGCATGAATGGATGTACCCTAGTCTTCTTTTGAGCCTATTTTAGTGGATAACTGTGATAAGATTTTATGTATTTGATTCATGAGGTCAATTGGATTCAATAAGACTTGTCTTGATAAGATACTGATTCCATTATTTAGGGATTAAGGAGAGGGCGGTAGGACTGATTCTCAAAGTTAGGAATTCTGTAGTTTGACTAATCACAGAATTTTGTTCTTCGTCCCGGATTTTTTCCCTCTGTTTTTCCCGCATTAGTCAATTTGTAAAGATGATATTTTTAGAATAATAACAGTAAAATGTACTTCTTCATATCACAAGGAGGTCTATTTTCACAATTATTCGGGAAAAACAAGTTTAAAATTGTCCTTTACCACACTAACCAAGCAATGTAAGATAATCAATATCAAAAATTCAAAAATGGTCATAAAAACAAACTACCGACCGCAACGATGATCGCCAGCGGCCACCGGATCTTAACCACCGCCGAAAAATCCCCAAACCTTCCACCAATCCCCTTCATCCCCAACCACCGCAGCCGCCTCCGATCCCAATCCCGCCTTCTTCTCATCCTTTGCCGATCTCAGCGCATCGAATGTCACTTTCCTCCTAGCTCCCGAATACTTCGCCTCTCTCCTCGAGATCAAGTACGGGATCGGTTTAAAACTCGACGACGGCGACGAATTAGACGATGAAGAGAAGCTGGACGTCGGAGTGAATCTTGAGTCGCGGAGGTAGGGTTTGGGCGTGGGAACTCGCCGGCCGCCGCCGCCGGAGGAGGAGGCGGAGGTCGAGGGAAGGCGGAGTGGCGTCTTCTAGGGTTAGGGTTAGGGTTTGGGTTTGGGGTTCTGTAGGGGGCGGCGGTGTGGAGGAAAGGAGCGGAGGGGAAGAACCAATCGCGGTGGGTTGGGGGCGGAGAGGGCTCGGAGGACTCCAAGGACATTTTGGGAAATTTGGAGGGTAACTTAGGTAGTGACTTGGGAGTGGGTTTAATAACAGTTAAGTATGGGATTAGGGAGTGATATTATGGTGTAATGATGTCAGCAGGAGTGTATTAAGAGCAGTGATAACTACGCTACTTACATCGTACTATTTCTATACTACATGAGAGAAAATTATCGGGGTCCAATCTCTTTACTTTTTTATAAATCGATAATCTCAAAAAAAGTTCTACATTTTCTCTTTAGTATGGAGCAATATAAAAAGAATAATGTAGTCATCATTATTCGTACAACTAACAGCCTAAGAGTGTGGCTAATTTTCGCTCTTGCTCTAAGATTCCGTATGATGAGTTTATCAACGCTTTGGCGGCGAGCAATCTTGTTATCATTCTCATTACTTGCCCATGTATCATGTTGCATCTAGTCTTTATGTAAGGTATAAAATTCAAGATTAATTGTGGATAGATGTTGCTCTATTTTCGCAGATAGTGTTTTTCAACTATCCTAATAACTATTTGTCATAAATTAATTTTATCTTCTGCTGAAAGAATGGATGTCCACAAAATCACGTGGGGAAAAATAATAAAAGATGACTTGCACATACATCACACGTGAGATTAATCGCTCATTATTCTTACTTCTTATTATTATTATTATTATTATTATTATTATTTTGATAAAAATAGAGAGATTCCCCGCTTCATTAAAAAGAGTTTAACAAAACATATAGATATAAAATATAGAACTCCCCTCACAAAATATCAAAATCATACAAAAGGCTATATGTGGCAAAATACTAGTAGTGAAGCTCTAGAAGAGTGCATAAGCTAGATGATGGACTATGGAGTCACCCTCATGATCGCCTCATCGAATCATCATGCCCTCCAACTTGTCGATCATCTAGTATCGTGCACATGACTACAGCCGACATGAGCCAATCGGCAAGAGCTCGTCCTTGCCTCCTCTAACAAATGAGCCTATCCAGAGAAAAGTCAACAATCATGTGCAAAAATATATGTGCATTATTTCTAAAAATTTATTATTATTTCTTTCATCAAACAAATTCATCAAGAGGTCAAGTGTATGAAATTAAGCACCATAAAGATAGATTTAACTTTTAATCCTAGCCCTACTCCAAGCAAACCAAATATCACATAAATATCTAGGTTGTTCAACACTATTGAAGTACAACCTAATATTTACCTAAAGAACATTCAAGAAAGAACAATGGAGGAATAAAATGTTCTCTTGTTTTAGCATTTGAATGACAAAGGACATATACATTAGGCCCCCGCCACATACGATTCATCAAGTTGTCCCATGTCGATGGCATTTCTAATGGCGCAGTAAAAAGGCTCTAACTTTCATAGGTGCTCTAGAGATCTATACCAACTTAGCCGTTGATGATGTATGCCCACCAAAATTAAGAAATCTATGCATGGACCTAACCATGAAAGATTTCATGGGCTCGCTTGCCAGCAACACATCTTGCCTATCATTATTAGGTTTCCAAATACTAGAAGCGTAAGTAGGTCTTGTTTATGTTGTCTAATCGACCTAACTAGGTTGTTAAAATTAGGATACCATCTAATCCTCATCCACCTGGAAGCCACGACATGGGTTCCCTAGCAAAGGAGAAAAGATTAGGGAATAATTGTTGTAGAGTAAACTCACCACACCATCTGTCCTTCCAAAATCTAATGTGAGTTTCATTACCATGTGAGAAATTAATTTCAGAATGCATCCCACACATTAGCAACTCCCTTCAAGAATTTTGAACAAGTTTAAAATTGTCCTTTACCACACTAACCAAGCAATGTAAGATAATCAATATCAAAAATTCAAAAAATGGTCATAAAAAAACAAACTACCGACCGCAACGATGATCGCCAGCGGCCACCGGATCTTAACCACCGCCGAAAAATCCCCAAACCTTCCACCAATCCCCTTCTTCTTCTCATCCCCAACCACCGCAGCCGCCTCCGATCCCAATCCCGCCTTCTTCTCATCCTTTGCCGATCTCAGCGCATCGAATGTCACTTTCCTCCTAGCTCCCGAATACTTCGCCTCTCTCCTCGAGATCAAGTACGGGATCGGTTTAAAACTCGACGACGGCGACGAATTAGACGATGAAGAGAAGCTGGACGTCGGAGTGAATCTTGAGTCGCGGAGGTAGGGTTTGGGCGTGGGAACTCGCCGGCCGCCGCCGCCGCCGGAGGAGGAGGAGGCGGAGGTCGAGGGGAAGGCGGAGTGGCGTCTTCTAGGGTTAGGGTTAGGGTTTGGGTTTGGGGTTCTGTAGGGGGCGGCGGTGTGGAGGAAAGGAGCGGAGGGGAAGAACCAATCGCGGTGGGTTGGGGGCGGAGAGGGCTCGGAGGACTCCAAGGACATTTTGGGAAATTTGGAGGGTAACTTAGGTAGTGACTTGGGAGTGGTTTAATAACAGTTAAGTATGGGATTAGGGAGTGATATTATGGTGTAATGATGTCAGCAGGAGTGTATTAAGAGCAGTGATAACTACGCTACTTACATCGTACTATTTCTATACTACATGAGAGAAAATTATCGGGGTCCAATCTCTTTACTTTTTTTATAAATTAATGACTCATCAAAAGAGCCTACATTTTTCTCTCTTATAATATGAGAGCAATATAAAAAAAGAATAATGTAGTCATCATTATTCGTACAACTAACAGCCTAAGAGTGTGGCTAATTTTCGCTCTTGCTCTAAGATTCCGTATGATGAGTTTATCAACGCTTTGGCGGCGAGCAATCTTGTTATCATTCTCATTACTTGCCCATGTATCATGTTGCATCTAGTCTTTATGTAAGGTATAAAATTCAAGATTAATTGTGGATAGATGTTGCTCTATTTTCGCAGATAGTGTTTTTTCAACTATCCTAATAACTATTTGTCATAAATTAATTTTCTCTTCTGCTGAAAGAATGGATGTCCACAAAATCACGTGGGGAAAAATAATAAAAAGATGACTTGCACATACATCACACGTGAGATTAATCGCTCATTATTCTTACTTCTTATTATTATTATTATTATTATTATTATTATTTTGATAAAAATAGGGAGAGATTCCCCGCGTTTCATTAAAAAGAGTTTAACAAAACATATAGATATAAAATATAGAACTCCCCTCACAAAATATCAAAATCATACAAAAGGCTATATGTGGCAAAATACTAGTAGTGAAGCTCGGTAGAAGAGTGCATAAGCTAGATGATGGACTATGGGAGTCACCCTCATGATCGCCCGTCGAATCATCATGCCCTCCAACTTGTCGATCATCGCAGTCATCGTGCACATGACGGCACAAGCCGACATGAGCCAATCGTGCAGTAGCTCTGTCCCTTGCCTCCTCTAACAGCGAGCCTATCCAGAGAGAAAAGTCAACAATCATGTGCAAAAATATATGTGCATTATTTCTAAAAATTCTATTATTTCTTTCACGCCAAACAGCCCATCAAGAGGCTGTTGTATGAAATTAAGCACCATAAAGATAGATTTAACTTTTTAATCCTAGCCCTACTCCAAGCAAACCAAATATCACATAAATATCTAGGTTGTTCAACACTATTGAAGTACAACCTAATATTTACCTAAAGAACATTCAGTAAAGAACAATGGAGGAATAAAATGTTCTACTGTTTTAGCATTTGAATGACAAAGGACATATACATTAGGCCCCTGCCACATACGATTCATCAAGTTGTCCCATGTCAGGATGGCATTTCTAATGGCGAGCCGTAAAAAAGGCTCTAACTTTCATAGGTGCTCTAGAGATCTATACCAACTTAGCCGTTGATGATGTATGCCCACCAAAATTAAGAAATCTATGCATGGACCTAACCATGAAAGATTTCATGGGCTCCCGTTGCCAAAGCAACACATCTTGCCTATCATTATTAGGTTTCCAGTCAGCTAGAAGCGTAAGTAGGTCTTGTTTATGTTGTCTAATCTGACCTAACGGTAGGTTGTTAAAATTAGGATACCATCTAATCCTCCTCCACTGGGAAGCCACAGATACATTGGGTTCCCTAGCAAAGGAGAAAAGATTAGGGAATAATTGTTGTAGAGTAAACTCACCACACCATCTGTCCTTCCAAAATCTAATGTGAGTTTCATTACCATGTGAGAAATTAATTCCCGCTTAGAATGCATCCCACACATTAGCAACTCCCTTCAAGAATTTTGAACAAGTTTAAAAATTTCTAGGTGTCAAGTTCCACAATCCAGATCTCGAACCATATTTATATGACAACAAAGAGTAATAGAGTCGGAGGTTTATGCTAAGATTTTTCACCACCAACGTGTAGGCATTGCTTTGTTCATATCAGAGTGTTTAACACACTAGTGCCTCCCTATTCCTTCAAGCGACAAACCTGTCCCTAACCAACTAGGTTGTATCCTCCATTGTCTGGCCTATTACGTTTCTAGAGAAACTTTCTTCTATTTTTGTTGATTTTTCCCTCAACCCAACGTGGCATCTCAAAGTAAGAAAAAAGTATAAGGTGTAGCTGATAAAGATGCATTTAATAAAGTTATTCTCCCTCCTAAAGGTAGAAATTTTCCTTTCCACTCTTGAAGTTTTTTCTCAATCCTCTCGATCATGGGAATCCAATCTCGTATCCTCGATGCTTGGTTTGATGGGAATTTCCAAGCATGTTAGTGAAAATTATTTATGGGAACAACATACAATTTTCTCGATCAATATTGTGTTGATACTCCTATCTCCTTGTCTAAGATCCCTCTTGCAGACAATTTCTTTCCCGGGTTCTCCATTAAGTAGAATGTTAATCTTTGCTGAGAATAGCTAAGATTTAATCAGTGCCATCCATTTTGGTCTGAAACCTCTTGGAGAGAGGACCTCCAAAAGGCAAACTCAATTCACCATATTATGTGCCTTTTCAAAGTCTAATTTAAGGAGATATCCTTCTTTATTAAAATTATTGTAGTAATGTATCACCTCTTATGTTGTACTCCGTCCAAGATATATCTTCCTGCCACAAAACGAGAATGGTATTCACCAATCAAATCTCTAAGTTTTGCACTTAGCCAATTTGCAAGAACCTTAGAGATGATTCTTAAGGATCCGTTTAAGAGGCAAATATGCCTAAAGTCACATACATGTTGTGGGCAAGGAACTTTAGGGATGAGAAAAACATGAGAACAGTTAATCTCATCGAGTCTAGCTATTCCCTTAGACAATTCCGATATCAGCAACAGAAGGTCATCCTTGATAATATCCTAGAAAGTTTTGTAGAAGAGAATTGGAAAACTGTCTGGACTCGGTGCCTTATCCGCACCTAATTGCCAGATTGCATCTTTTACCTCCTCTATTTGAAAATCTCTATCCAAATCTCCTAAACTGTCATCTTTTCCCCAAGGATTATTTGGCAGATATTAAGATGCTTCTAGATCCAAAAAGGTCTTTGAACTTATGCTCAAACGTGTCTTTAACATCTTTTATAGAGGAGAGAATGTTATCCCCAACTTTGATAGATCTAATTAGTTTTTATATCCTATAGTGTTCTAATTAAATTTATCTCTTTATCATTTGTATTTGTCATATGGATGTAGCTCAATATTAGCTATAGAGAGCTCTCAATGTGTTGCCTAAGAATATGGTCCCCACTGAGGGGTTGTTTCGTTGGGTAGGATATGGGTACAAACCTGAGTCATAGAGGTAGGTTTGGGGGTGGGAATTTGCTGACCACTGCCAGAGGAGGAGGAGGCGGCGGCAGAGGTCAAGGGGAAGGCAGAGTGGTGTCTTCTAGGGTTAGGGTTAGGATTTGGGGTTCTATAGGAGGGGGCGGTGTGGAGGAAAGGAGCGAAGGGGAAGAACCAATCGTTGGTTGGGGAGGGCTGGAGGAAATAAAACTACAAATAGTCCTCTAAAACTTGAAGCTACAAACAACCCCTTAAAAACTAAAAATTATATTAAAAACCATTTAAATTGTAAAGTTACAGAGAACCCCTAAAAATCTAAAATTACAAATCACAACCTTAAAGTTCTAAAATTATAGACAACCCAAACTACAAAACTACAAACATATTCTTTAAAATATGAAAATTATAAGCAAATCCCTAAAAATTTTAAAATGAAATCAAAAAATTCAAGAAGCCCTAAAATTTCTAACAATACAAATAACTATTCAAAATTTTTAAATATTAAAATAACTCCTTGCAAAATTGAAAACTACAAACGATTCTTTTAAAATCAGAAAATTAGAAACAACATCTTAAAATCTAAAAATTACATACATAATCCTAAAAGTAATAAACAACCATTATTAGGGTTCTATATGAACAATTATTGGAGGTTAAGTGATAAAACTAAGAACTTATTGAGTATTTTATTCCAAAGTTATTGGAGTTATTTTGATCATTTGACCACACATTAACTAACAATGTTAATTTAGCTTTCTCTACTAAAGTTTTGGGGATTTACTTAGAGTTTCAAAGATATTAAAGTTTATTGTCAAATGCCTAAACTTATTGGCAATTTAGTAAAATTTACTCATATTTTCATTTTATAGGAGGATAGTTATTAGTGGTTATATGCTAAGAAGTTTTATATATTGAAGAATAGATTAGTGGTAACTATTGTTACAATATACATTGGCTATCAAATTAAGATGAGAACTAAAATCTAAAAGTGGAGGAGAATCAAGTGAAAGACATCATAAAACAATAAAATCTAGATATGTTATTCTGTAAGCAAAAGAACAAAATGGACTACATCAAAGGATGACGATAGAAAAGAAATGGTTTAAATCACCCATTTATAAATAAGAAATCTTGTTATTTACAATTAGTCTTACATCTCAAAAAAAGAAAAAGAAAAGGAAAAAATGTTGCTCCCTAATTTAAATTCAAAAAATGAAATAAAAGCTATCCACACACTTAGGTTTATTTCATATATTTAATAATAATAAAAGATGGGTAATTTGCATATATACCCTTTAAGTCTACCATATTTGCAAAATTATCCTACAAATCTTGATATTGTTAAAATTGCCTCCCAATTCTCTCCATTGATTTTTTTCTACCCCTTTCACTTACCAGTTTTAATTTTTAAATGGAAAATTGTTGCAAACATCTTGAAAATTATTGAGAATTTTGACATTGTCTTATTTAAAAGCAACATTCTTAAGTTGGAGCAAGAGGAAAATCCAATATGCTAGTTTTGAGGGGCAACTTGCAAATATCAAGATTTGAGGGGCAATTTTACAAATATTGAATATTTGATTATGCAAAAACCCCTAAATATTATACACTAGTTTTTACGCCCGTGCAATGCACGGGATTTGACATTTGAATAATTGAATTGAAGAAATAGACACAATTTCATATAGTATTAGTTTCTTCTGAAATGCCGTTTGTTTTAATTAATTATAAATTTTGTATGTCAATGACAGTTTCTCTCGACATGTCGCTTATGCTTAATTAATTATGAAATTTCATTGACAAACTTAATAATCAAATTTAGATATAAAGTATGTAGTTATTTGTTTCAAAACATGCAATAAACGAAGTTTTAGTAAAAAGAACATAACAGTTAGTACTAAAATAAGCCTAAGCTTTAAACCTTCTTGAGAATACTATCATATGTAATGAGAAAAAGGTTTATTGCATGAAACATTTTAATAATAATAAAAATATGGGTTATTTGCATATATACCCCTTACATAATGGGTATTTGCAAAAATACCCCAAATCTTAGTATTTGCAAACTTACCCCTCAAATCATCAACTTTGTGAAAAATACCCTAAAATTAACAAATTATCAACTTGGTGCTAAAATTTTGATTATTTTATTGATAATTTTGCATTGCATTACAATTAACTTATCCCTTCTTTATATGTAATGAGAAACTGGTGATACTCATAAAGGCACAAAACAATCCCACTTAAGCGCACAAAACAATGCTACGTATCATATGCTATTTTAATATTAAATTAAAAGTATTATATGATGATGGCTTTATTTTCTATCCATAATTAGAATCCTCATCAAATTAAATTTATTCAAAATTAGAAAATTCTAATTATAGTTAAATATTTGGTAATCCTAATCAAATTATAATTATTCATAATTAGAAAATCTAATAACCATATTTTAATTCTCTTTATTATCCTTAATTAAAAAATCTAATAATTATATTTTAATGCTTTTCTTTTTAAATATAAAGGAGAGATTAGTGGTTTACTATTACCCTTACATTTAAGAAAATTGCTCCATGGCTCTCCTTAATTGAAACCCCGATAAGTTTCGAATTTAGAAAACCATCAAATTTTTTGATATTTTCACTTAACCCAATAAGGGCATTACCCCATAATTTTACACTAACTAAGATTATCCCTCAATGCCAATATACATCCCTCAAATCGTTTTAACCCATAAAATTATAAACAACTCCAAAAAATAAAACTACAAATAGTCCTCTCAAAACTTGAAGCTACAAACAACCCCTTAAAAACTAAAAATTATATTAAAAACCATTTAAATTGTAAAGTTACAGAGAACCCCTAAAAATCTAAAATTACAAATCACAACCTTAAAGTTCTAAAATTATAGACAACCCCTGAAAACTACAAAACTACAAACATATTCTTTAAAAATATGAAAATTATAAGCAAATCCCTAAAAATTTTAAAATTAAAAAGGTGTCTAACAAATCAAAAATTTCAAGAAGCCCTAAAATTTCTAACAATACAAATAACTATTCAAAATTTTTAAATATTAAAAATAACTCCTTGCAAAAATTGAAAACTACAAACGATTCTTTTAAAATCAGAAAATTAGAAACAACATCTTAAAATCTAAAAATTACATACATAATCCTAAAAGTAATAAACAACCATTATTGGGTTCTATATGAACAATTATTGGAGGTTAAGGATAAACTAAGAACTTATTGAGTATTTTATTCCAAAAGTTATTGGAGTTATTTTGATCATTTGACCACACATTAACAACAGTTAATTTAGAAGTCACAAAGTTTTTGGGATTTACTTAGAGTTTCAAAGATATTAAAGTTTATTGTCAAATGCCTAAACTTATTGGCAATTTAGTAAAATTACTCATATTTTCATTTTTATAGGGAGGATAGTTATTAGTGGTTAATGGAAGAAGTTTTATATATTGAAGAATAGATTAGTGGTAACTATTGTTACAATATACAATATCAAATTAAGATGAGAACTAAAATCTAAAAGTGACAGAGAATCAAGTGAAAGACATCATAAAACAATAAAATCTAGATATGTTATTCTCAAAAGAACAAAATGGACTACATCAAAGGATGACGATAGAAAAGAAATGGTTTAAATCACCCATTTATAAATAAGAAATCTTGTTATTTACAATTAGTTTACATCTCAAAAAAAGAAAAAGAAGAAAAAATGTTGTTCCCTAATTTAAACAAAAATGAAATAAAAGCTATCCACACACTTAGGTTTATTTCATATATTTAATAATAATAAAAATATGGGTTATTTGCATATATACCCCTTAAATCAAGCATATTTGTAAAATCCCCAAATCTTAGTATTTGCAAAACTAACCCTAAAATCATCAACTTTGTGAAAAATACCCTAAAATCAATAAATTATTGACTTGGTGCTAAAATTTGACTATTTTATTGATAACTTTTACATTGCGATTATAATTAGCTTATCAAAGTTGATGACTAATTGCTTATTAACGATTTGAGGATAGTTTTGTAAATACCGAGATTTGAGGGTATTTTAAATATACCCATGAATATTTAAGGGGTATATATGCTAATAAATACTATTGGAGTAGAATTTGCCATGTGTCTAGCAAACATAACAACCCTCATTTGAAACGCAATATAATTTAAAAACAGATAACAATAATAATTAATTCATTATCTAATTAGATCACATATGTGTTATCAATAAAACTATAAGAAGAAAGTAAATACGTCAAGATTTATGAATAAACCTAATTTCTTCAGAATATAAATTCAAGTTCTTTCGATAACTTAAATTAACAAAACAATATATTTACTAAGCATATTTGGACCTAGTGAAAAAATAAGAAACATCCACCAAGAAACGCATATTCATAAAATCGAACAAAATTAAATGCTTAATATGAAAACGGCGCAAACATTTTATATACTATGTTGGACCTAAACTGAACAATTACTAAAGTGAATCAAAATCAACAAGTGGCCTACAATGAAGGACAAGAAATATCAATACCTTCAAGTACATAATTGATAGCGTGAAGCATGTTATACGTGCTGCATTCTCCTTTTCCCTCTAGCACAAAAATAATTAAATATATTTGAAAATGAAAAATATTGGAGCAAACTACTAAACTAAATAAATAGCAAAAGATATGTGGAGAGAGATAGATGGAATAAAATAAAATAAAATATTTATTTACTCTAGCCAGTGGCACGGCTGAGCATGCCTATTTAAAGGCTTAAGAAATTTAATTATGTAACACTTCTAAGATAATAATAACTTCAAAGATATGAGGTATAAACATCCATATAGATAACCATAATAAACTAACTCATTGGAAAAATAAAGTAAACTATTAAATTAAAGATATAGATAAATTCCTTATCTAATTTGGATTGTAGTATTAGAATGTAATATCTAAAAGAGTAAAGGGTAATTTTTAATCACCGAAAGATTTTCCTAACTCAGACTTAAAGGGAGTACGACATCAAAAGAAATATGCAAGTAATGAGAATAGAAAGCTTGTCAACCGCCAATACGCGACAATAAACTCATCAAATGGAATCTTGAGCAAGAGGGGTAATTAGCACGTGCCTGCTAACATCATCATTACACAATAATAACACTCTTTCTATTTTTCTCTTGAAATGTGAGAGCACTATAAAAATTTATAGTATAGTTATCATTTTTGTACAGCTAAGAGTGTAGCTAAGTTTCGCTCTTGCTCTAAGATTCCGTCGATTGAGTTTATCGGCTTGTTGGTCAGGGCAACCTTGTTATTATTCTCATTACTTGCCCATATTTCATGTTGCATCTTATGTAAGGTATAATATTCAAAATAAATTGTGGACAAGTGTTATTTTATTTTCAGATATAGTGTTTTTATTAACAATCTTTAAGATCTATTTGTATAAATTAATTTTCTCTTTCCCTGAAAGAATGATGTCAACAAAATCACTTAGGGGAATAATAAAAGATGACTAGCACATACATCACATCTGAGATTAATCGCTCATTATTCTTACTTTGTTATCAGTTTTATATCCTATAATGTTCCGATTAACTTTATCACTTCATCATCTGTACTCGTCAGATAGATATATCTCAGTAAATACGTTACTAAGAGCTTTCAATGTGTTGCATTAAAATCTCCATTAGTATTCGCTTATGGATTGTTACATGGGGTAGGAAATAGATGCAAAGCTATTAAAAATCAATTTCTACAAGTTAATTTCTTTTCGAAAGGATTTTAAAAAACTCATTTCCAAAACGTGGATAAGTTGATTCAGTTTTAGGAAACTCATTTCCATTACAAAACGAAAACAATCATTTGGAAACCCAACTTTAGGTTTTCTTACTTTGAATTCAATTTTTTAAGGAAAGCAACAAATAGCCCCTTAAATCTTCAATGCTATGAAATTAGTCCATCAAGTCAATGAAATTGCTCGTCACTCTGATTCTACTAGTTATTTCAAATTAGTTGACGAAGTTAGCTACCATTTGATTTGCAAGGAATATTTTATTTAATCTTTTCACGGATTTCTGATTATACCCTCTGTCTAATCTACTCATAACTAAAATTCTTCTCTTTAACTATTTATATTCCACATTTGAGTTCCTCGACCCATTCAAACTCATTCCTTTAATTTTCTTTTTGTCTTTTATTAAGGGAAATGACTAATTGGGGTAGAAATGTAATTAAGCACGTCTGCTTAACAGATAACTCAACCTCAGTTAGATGGAATAACCAGGAGACTATTTTGAAAAACTAAAAGATTTGAGGGACTAAATAGCAACGTCCATGATTCTAGGGTCAAACTGAAAATATTAAAGAAAGGGACCAATACATAATATCCCAGAATAGTTTCTGAGTAGCACCTTGGCTCCGAAGGGCGCTAGAGAGCAACGAAAAAGCGCGGGAGAGAAAAGCGCGGGAGAGAGTGAGAGGAATGGAGATGGAAATCGAAAGGGAAAGAGACGACGGCGCCGAGATCTACACCGGCGGCGGAGCATCGGCAGTGCTAAATCTCACCCCGGTTCCTCGATCCCGATAAACTACCACTCTCTTCGGATCTCACGATGATCTACTCCTCCTCGAGGTCGACGACAAGCTCCTACCTGATTTTATCGACAACCGGTAAGCTTACCTTCTTCGTTATCTTTGTAGCACTAGTTAGGGTTTTCATTATTTGATTGATTTCAAATCCTTTTTAACAAGCTTCTAGCTGATTCAGAATATTTGATTGCTAAACCCTAGATGTCTATTTTCTTGAAATATTATGTTTTTAGTTGTTAAGCTCCATGTTAGTTGATTTTGATAGAGTGTAATATTTAGGCATTGTTCTTGTGTTAATACAAATTTAAAACGAATATTAAAATTGAATTTTCATCTTAATCAATTGATGAGATACCGTCAATAAAATTGTATAGAATCTTTACTACTCATTATCAAATTTGATAATCATGATTATGCTATTGAGATTTAAAATTTCCGGATTAAATGATTAGAACAAATAAAATTAGAAGTTTACTTGTAAAGACGGAAATTTTATCAATTTACTTCTTCAATTAACTTGTAGCATGATAACGCCCCAGTGACAGGATTAAGAATTAGAAGGATATCTGGGAATCATATTTTCTCATACTATGATAGAATTACCAATTGAATTGAATATGCAGTAGGTTTGTGATAGAAGTAAATGCTGGTTGCATATCGTAGTTCAGATACAGAGATTTTCTTTAAATGGTCGCATTACCTAACCATGTCCATATCTCAATAATGTGAGAGGCTTTAGAATCTTTCCGACACTAATCGCAATGCATATAGATCACCCTCGAGCCTTCAAGTTGGAGCTCCTAAATATGGAGAAAAACTTGTTTTTGACTTATCTTGTGTCCATATTTGATCAAAACCTGGAACTGCCTAGTTCTAGGAGTCTAAGACTGTTCTTTGCGTTGTGGTTGGTCCCGGCTTTATGACCTGCATGGGTTGAATTCCTGAACCGTCAGGCTTCATCACCAATCATTCTTGTCATTCATTCTAGCTAATAATTGCTGGTGACAAATTATGTAGTTTCTGCATTAAGTTGTTGGTTCATCATAATGATAATGTCTTGTGTACAGAAAAGCACACGTGATTTTTTCCCTCTTAATTTGATTATTTTTCAATTGACTCCGTGTCACCCTGAAGTCTTCTGTTTGATTCATAAAGCGGTAAATTTTAACTTTCTCATATATATATGCTCTTTCTACAATTTGTCACCCAACTTCATCAAGTGTAGAGTGTTATTTCATTCCTGTGCAAAATTATAGAGTGAATGCTATTCTGAAAAAATTTCAATGCAGATAACAATAATAATTAATTCATTATCTAATTAGATCACATATGTGTTATCAATAAAACTATAAGAAGAAAGTAAATACGTCAAGATTTATGAATAAACCCTAATTTCTTCAGAATATAAATTCAAGTTCTTTCGATAACTTAAATTAACAAAACAATATATTTACTAAGCATATTTGGACCTAGTGAAAAAATAAGAAACATCCACCAAGAAACGCATATTCATAAAATCGAACAAAATTAAATGCTTTCTAATATGAAAACGGCGCAAACATTTTATATACTATGTTGGACCTAAAACTGAACAATTACTAAAGTGAATCAAAATCAACAAGTGGCCTACAATGAAGGACAAGAAATATCAATACCTTCAAGTACATAATTGATAGCGTGAAGCATGTTATACGTGCTGCATTCTCCCTTTTCCCTCTAGCACAAAAATAATTAAATATATTTGAAAATGAAAAATATTGGAGCAAACTACTAAACTAAATAAATAGCAAAAGATATGTGGAGAGAGATAGATGGAATAAAATAAAATAAAATATTTATTTACTCTAGCCAGTGGCACGGCTGAGCATGCCTATTTAAAGGCTTAAGAAATTTAATTATGTAACACTTCTAAGATAATACGAACTTCGAAAGATATGAGGTATAAACATCCATATAGATAACCATAATAAACTAACTCATTGGAAAAATAAAGTAAACTATTAAATTAAAGATATAGATAAATTCCTTATCTAATTTGGATTGTAGTATTAGAATGTAATATCTAAGAAAGGTAATTTCACCATCAGATTTTCCTAACTCGTACTTTTAAAGGGAGTATGATTACCAGAGGCAACAAGAAATATGCGCAAGTAATGAGAATAGAAAGCTTGTCAACCGCCAATACGCGACAATAAACTCATCAAATGGAATCTTGGAGCAAGAGGGGTAATTAGCACGTGCCTGCTAACATCATCATTACACAATAATAACACTCTTTCTATTTTTCTCTCTTGAAATGTGAGAGCACTATAAAAATTTATAGTATAGTTATCATTTTTTGTACAGCTAAGAGTGTAGCTAAGTTTCGCTCTTGCTCTAAGATTCCGTACGATTGAGTTTATCGGCTTGTTGGCTGTGGGCAACCTTGTTATTATTCTCATTACTTGCCCATATTTCATGTTGCATCTTATGTAAGGTATAATATTCAAAATAAATTGTGGACAAGTGTTATTTTATTTTCAGATATAGTGTTTTTATTAACAATCTTTAAGATCTATTTGTATAAATTAATTTTCTTTTCCTGAAAGAATGATGTCAACAAAATCACTTAGGGGAATAATAAAAGATGACTAGCACATACATCTCATCCGAGATTAATTGCTCATTATTCTTACTTTGTTATCGGTTTATATGGCTAAACTACCAAATTGACATTTAAAAGTCCCGTTTTATCACATTGGTATTTAAAATATCTCGATGATGTTTGGTATTTAAAGTGGACTTCCGGTAACAATTGAGTCCAAATTCGGCTTAACTTTCCTGGAAAATTTCTTTGCACCCCTAACGCCTTAAAATCATTATATTTTATACCATTCTTCTTCTTCTTTCTTCCTACCCTCTCCCTCAAACTCATCCCCTTCCTCAAAATACATTACTAAGAGCTTTCAATGTGTTGCATTAAAATCTCCATTAGTATTTGCTTATGTATTGTCACATTGGGTAGGAAATAGATGCAAAGCTATTAAAAAATCAAATTCTACAAGTTAATTTCTTTTCGAAAGGATTTTTTAAAAAACTCATTTCCAAACGTGGATAAGTTGATTCAGTTTTAGGAAACTCATTTCCATTACAAGACGAAAACATAATTTGGAAACCCAACTTTAGGTTTTCTTACTTTGAATTCAATTTTTAAGGAAAGCAACAAATAGCCCCTTAAATCTTCAATGCTATGAAATTAGTCCATCAAGTCAATGAAATTGCTCGTCACTCTGATTCTACTAGTTATTTCAAATTAGTTGACGAAGTTAGCTACCATTTGATTTGCAAGGAATATTTTATTTAATCTTTTCACGGATTTCTGATTATACCCCTCTGTCTAATCTACTCATAACTAAAATTCTCTTTAACTATTTATATTCCACATTTGAGTTCCTCGACCCATTCAAACTCATTCCTTTAATTTTCTTTTTTGTCTTTTATTAAGGGAAATGACTAATTGGGGTAGAAATGTAATTAAGCACGTCTGCTTAACAGATAACTCAACCTCAGTTAGATGGAATAACCAGGAGACTATTTTGAAAAACTAAAAGATTTGAGGGACTAAATAGCAACGTCCATGATTCTAGGGTCAAACTGAAAATATTAAAGAAAGGGACCAATACATAATATCCCAGAATAGTTTCTGAGTAGCACCTTGGCTCCGAAGGGCGCTAGAGAGCAACGAAAAGCGCGGAGAGAGAAAAGCGCGGGAGAGAGTGAGAGGAATGGAGATGGAAATCGAAAGGAAAGAGACGACGGCGCCGAGATCTACACCGGCGGCGGAGCATCGGCAGTGCTAAATCTCACCCCGGTTCCTCGATCCCGATAAACTACCACTCTCTTCGGATCTCACGATGATCTACTCCTCCTCGAGGTCGACGACAAGCTCCTACCTGATTTTATCGACAACCGGTAAGCTTACCTTCTTCGTTATCTTTGTAGCACTAGTTAGGGTTTTCATTATTTGATTGATTTCAAATCCTTTTTTAACAAGCTTCTAGCTGATTCAGAATATTTGATTGCTAAACCCTAGATGTCTATTTTCTTGAAATATTATGTTTTTAGTTGTTAAGCTCCATGTTAGTTGATTTTGATAGAGTGTAATATTTAGGCATTGTTCTTGTGTTAATACAAATTTAAAACGAATATTAAAATTGAATTTTCATCTTAATCAATTGATGAGATACCGTCAATAAAATTGTATAGAATCTTTACTACTCATTATCAAATTTGATAATCATGATTATGCTATTGAGATTTAAAATTTCCGGATTAAATGATTAGAACAAATAAAATTAGAAGTTTACTTGTAAAGACGGAAATTTTATCAATTTACTTCTTCAATTAACTTGTAGCATGATAACGCCCCAGTGACAGGATTAAGAATTAGAAGGATATCTGGGAATCATATTTTCTCATACTATGATAGAATTACCAATTGAATTGAATATGCAGTAGGTTTGTGAATAGAAGTAAATGCTGGTTGCATATCGTAGTTCAGATACAGAGATTTTCTTTAAATGGTCGCATTACCTAACCATGTCCATATCTCAATAATGTGAGAGGCTTTAGAATCTTTCCGACACTAATCGCAATGCATATAGATCACCCTCGAGCCTTCAAGTTGGAGCTCCTAAATATGGAGAAAAACTTGTTTTGACTTATCTTGTGTCCATATTTGATCAAAACCTGGAACTGCCTAGTTCTAGGAGTCTAAGACTGTTCTTTATGCTGTGGTTGGTCCCGCTTTATGACCTGCATGGGTTGAATTCCTGAACCGTCAGGCTTCATCACCAATCATTCTTGTCATTCATTCTAGCTAATAATTGCTGGTGACAAATTATGTAGTTTCTGCATTAAGTTGTTGGTTCATCATAATGATAATGTCTTGTGTACAGAAAAGCACACGTGATTTTTCCTCTTAATTTGATTATTTTTCAATTGACTCCGTGTCACCCTGAAGTCTTCTGTTTGATTCATAAAGCGTAAATTTTAACTTTCTCAGATATATATGCTCTTTCTACAATTTGTCACCCAACTTCATCAAGTGTAGAGTGTTATTTCATTCCTGTGCAAAATTATAGAGTGAATGCTATTCTGAAAAAAAATTCAATGCGAGGAGAACATTCTAATCAAATTCCGTTTAAAACTCTTATATCCTTTGATCACTCAAGGGATCCAACTGAAACAAACTTATCATGTACCAAGGTTACTACACTTTCAGCACTAATTAACCATTTAACTGTCCAGCACTTGTATGACATAACGAGAGTTCTACTGTTACTTTAAGCATGCGTGGGGTTCAGGAACAGACTGAAGACACCTTGTTCAAGAATGTAGGTAGTAATCAAAGCTTGCCCTCCTAGAAGGCTACAAAGAGACTGTTAGTGCCTCGGGCACCCATGTTTCCTAATCCTTTACATATGATACCATACTATTAAAATTTAAATGACCGCATGTTCTCTCTTAGTTGATCATTTGAGATCAAGAGGGTAATATCCTTCTTGCAGCTAACGTTTTGTTATCTCTTTCCTTTTATTGTCTTTAGCCTAACATGCTTAGGCAGACATTCGGACACTATGATTTTCATATTAATTTGGTAGAGGGCATACAAAACATTGCTTCAAAAAGTGGTCTGGGCGCTCGCCTAGGCCTAAGTGGTACTTAGGCCGCCTACCTAGGTCTTGGGAGCGCCTAGGGGAGCATGTGGCTGTTCACATGGACTGCATCGCATCCAAAAGGGTATATTGCTCGTTTAGGCATAGAAATGGATAAAGAGAATGGGCCCTAAGAGAAATTTTATATCAAAGTCCACATTAGGGAAATGGTGATGATAGGGTTTGAATTTTCAAAAGAATCCTTTCTCTCTTGATGCTAAAAGCCTAAGTGCCGCTAAGCCTAGGTGCTAGGTGCTTGGTCCGCCTAGAAGAGCCTAGCTTTCTAAGACATTGATAGAAAATAGAAAACATAGCACACACTGGTGCAGATTATACCCTTCCTGAATTGATACTGAAACCCAGATGTACTAATTAAGGAATATGAAACCAGAGCAACAAGAAATATGCGCAAGTAATGAGAATAGAAAGCTTGTCAATACGCGACAATAAACTCATCATATGGAATCTTGGAGCAAGAGGGGTAATTAGCACGCATCTGCTGACATCATCATTACACAATAATAACACTCTTTATATTTTTCTCTCTTGAAATGTGAGAGCACTGTAAAAATTTATAGTATAGTTATCATTTTTTGTACAGCTAAGAGTGTAGCTAAGTTTCGCTCTTGCTCTAAGATTCCGTACGATTGAGTTTATCGGCTTGTTGGCTGTGGGCAACCTTGTTATTATTCTCATTACTTGCCCATATTTCATGTTGCATCTTATGTAAGGTATAATATTCAAAATAAATTGTGGACAAGTGTTATTTTATTTTCAGATATAGTGTTTTTATTAACAATCTTTAAGATCTATTTGTATAAATTAATTTTCTTTTCCTGAAAGAATGATGTCAACAAAATCACTTAGGGGAATAATAAAAGATGACTAGCACATACATCTCATCCGAGATTAATTGCTCATTATTCTTACTTTGTTATCGGTTTATATGGCTAAACTACCAAATTGACATTTAAAAGTCCCGTTTTATCACATTGGTATTTAAAATATCTCGATGATGTTTGGTATTTAAAGTGGACTTCCGGTAACAATTGAGTCCAAATTCGGCTTAACTTTCCTGGAAAATTTCTTTGCACCCCTAACGCCTTAAAATCATTATATTTTATACCATTCTTCTTCTTCTTTCTTCCTACCTCTCCCTCAAACTCATCCCCTTCCTCAAAATACATTACTAAGAGCTTTCAATGTGTTGCATTAAAAATCTCCATTAGTATTTGCTTATGTATTGTCACATTGGGTAGGAAATAGATGCAAAGCTATTAAAAAATCAAATTCTACAAGTTAATTTCTTTTCGAAAGGATTTTTAAAAAACTCATTTCCAAACGTGGATAAGTTGATTCAGTTTTAGGAAACTCATTTCCATTACAAGACGAAAAAACATAATTTGGAAACCCAACTTTAGGTTTTCTTACTTTGAATTCAATTTTTAAGGAAAGCAACAAATAGCCCCTTAAATCTTCAATGCTATGAAATTAGTCCATCAAGTCAATGAAATTGCTCGTCACTCTGATTCTACTAGTTATTTCAAATTAGTTGACGAAGTTAGCTACCATTTGATTTGCAAGGAATATTTTATTTAATCTTTTCACGGATTTCTGATTATACCCTCTGTCTAATCTACTCATAACTAAAATTCTTCTCTTTAACTATTTATATTCCACATTTGAGTTCCTCGACCCATTCAAACTCATTCCTTTAATTTTCTTTTTTGTCTTTTATTAAGGGGAAATGACTAATTGGGGGTAGAAATGTAATTAAGCACGTCTGCTTAACAGATAACTCAACCTCAGTTAGATGGAATAACCAGGAGACTATTTTGAAAAAACTAAAAAGATTTGAGGGACTAAATAGCAACGTCCATGATTCTAGGGTCAAACTGAAAATATTAAAGAAAGGGACCAATACATAATATCCCAGAATAGTTTCTGAGTAGCACCTTGGCTCCGAAGGGCGCTAGAGAGCAACGAAAAAGCGCGGGAGAGAGAAAAGCGCGGGAGAGAGTGAGAGGAATGGAGATGGAAATCGAAAGGGAAAGAGACGACGGCGCCGAGATCTACACCGGCGGCGGAGCATCGGCAGTGCTAAATCTCACCCCGGTTCCTCGATCCCGATAAACTACCACTCTCTTCGGATCTCACGATGATCTACTCCTCCTCGAGGTCGACGACAAGCTCCTACCTGATTTTATCGACAACCGGTAAGCTTACCTTCTTCGTTATCTTTGTAGCACTAGTTAGGGTTTTCATTATTTGATTGATTTCAAATCCTTTTTTAACAAGCTTCTAGCTGATTCAGAATATTTGATTGCTAAACCCTAGATGTCTATTTTCTTGAAATATTATGTTTTTAGTTGTTAAGCTCCATGTTAGTTGATTTTGATAGAGTGTAATATTTAGGCATTGTTCTTGTGTTAATACAAATTTAAAACGAATATTAAAATTGAATTTTCATCTTAATCAATTGATGAGATACCGTCAATAAAATTGTATAGAATCTTTACTACTCATTATCAAATTTGATAATCATGATTATGCTATTGAGATTTAAAATTTCCGGATTAAATGATTAGAACAAATAAAATTAGAAGTTTACTTGTAAAGACGGAAATTTTATCAATTTACTTCTTCAATTAACTTGTAGCATGATAACGCCCCAGTGACAGGATTAAGAATTAGAAGGATATCTGGGAATCATATTTTCTCATACTATGATAGAATTACCAATTGAATTGAATATGCAGTAGGTTTGTGAATAGAAGTAAATGCTGGTTGCATATCGTAGTTCAGATACAGAGATTTTCTTTAAATGGTCTAATACCTAACCATGTCCATATCTCAATAATGTGAGAGGCTTTAGAATCTTTCCGACACTAATCGCAATGCATATAGATCACCCTCGAGCCTTCAAGTTGGAGCTCCTAAATATGGAGAAAAACTTGTTTTGACTTATCTTGTGTCCATATTTGATCAAAACCTGGAACTGCCTAGTTCTAGGAGTCTAAGACTGTTCTTTATGCTGTGGTTGGTCCCGCTTTATGACCTGCATGGGTTGAATTCCTGAACCGTCAGGCTTCATCACCAATCATTCTTGTCATTCATTCTAGCTAATAATTGCTGGTGACAAATTATGTAGTTTCTGCATTAAGTTGTTGGTTCATCATAATGATAATGTCTTGTGTACAGAAAAGCACATGATTTTTTCCTCTTAATTTGATTATTTTTCAATTGACTGTCACCCTGAAGTCTTCTGTTTGATTCATAAAGCGGTAAATTTTAACTTTCTCAGATATATATGCTCTTTCTACAATTTGTCACCCAACTTCATCAAGTGTAGAGTGTTATTTCATTCCTGTGCAAAATTATAGAGTGAATGCTATTCTGAAAAAATTCAATGCAGGAGAACATTCTAATCAAATTCGTTTAAAACTCTTATATCCTTTGATCACTCAAGGGATCCAACTGAAACAAACTTATCATGTACCAAGGTTACTACACTTTCAGCACTAATTAACCATTTAACTGTCCAGCACTTGTATGACATAACGAGAGTTCTACTGTTACTTTAAGCATGCGTGGGGTTCAGGAACAGACTGAAGACACCTTGTTCAAGAATGTAGGTAGTAATCAAAGCTTGCCCTCCTAGAAGGCTACAAAGAGACTGTTAGTGCCTCGGGCACCCATGTTTCCTAATCCTTTACATATGATACCATACTATTAAAATTTAAATGACCGCATGTTCTCTCTTAGTTGATCATTTGAGATCAAGAGGGTAATATCCTTCTTGCAGCTAACGTTTTGTTATCTCTTTCCTTTTATTGTCTTTAGCCTAACATGCTTAGGCAGACATTCGACACTATGATTTTCATATTAATTTGGTAGAGGGCATACAAAACATTGCTTCAAAAGTGGTCTGGCTGCCGCCAGGCCTAAGTGGTACTTAGGCAGCCTACCTAGGTCTTGGGAGCGCCTAGGGGAGCATGTGGCTGTTCACATGGACTGCATCGCATCCAAAAGGGTATATTGCTCGTTTAGGCATAGAAATGGATAAAGAGAATGGGCCCTAAGAGAAATTTTATATCAAAGTCCACATTAGGGAAATGGTGATGATAGGGTTTGAATTTTCAAAAGAATCCTTTCTCTCTTGATGCTAAAAGCCTAAGTGCCGCTAAGCCTAGGTGCTAGGTGCTTGGTCCGCCTAGAAGAGCCTAGCTTTCTAAGACATTGATAGAAAATAGAAAACATAGCACACACTGGTGCAGATTATACCCTTCCTGAATTGATACTGAAACCCAGATGTACTAATTAAGGAATATGAAAAGGTAGGAAATGGTTATCTTTGAAGCAGTAAATAACAACTTGTAGCCAATCATGCATCTACAGATTTAACCAGTACAGAAACTCCAACTACAGCCTTGCTAGAAATGTTCCTATCAACATCTTTGCACTCCCTTATAACCTGTACAATTCTTTTCTGAATTCTTTAGGCCATGCTAAGCCATTCAGTTTAACCTACAGCTGAGTTAGGACTATGATAAATAACATATGTCTTCATATTAATACATTTCATTTCCTTCATTACTCATATTGTCACTAGTGAAACTGTGTGCATGGCTAGGAAGTTGCCTCTCTTAGGTTGTCGCTATTATACCAAGCTCGCCAAGGAGATGTTTCTCCCTCCAAATAGTTAATAATTTCCATCCAATTCCCTGAAGAAATTAAATAGCCCTGTAACTCTTATCACTTTCATTGTTTGATTTAAGCCAATTGGCTCTTTGCCATTTTCATGTTCATTTGCCTGTGAGCTCATGTATTTGGAGCTAACAAGCATCATACTTCAATTTTTGCTCCATCCAGAAGTCTATCTTGTGGCAGTATTAACAGATATTATTGAATCATGATTACAACAATAACCAACTGCTTCGTAATTACCAAATAAACATAGGAAAATATTACGAGATATCCAACTGACAGACCCAACCCACACCATACAAAGAGGTCCCCTTCTTTAGCTTCCCTTTCTTTTTGGAGGATTATGCAATGACACCCTTGGAGCATGATCTACGTCAAGTGTATGATTTGCATTCTTTCTTGGTGCTGGTGTTTTCACTGCTGGTACACCATATTCATAAACCTATGATATTTTACCATTACAGATATACTTGGATAGTTGGATGTACAAAGGGTTCAAGCACCATGTGGTGTATTATGTACAAGTGGACAGCCTCTATAAGAATTCACGATTGAATATTTTATTTTCAGAGAGTCGTATCTCTGAAGTGCATTTCTGGAGCTCCTTAGAGCAGTGACTGCTTACTGCATTATTAAATTTTGATCTCATAATTGGCCCTACGATAGGGGCAGTTAAAAATTAAAATCAGTACATTTATTCAATTCAATCTTGTAGGTGGAAGATATGCTGTGTCAGTTAGATGAAAACTAATGTAGCTTTGCTGAGCGAAGAAGCCTTCCTCTCTGCTCTCTATTTTCTACTGTTGTCTCCCTTGTTACAACCAATTATGAAGATTTTTTCAGTAGATGAAATTTATCTTGAAATAAGTTTTAAGTGACACTCCTAATCTTGTGTTTCATGTGATTCCTAGAACAAAAGCATCATGCTTTTCTCTAACGTCTTAAAATCATTATATTTTATACCATTCTTCTTCTTCTTTCTTCCTACCCTCTCCCTCAAACTCATCCCCTTCCTCAAAATACATTACTAAGAGCTTTCAATGTGTTGCATTAAAATCTCCATTAGTATTTGCTTATGTATTGTCACATTGGGTAGGAAATAGATGCAAAGCTATTAAAAAATCAAATTCTACAAGTTAATTTCTTTTCGAAAGGATTTTTAAAAAACTCATTTCCAAACGTGGATAAGTTGATTCAGTTTTAGGAAACTCATTTCCATTACAAGACGAAAAAACATAATTTGGAAACCCAACTTTAGGTTTTCTTACTTTGAATTCAATTTTTAAGGAAAGCAACAAATAGCCCCTTAAATCTTCAATGCTATGAAATTAGTCCATCAAGTCAATGAAATTGCTCGTCACTCTGATTCTACTAGTTATTTCAAATTAGTTGACGAAGTTAGCTACCATTTGATTTGCAAGGAATATTTTATTTAATCTTTTCACGGATTTCTGATTATACCCTCTGTCTAATCTACTCATAACTAAAATTCTTCTCTTTAACTATTTATATTCCACATTTGAGTTCCTCGACCCATTCAAACTCATTCCTTTAATTTTCTTTTTTTGTCTTTTATTAAGGGGAAATGACTAATTGGGGGTAGAAATGTAATTAAGCACGTCTGCTTAACAGATAACTCAACCTCAGTTAGATGGAATAACCAGGAGACTATTTTGAAAAAACTAAAAAGATTTGAGGGACTAAATAGCAACGTCCATGATTCTAGGGTCAAACTGAAAATATTAAAGAAAGGGACCAATACATAATATCCCAGAATAGTTTCTGAGTAGCACCTTGGCTCCGAAGGGCGCTAGAGAGCAACGAAAAAAGCGCGGGAGAGAGAAAAAGCGCGGGAGAGAGTGAGAGGAATGGAGATGGAAATCGAAAGGGAAAGAGACGACGGCGCCGAGATCTACACCGGCGGCGGAGCATCGGCAGTGCTAAATCTCACCCCCGGTTCCTCGATCCCGATAAACTACCACTCTCTCTTCGGATCTCACGATGATCTACTCCTCCTCGAGGTCGACGACAAGCTCCTACCTGATTTTATCGACAACCGGTAAGCTTACCCCCCCTTCTTCGTTATCTTTGTAGCACTAGTTAGGGTTTTCATTATTTGATTGATTTCAAATCCTTTTTTTTAACAAGCTTCTAGCTGATTCAGAATATTTGATTGCTAAACCCTAGATGTCTATTTTCTTGAAATATTATGTTTTTTTAGTTGTTAAGCTCCATGTTAGTTGATTTTGATAGAGTGTAATATTTAGGCATTGTTCTTGTGTTAATACAAATTTAAAACGAATATTAAAATTGAATTTTCATCTTAATCAATTGATGAGATACCGTCAATAAAATTGTATAGAATCTTTACTACTCATTATCAAATTTGATAATCATGATTATGCTATTGAGATTTAAAATTTCCGGATTAAATGATTAGAACAAATAAAATTAGAAGTTTACTTGTAAAGACGGAAATTTTATCAATTTACTTCTTCAATTAACTTGTAGCATGATAACGCCCCAGTGACAGGATTAAGAATTAGAAGGATATCTGGGAATCATATTTTCTCATACTATGATAGAATTACCAATTGAATTGAATATGCAGTAGGTTTGTGATAGAAGTAAATGCTGGTTGCATATCGTAGTTCAGATACAGAGATTTTCTTTAAATGGTCGACACGAACCATGTCCATATCTCAATAATGTGAGAGGCTTTAGAATCTTTCCGACACTAATCGCAATGCATATAGATCACCCTCGAGCCTTCAAGTTGGAGCTCCTAAATATGGAGAAAAACTTGTTTTTGACTTATCTTGTGTCCATATTTGATCAAAACCTGGAACTGCCTAGTTCTAGGAGTCTAAGACTGTTCTTTGCGTTGTGGTTGGTCCCGGCTTTATGACCTGCATGGGTTGAATTCCTGAACCGTCAGGCTTCATCACCAATCATTCTTGTCATTCATTCTAGCTAATAATTGCTGGTGACAAATTATGTAGTTTCTGCATTAAGTTGTTGGTTCATCATAATGATAATGTCTTGTGTACAGAAAAGCACACGTGATTTTTTCCCTCTTAATTTGATTATTTTTCAATTGACTCCGTGTCACCCTGAAGTCTTCTGTTTGATTCATAAAGCGGTAAATTTTAACTTTCTCGTATATATATGCTCTTTCTACAATTTGTCACCCAACTTCATCAAGTGTAGAGTGTTATTTCATTCCTGTGCAAAATTATAGAGTGAATGCTATTCTGAAAAAAAATTCAATGCGAGGAGAACATTCTAATCAAATTCCGTTTAAAACTCTTATATCCTTTGATCACTCAAGGGATCCAACTGAAACAAACTTATCATGTACCAAGGTTACTACACTTTCAGCACTAATTAACCATTTAACTGTCCAGCACTTGTATGACATAACGAGAGTTCTACTGTTACTTTAAGCATGGGGTTCAGGAACAGACTGAAGACACCTTGTTCAAGAATGTAGGTAGTAATCAAAGCTTGCCCTCCTAGAAGGCTACAAAGAGACTGTTAGTGCCTCGGCACCCATGTTTCCTAATCCTTTACATATGATACCATACTATTAAAATTTAAATGACATGTTCTCTCTTAGTTGATCATTTGAGATCAGAGGGTAATATCCTTCTTGCAGCTAACGTTTTGTTATCTCTTTCCTTTTATTGTCTTTAGCCTAACATGCTTAGGCAGACATTCGGACACTATGATTTTCATATTAATTTGGTAGAGGGCATACAAAACATTGCTTCAAAAAGTGGTCTGGGCGCTCGCCTAGGCCTAAGTGGTACTTAGGCCGCCTACCTAGGTCTTGGGAGCGCCTAGGGGAGCATGTGGCTGTTCACATGGACTGCATCGCATCCAAAAGGGTATATTGCTCGTTTAGGCATAGAAATGGATAAAGAGAATGGGCCCTAAGAGAAATTTTATATCAAAGTCCACATTAGGGAAATGGTGATGATAGGGTTTGAATTTTCAAAAAGAATCCTTTCTCTCTTGATGCTAAAAAAGCCTAAGTGCCGCTTAAGCGCCTAGGTGCTAGGTGCTTGGTCCGGCGCCTAGAAGAGCCTAGCGCTTTCTAAGACATTGATAGAAAATAGAAAACATAGCACACACTGGTGCAGATTATACCCTTCCTGAATTGATACTGAAACCCAGATGTACTAATTAAGGAATATGAAAAGGTAGGAAATGGTTATCTTTGAAGCAGTAAATAACAACTTGTAGCCAATCATGCATCTACAGATTTAACCAGTACAGAAACTCCAACTACAGCCTTGCTAGAAATGTTCCTATCAACATCTTTGCACTCCCTTATAACCTGTACAATTCTTTTCTGAATTCTTTAGGCCATGCTAAGCCATTCAGTTTAACCTACAGCTGAGTTAGGACTATGATAAATAACATATGTCTTCATATTAATACATTTCATTTCCTTCATTACTCATATTGTCACTAGTGAAACTGTGTGCATGGCTAGGAAGTTGCCTCTCTTAGGTTGTCGCTATTATACCAAGCTCGTCAAGGAGATGTTTCTCCCCTCCAAATAGTTAATAATTTCCATCCAATTCCCTGAAGAAATTAAATAGCCCTGTAACTCTTATCACTTTCATTGTTTGATTTAAGCCAATTGGCTCTTTGCCATTTTCATGTTCATTTGCCTGTGAGCTCATGTATTTGGAGCTAACAAGCATCATACTTCAATTTTTGCTCCATCCAGAAGTCTATCTTGTGGCAGTATTAACAGATATTATTGAATCATGATTACAACAATAACCAACTGCTTCGTAATTACCAAATAAACATAGGAAAATATTACGAGATATCCAACTGACAGACCCAACCCACACCATACAAAGAGGTCCCCTTCTTTAGCTTCCCTTTCTTTTTGGAGGATTATGCAATGACACCCTTGGAGCATGATCTACGTCAAGTGTATGATTTGCATTCTTTCTTGGTGCTGGTGTTTTCACTGCTGGTACACCATATTCATAAACCTATGATATTTTACCATTACAGATATACTTGGATAGTTGGATGTACAAAGGGTTCAAGCACCATGTGGTGTATTATGTACAAGTGGACAGCCTCTATAAGAATTCACGATTGAATATTTTATTTTCAGAGAGTCGTATCTCTGAAGTGCATTTCTGGAGCTCCTTAGAGCAGTGACTGCTTACTGCATTATTAAATTTTGATCTCATAATTGGCCCTACACGATAGGGGCAGTTAAAAATTAAAATCAGTACATTTATTCAATTCAATCTTGTAGGTGGAAGATATGCTGTGTCAGTTAGATGAAAACTAATGTAGCTTTGCTGAGCGAAGAAGCCTTCCTCTCTGCTCTCTCTATTTTCTACTGTTGTCTCCCTTGTTACAACCAATTATGAAGATTTTTTCAGTAGATGAAATTTATCTTGAAATAAGTTTTTAAGTGACACTCCTAATCTTGTGTTTCATGTGATTCCTAGAACAAAAGCATCATGCTTTTCTCTATATTGTTAGGATGTATAAATAGCACTTATAAAATTATTACCACCAAACTTTACATAGAAATCTCATGAATTACTTTTTCTTTCCACCTGAAAACTATTCCAAAATTGTAGAATTTCTTCTTGAGCAGGATTGACAGCCCATCTCACAGCGACTGCACTTTTTTCTGGGCTTTGTCATCAAAACCATCTTTTTCTTTATGACCAATATATCCTTCTCATATATCATCCTAAGTAATCTTCTGGCCTTCTTAGAAATCAAATACTTTAGTTTACACCCTTCTCGAAATTTCGTGGCTTGATTATATTCCTTTCATGAAGGGTGACCATCCGAGGGCAGCCTGATGAAGAAGCTGTGCTCTGCACATCTTCATCCACTTATGCTATGAAGTTCGTTGGGACATCCAATTCAGTGTTCCTGATCCCTGCAGGAGAGACAACATCATCAAGCTCCAATCTTGTTTCCACATACGGTGAGGCAAACAACTCTGCAGTGATGGAGTCAGTTGCATCAGTCCTCAAAGTCGCTCCAGGGACTATGGAACTGATCCTATCTGCTCCAAGGCTTGATAAACTGAGAACACTCTTAAATGAAAGACCCTACATCCTCGAAGAAGATTTAGAGAACAATTCCAAGAGAAAGAAAGGATTGTATTCATGGCAAGACCTACTTGAGCTAATCCAAGCCAGCGAAAAGGAGCTGAGATCAACACTGAAGTCTCTGTCAGCTTTAGAGATAGATGGATACTGGAGAATTGTTGATGCAAAATCCATGGATAAAGTTCTAAACATGATCCTGAATAATTCAATCTTATGTGAATGGCCACTAAATGCTCTTCCAGAAGATCAAGTGGTTTCTGCTTTAGCAGCAGATGGATTTTCTGAAAGAATTGTTCTACACTGCCTCGAAACATTTGGAAGTAAAGAGGATAATATGGGTGATTGTTTGTGGAGCCTTGATGAGAAGCGGGTATGTTTAAATTTTGCCTTGAAGATTTTGAGCGGTGGCAAGATGAAGCTAGAGAAATTCATGGAGAAATGGTTGCAGAGTATCCCATCAGGGGTGAATGCTGATTTGAAAATGCTTGAAGGTGAAATTCTTTATGATAAAATTGGTGTAGAAAGTTGGATTCGAGCTTTTAGCGTCTCAGCTCTTCCCACAGTTCCAGCTGATCGTTTTGCTGCACTTTTTCGAGAGCGGTCTAAATGGGAATGGAAGGACTTGGAGCCCTACATAAGGTTTTCGTCAGTCCTTTAGCTTGTTTTCCCTCCTCATGTGAATATTATGAAAAGTTTTAACAAAATTTTTTTCTTCCTGCATACAGGGATTTGAAGGTACCAGGACTTTCTTCAAATGGTCGCATTAACCATGTCCATATCTCAATAATGTGAGAGGCTTTAGAATCTTTCCGACACTAATCGCAATGCATATAGATCACCCTCGAGCCTTCAAGTTGGAGCTCCTAAATATGGAGAAAAACTTGTTTTGACTTATCTTGTGTCCATATTTGATCAAAACCTGGAACTGCCTAGTTCTAGGAGTCTAAGACTGTTCTTTATGCTGTGGTTGGTCCCGCTTTATGACCTGCATGGGTTGAATTCCTGAACCGTCAGGCTTCATCACCAATCATTCTTGTCATTCATTCTAGCTAATAATTGCTGGTGACAAATTATGTAGTTTCTGCATTAAGTTGTTGGTTCATCATAATGATAATGTCTTGTGTACAGAAAAGCACACGTGATTTTTCCCTCTTAATTTGATTATTTTTCAATTGACTCCGTGTCACCCTGAAGTCTTCTGTTTGATTCATAAAGCGGTAAATTTTAACTTTCTCAGATATATATGCTCTTTCTACAATTTGTCACCCAACTTCATCAAGTGTAGAGTGTTATTTCATTCCTGTGCAAAATTATAGAGTGAATGCTATTCTGAAAAAAATTCAATGCGAGGAGAACATTCTAATCAAATTCGTTTAAAACTCTTATATCCTTTGATCACTCAAGGGATCCAACTGAAACAAACTTATCATGTACCAAGGTTACTACACTTTCAGCACTAATTAACCATTTAACTGTCCAGCACTTGTATGACATAACGAGAGTTCTACTGTTACTTTAAGCATGGGGTTCAGGAACAGACTGAAGACACCTTGTTCAAGAATGTAGGTAGTAATCAAAGCTTGCCCTCCTAGAAGGCTACAAAGAGACTGTTAGTGCCTCGGGCACCCATGTTTCCTAATCCTTTACATATGATACCATACTATTAAAATTTAAATGACCGTGATGTTCTCTTAGTTGATCATTTGAGATCAAGAGGGTAATATCCTTCTTGCAGCTAACGTTTTGTTATCTCTTTCCTTTTATTGTCTTTAGCCTAACATGCTTAGGCAGACATTCGGACACTATGATTTTCATATTAATTTGGTAGAGGGCATACAAAACATTGCTTCAAAAAGTGGTCTGGGCGCTCGCCTAGGCCTAAGTGGTACTTAGGCCGCCTACCTAGGTCTTGGGAGCCTAGGGGAGCATGTGGCTGTTCACATGGACTGCATCGCATCCAAAAGGGTATATTGCTCGCTTAGGCATAGAAATGGATAAAGAGAATGGGCCCTAAGAGAAATTTTATATCAAAGTCCACATTAGGGAAATGGTGATGATAGGGTTTGAATTTTCAAAAGAATCCTTTCTCTCTTGATGCTAAAAAGCCTAAGTGCCGCTAAGCCTAGGTGCTAGGTGCTTGGTCCGCCTAGAAGAGCCTAGCTTTCTAAGACATTGATAGAAAATAGAAAACATAGCACACACTGGTGCAGATTATACCCTTCCTGAATTGATACTGAAACCCAGATGTACTAATTAAGGAATATGAAAAGGTAGGAAATGGTTATCTTTGAAGCAGTAAATAACAACTTGTAGCCAATCATGCATCTACAGATTTAACCAGTACAGAAACTCCAACTACAGCCTTGCTAGAAATGTTCCTATCAACATCTTTGCACTCCCTTATAACCTGTACAATTCTTTTCTGAATTCTTTAGGCCATGCTAAGCCATTCAGTTTAACCTACAGCTGAGTTAGGACTATGATAAATAACATATGTCTTCATATTAATACATTTCATTTCCTTCATTACTCATATTGTCACTAGTGAAACTGTGTGCATGGCTAGGAAGTTGCCTCTCTTAGGTTGTCGCTATTATACCAAGCTCGCCAAGGAGATGTTTCTCCCTCCAAATAGTTAATAATTTCCATCCAATTCCTGAAGAAATTAAATAGCCCTGTAACTCTTATCACTTTCATTGTTTGATTTAAGCCAATTGGCTCTTTGCCATTTTCATGTTCATTTGCCTGTGAGCTCATGTATTTGGAGCTAACAAGCATCATACTTCAATTTTGCTCCATCCAGAAGTCTATCTTGTGGCAGTATTAACAGATATTATTGAATCATGATTACAACAATAACCAACTGCTTCAGAATTACCAAATAAACATAGGAAAATATTACGAGATATCCAACTGACAGACCCAACCCACACCATACAAAGAGGTCCCCTTCTTTAGCTTCCCTTTCTTTTTGGAGGATTATGCAATGACACCCTTGGAGCATGATCTACGTCAAGTGTATGATTTGCATTCTTTCTTGGTGCTGGTGTTTTCACTGCTGGTACACCATATTCATAAACCTATGATATTTTACCATTACAGATATACTTGGATAGTTGGATGTACAAAGGGTTCAAGCACCATGTGGTGTATTATGTACAAGTGGACAGCCTCTATAAGAATTCACGATTGAATATTTTATTTTCAGAGAGTCGTATCTCTGAAGTGCATTTCTGGAGCTCCTTAGAGCAGTGACTGCTTACTGCATTATTAAATTTTGATCTCATAATTGGCCCTACACGATAGGGGCAGTTAAAAATTAAAATCAGTACATTTATTCAATTCAATCTTGTAGGTGGAAGATATGCTGTGTCAGTTAGATGAAAACTAATGTAGCTTTGCTGGCGAAGAAGCCTTCCTCTCTGCTCTCTATTTTCTACTGTTGTCTCCCTTGTTACAACCAATTATGAAGATTTTTTCAGTAGATGAAATTTATCTTGAAATAAGTTTTTAAGTGACACTCCTAATCTTGTGTTTCATGTGATTCCTAGAACAAAAGCATCATGCTTTTCTCTATATTGTTAGGATGTATAAATAGCACTTATAAAATTATTACCACCAAACTTTACATAGAAATCTCATGAATTACTTTTTCTTTCCACCTGAAAACTATTCCAAAATTGTAGAATTTCTTCTTGAGCAGGATTGACAGCCCATCTCACAGCGACTGCACTTTTTTCTGGGCTTTGTCATCAAAACCATCTTTTTCTTTATGACCAATATATCCTTCTCATATATCATCCTAAGTAATCTTCTGGCCTTCTTAGAAATCAAATACTTTAGTTTACACCCTTCTCGAAATTTCGTGGCTTGATTATATTCCTTTCATGAAGGGTGACCATCCGAGGGCAGCCTGATGAAGAAGCTGTGCTCTGCACATCTTCATCCACTTATGCTATGAAGTTCGTTGGGACATCCAATTCAGTGTTCCTGATCCCTGCAGGAGAGACAACATCATCAAGCTCCAATCTTGTTTCCACATACGGTGAGGCAAACAACTCTGCAGTGATGGAGTCAGTTGCATCAGTCCTCAAAGTCGCTCCAGGGACTATGGAACTGATCCTATCTGCTCCAAGGCTTGATAAACTGAGAACACTCTTAAATGAAAGACCCTACATCCTCGAAGAAGATTTAGAGAACAATTCCAAGAGAAAGAAAGGATTGTATTCATGGCAAGACCTACTTGAGCTAATCCAAGCCAGCGAAAAGGAGCTGAGATCAACACTGAAGTCTCTGTCAGCTTTAGAGATAGATGGATACTGGAGAATTGTTGATGCAAAATCCATGGATAAAGTTCTAAACATGATCCTGAATAATTCAATCTTATGTGAATGGCCACTAAATGCTCTTCCAGAAGATCAAGTGGTTTCTGCTTTAGCAGCAGATGGATTTTCTGAAAGAATTGTTCTACACTGCCTCGAAACATTTGGAAGTAAAGAGGATAATATGGGTGATTGTTTGTGGAGCCTTGATGAGAAGCGGTATGTTTAAATTTTGCCTTGAAGATTTTGGAGCGTGGCAAGATGAAGCTAGAGAAATTCATGGAGAAATGGTTGCAGAGTATCCCATCAGGGGTGAATGCTGATTTGAAAATGCTTGAAGGTGAAATTCTTTATGATAAAATTGGTGTAGAAAGTTGGATTCGAGCTTTTAGCGTCTCAGCTCTTCCCACAGTTCCAGCTGATCGTTTTGCTGCACTTTTTCGAGAGCGGTCTAAATGGGAATGGAAGGACTTGGAGCCCTACATAAGGTTTTCGTCAGTCCTTTAGCTTGTTTTCCCTCCTCATGTGAATATTATGAAAAGTTTTAACAAAATTTTTTTCTTCCTGCATACAGGGATTTGAAGGTACCAGGACTTTCTTCAGAAGCATTGCTCATCAAATATACTCGAAGATCACAGGCGAATCCAGATGTTGAACCCACATTTACTGCTCGATAGTCTTTACAGTTTCTTGCCATTTTGTATCCCAAACTATTTGTATACATGATCGCCTTTATTGTTATTTATGCCTTATGAAAATTGCGGCAGAATCCTGTTTCTACTATAGGATCAAGCTGTTTGCCAATGGTAGTATTACCGAGGCTCGTTTCGTGTTTCAGCTGAAGCATTTGATTAGAATTCCTCATTTGTTCTAACAGCACCTTGCATTTGATTAGAATTCCTCATTTGTTCTAACAGCACCTTTCGAACTCTTGCAGCTGGGCAACCTAATCGTCAATGTTAGCTCCTAAGAAATTACAACTTAAATTATAAATTAATGGCATAGGAATAACGTGCCCAAGCAGTAATCACATAAAATTCTCGGGCTGCTTCATAAAATTCACACAGAGAAAAGAAAGACTTTTTTTTTGAAGGAATTTATTTTTGCGACGGCAGCCCGAAACTGCACAGCAAAAAGAAACTGGTACGTGCTTGTATTTGGCTATCCGCTAAGTTCATACAACGTTTCCTCTATCTAAAAGTTCAATTATTGCATAAAGTTGAAGGTTATCAGTGAAGGGAGCTAAAAGAGAGAAATTTTAAATGCTTTTTGAGGCACACTTAGGTTCAAAACATGGGAAATAGCACAAAATTTGTAATTGGTTATAAGCAATACATATAATCCAAACCTTCGGATAGTTAACAGTTCAAATCCACAGTTTTTTAAACATAGTTTCCACCTCTAACTGCCAAAATTCAAGTCACATGGCTTGTTGAAACAAATCAAGCCGACCACTGCGTGAACCAAGATATCGCTCATCTGCCTTAATTCAACTTCTCTATAAATGCATTAATGTGTTCTTCGCGATTGCCTGAATCACCACCATCTTTGAAATGCTTCTTCTTCAAAGGGTGAAGGTTTTCAGGCTTCTTGAGCTTGAATGGCCACAGGAACCTGCTCACCTCCTTAAAATGTGGTCCCACATTGGAAATTTCATGCACGATATCTTCAAGACAGATGATACCATACTTCCCAAGAGCCTGAATTCCAATCCAAATAAATAAACAATAAGAGAAAATCATAAAGAGAACTTTCCAAAATTTTACTTCAAAGATCAGATGATAGTAAGTTTTATTGACACAAAGAAACGTATGAACTGCTATTTTAGAAGATCCACATTCTTGGAGCAATTTACAACAAATTTGCAGCGAAAATTATCACTTAACCAATTAGTAACAGTGTCAACTAAAATTACTCTCGAATCTTGGTATTTGCTAAATTATACAAGTAGAACATGCTAAGTAAAGGAGAGGTTTAAGTAAAAAACTGGTTTCTGAAATGTCTATATAGTAGAAGTTTGGGCCTTTTCTAGATATTAGAAACACAATACGGTGACAAAGACCACGAGAACCCAGTGCTTTTAAAAACCTCAGCATCAGGGAACAAGCACTATGTTGTATGTGCAAACTCATTTAGATGATGAGATGGGCTTAAGAATTCAATACTTGGAAAATCTTATACCACCAGGCTATACTAGGAAAATCTCAAGAAAAATTGCAATTCTTTGAAAACTCATAATCATGGATCATAACATTTCTCAGGTCATTTATATAAGATCATAAATGACTGCAATTACTTATTTGCCACGACCATTAGGCCTTTTCCGTCATAATTTTGATTAGCAGTGGGGTTTTAAAACTGAGAGATAACTAAATACCAACTGTTTGCATTAGTCAAGTTCTATGATGAGGCAAGCACATAAAAGCTATGAGCCTGCAATAAAAGGCTAGTTAACATTTGAAAGATCGAGCTTCCCAATAAAGTTTAAGCTGGCGCAGCAGCAACAATCCTCCAAATTCCCCAGACTAGGACTGGCATTTTAATCTAAAATGTAAATAATCACATTTTTATCTTCGGTTGCTTGACGACTTATGCTACTTGATATTATCACATTCTCTCTCCATCTTAACAATATCTGAAGATCAGATGTACATGGTTCCACATCACTTGACGATATATCATCAGCACGCATGCTAAACTTCACAAATAGCTCACACCCGTTCATATTTAAAAGAACAAACAGACTAATAGATCCGTTCTACTACCAACACATTAGTTTAGGTTAATCAATTCATGTGTCATCAGAATGACTGGTTAACATTCTACCATTCTACTACCATACCACAAATTGTTTAGAATGATCATATATCATCAGAGGACATCCTGAAGCGACCTTCAACATTCCCTAAATTAAGAAATCCAATATATTGGTATACAATGCAAATAAAGCATCATATATAGGCCTATGGCCATTTAGTTTACTTAATTAACTTATTCAAGAACATATCATTTGACATTTGAAAGCCATTTGCAACTTTAAATGCATACATGCACCATGCAGTGATTAAGCATTATTATTGAACTGAAACCGATGGTTCAAATTAGTATAAAATTATTAAAAATATAAATTCAAAACTCGCATTTTTCCAGAATCATGGTAAGTGATCCCAAAGAAACATGGCTAGACTGCATACCTGTTCAATAACATTGTTGTCTGTGAGAGGTACCCTCTGATTGTCTATCATGGCACAACCCTTCTTGTAGATCAACTCCTCACACTTTTCGCATTAGGATAACTGGAAACAGAATCCATTTAAAATAAATCCATGATAAAAGCAACAGAAATCAAGATAGTTAGGGAGAATTTTCTTGTCATACCCATAAGTGATGAACGGATCGACAGCGAGAAGCCTTCTCAAATTTGCTTCATTAGCCTTTACAAAGACACCATTAAGGATCTGCCTCAACCTCAGTTGCTTTAGGGTTTTTCTTGTGGCAGGATGCATGTCCGTCGAGCTAAAAATAGAAGGAGTGTGGATTAATAGAATCATCTAACAATAGGTAAACACCCACAGACAAGAGTCAGTGGATAAGAAAGAACATGGTTTGAGTGACCCACCCTTGAATGCGGATTACAAATAGCAAGTTAGACTTTATGTCGCCTTTGGATAACTTCCGCATCTTTAGTCTTCGTTTCCTACGTACAAAATCCAACTCCTAGATATTGAAGGATAAATCAGTACAATACTACAGTTTTGCAATATAGGCAGACTACAAACGGGTAACAACATAGGCAAAGATATCTGCGTGCAGAAATTAAAGACTATTTCAGAAATAAAAGAAGCCCTGTTATTTAAACTACAAGGTTGTGACTATCTTTTACATTTGTAATTTCACTAAAGATATTGAAGAATGCACATTATGTATTAAGAGAGCAAGCAAACATAATCATTATTCCACGACTTAAATGTACTCGGATCCCTATGCATATTTAAGCTCAAAAGTACAAACTTTGAAGAGGATCTTCTCATTCCACTAGCATCTACATTTCAGTAGGATGCTTCAAAGTTTATTTTAAAACACAAATTGGCCCCTACTTATGAATATAATTAAAGTTTCATATCATTGTAACTGCAAAATATTGTCTAACCATTCAAATTCTAGCTTTATCCTTCAATTTCTTACAATAGCCAATCAAAGATGATTTAGTTGAGATTGTCAACGAAACCATTTTCACCGCCAAAAATTTTCAGATCACATGGCTATTTTCCAAGCATAAGAATTTTACTGGATGCCATTCATAAGATTCGATGGTCTTCACCTTAAAAAGTTGGAAGTAGGAACACTGAAAAGGCACAAATTTGGAATTTTTTTTTCAATTTATCATCCTTCCTTCCGTTGTTATATATGGGTAAGATTTAAATCAACAAGGGATATGAGTCAAATGTCTAAAATTGCAATTTTTATTCCTGTACTGCACACGGGCAAGATTTAAATTAGCTATATTATCTTTCCTACCTCGGTCACAGTTCAAAATCTTCAAACCACAGAAATGAAATGTCCAAAATCCTATTTTTCCGATTCTTTTCACGAAGAAAAACCAACCGAAGACAGATATTTCCCAATAATTCACAATTCAACAAGCTTGAAATTTACCTTCAGGCGGTACTCCTGAACAAATTGCTCAGGCCTCTTGATTGCGGACTTGGCGATGTCTTTGTTCCTTTGTTTTCGAGATTCGATCTGCTCCCTCCTGTTAATAGCCCACTGATCATTGTTCTTCCTCTTCTTCAGCACCGTCTCCTCAACGTAATCAAGACGCTTCTTCCCCTCGTCCGCCATCTCGAATCTAACCCTAGAAATGATACAATCGAAAAGATCTCATCCAAAATCCATGGTGATCGTAATCGAAACGTCTAAAACCCTAAACACAATCGAAGTGGAGTAGAAAAGAAAGAGAAAAGTACCTGAATGAAGATTGCGGCCAGTGATGACCGCTCTAGGGTTAGGGTTTAGAAGAGGGAAATTGAGTACGATGGAGAAGAAGGGTTTATAGTTCACGGGTTTTGGTCGGTTATAGAATAGCGGGTCCCTTTCGATCCGACCCGATGTGTCCGATGCAAAAAACCCCTGAACTTTAAACGTTTTTCACTGGACCCCTGATATGTAATTAACAAATAACTAAAATGCAGTTAGGAGGGGGAAAACTCTGAAATTTAGATATTGTCATTTATAGACAGCACGACCCTCCCTCAAATGAGGTTTTCTCTGGGGCCTATTTGGATAGAGGGAATAGGGAGAAGGGAAAGTAGGGGAGCTATTCACCCCGCTTGGAAAGTTTTAAGAGGAAAAATATTCCCCTCATTCCCCTTGATTACCCTACAATCGGCTAAAATACCAGATTGGCATTTTAAATCGATCCTAAATGACATAGAGCATTTTAAACTCTTGCAGCTGGGCAACCTAATCGTCAATGTTAGCTCCTAAGAAATTACAACTTAAATTATAAATTAATGGCATAGGAATAACGTGCCCAAGCAGTAATCACATAAAATTCTCGGGCTGCTTCATAAAATTCACACACAGAAAAGAAAGACTTTTTTTTTGAAGGAATTTATTTTTGCGACGGCAGCCCGAAACTGCACAGCAAAAAGAAACTGGTACGTGCTTGTATTTGGCTATCCGCTAAGTTCATACAACGTTTCCTCTATCTAAAAGTTCAATTATTGCATAAAGTTGAAGCTTATCAGTGAAGGGAGCTAAAAGAGAGAAATTTTAAATGCTTTTTTAGGCACACTTAGGTTCAAAACATGGGAAATAGCACAAAATTTGTAATTGGTTATAAGCAATACATATAATCCAAACCTTCGGATAGTTAACAGTTCAAATCCACAGTTTTTTAAACACAGTTTCCACCTCTAACTGCCAAAATTCAAGTCACATGGCTTGTCGAAACAAATCAAGCCGACCACTGCGTGAACCAAGATATCGCTCATGTGCCTTAATTCAACTTCTCTATAAATGCATTAATGTGTTCTTCGCGATTGCCTGAATCACCACCATCTTTGAAATGCTTCTTCTTCAAAGGGTGAAGGTTTTCAGGCTTCTTGAGCTTGAATGGCCACAGGAACCTGCTCACCTCCTTAAAATGTGGTCCCACATTGGAAATTTCATGCACGATATCTTCAAGACAGATGATACCATACTTCCCAAGAGCCTGAATTCCAATCCAAATAAATAAAAAATATGAGAAAATCATAAAGAGAACTTTCCAAATTTTAACTTCAAAGATCAGATGATAGTAGGTTTTATTGACACAAAGAAACGTATGAACTGCTATTTTAGAAGATCCACATTCTTGGAGCAATTTACAACAAATTTGCAGCGAAAATTATCACTTAACCAATTACTAACAGTGTCAACTAAAATTACTCTTGAATCTTCGTATTTGCTGAAGTATACAAGTAGAACATGCTAAGTAAAGGAGAGGTTTAAGTAAAGAACTGGTTTCTGAAATGTCTATATAGTAGAAGTTTGGGCCTTTTCTAGATATTAGAAACACAATACGGTGACAAAGACCACGAGAACCCAGTGCTTTTAAAAACCTCAGCATCAGGGAACAAGCACTATGTTGTATGTGCAAACTCATTTAGATGATGAGATGGGCTTAAGAATTCAATACTTGGAAAATCTTATACCACCAGGCTATACTAGGAAAATCTCAAGAAAAATTGCAATTCTTTGAAAACTCATAATCATGGATCATAACATTTCTCAGGTCATTTATATAAGATCATAAATGACTGCAATTACTTATTTGCCACGACCATTAGGCCTTTTCCGTCATAATTTTGATTAGCAGTGGGGTTTTAAAACTGAGAGATAACTAAATACCAACTGTTTGCATTAGTCAAGTTCTATGATGAGGCAAGCACATAAAAGCTATGAGCCTGCAATAAAAGGCTAGTTAACATTTGAAAGATCGAGCTTCCCAATAAAGTTTAAGCTGGCGCAGCAAAGCAACAATCCTCCGAAATTCCCCAGACTAGGACTGGCATTTTAATCTAAAATGTAAATAATCACATTTTTATCTTCGGTTGCTTGACGACTTATGCTACTTGATATTATCACATTCCTCTCTCCATCTTAACAATATCTGAAGATCAGATGTACATGGTTCCACATCACTTGACGATATATCATCAGCACGCATGCTAAACTTCACAAATAGCTCACACCCGTTCATATTTAAAAGAACATACAGACTAATAGACCCGTTCTACTACCAACACATTAGTTTAGGTTAATCAATTCATGTGTCATCAGAATGACTGGTTAACATTCTACCATTCTACTACCATACCACAAATTGTTTAGAATGATCATATATCATCAGAGGACATCCTGAAGCGACCTTCAACATTCCCCTAAATTAAGAAATCCAATATATTGGTATACAATGCAAATAAAGCATCATATATAGGCCTATGGCCATTTAGTTTACGAATTAACTTATTCAAGAACATATCATTTGACATTTGAAAGCCATTTGCAACTTTAAATGCATACATGCACCATGCGTGTGATTAAGCATTATTATTGAACTGAAACCGATGGTTCAAATTAGTATAAAATTATTAAAAAATATAAATTCAAAACTCGGCATTTTTCCAGAATCATGGTAAGTGATCCCAAAGAAACATGGCTAGACTGCATACCTGTTCAATAACATTGTTGTCTGTGAGAGGTACCCTCTGATTGTCTATCATGGCACAACCCTTCTTGTAGATCAACTCCCTCACACTTTTCGCATTAGGATAACTGGAAACAGAATCCATTTAAAATAAATCCATGATAAAAGCAACAGAAATCAAGATAGTTAGGGAGAATTTTCTTGTCATACCCATAAGTGATGAACGGATCGACAGCGAGAAGCCTTCTCAAATTTGCTTCATTAGCCTTTACAAAGACACCATTAAGGATCTGCCTCAACCTCAGTTGCTTTAGGGTTTTTCTTGTGGCAGGATGCATGTCCGTCGAGCTAAAAATAGAAGGAGTGTGGATTAATAGAATCATCTAACAATAGGTAAACACCCACAGACAAGAGTCAGTGGATAAGAAAGAACATGGTTTGAGTGACCCACCCTTGAATGCGGATTACAAATAGCAAGTTAGACTTTATGTCGCCTTTGGATAACTTCCATCTTTAGTCTTCGTTTCCTCATTGCAAAATCCAACTCCTAGATATTGAAGGATAAATCAGTACAATACTACAGTTTTGCAATATAGGCAGACTACAAACGGGTAACAACATAGGCAAAGATATCTGCGTGCAGAAATTAAAGACTATTTCAGAAATAAAAGAAGCCCTGTTATTTAAACTACAAGGTTGTGACTATCTTTTACATTTGTAATTTCACTAAAGATATTGAAGAATGCACATTATGTATTAAGAGAGCAAGCAAACATAATCATTATTCCACGACTTAAATGTACTCGGATCCCTATGCATATTTAAGCTCCAAAAGTACAAACTTTGAAGAGGATCTTCTCATTCCACTAGCATCTACATTTCAGTAGGATGCTTCAAAGTTTATTTTAAAACACAAATTGGCCCCTACTTATGAATATAATTAAAGTTTCATATCATTGTAACTGCAAAAATATTGTCTAACCATTCAAATTCTAGCTTTATCCTTCAATTTCTTACAATAGCCAATCAAAGATGATTTAGTTGAGATTGTCAACGAAACCATTTTCACCGTCAAAAAATTTTCAGATCACATGGCTATTTTCCAAGCATAAGAATTTTACTGGATGCCATTCATAAGATTCGATGGTCTTCACCTTAAAAAGTTGGAAGTAGGAACACTGAAAAGGCACAAATTTGGAATTTTTTTTTCAATTTATCATCCTTCCTTCCGTTGTTATATATGGGTAAGATTTAAATCAACAAGGGATATGAGTCAAATGTCTAAAATTGCAATTTTTATTCCTGTACTGCACACGGGCAAGATTTAAATTAGCTATATTATCTTTCCTACCTCGGTCACAGTTCAAAATCTTCAAACCACAGAAATGAAATGTCCAAAATCCTATTTTTCCGATTCTTTTCACGAAGAAAAACCAACCGAAGACAGATATTTCCCAATAATTCACAATTCAACAAGCTTGAAATTTACCTTCAGGCGGTACTCCTGAACAAATTGCTCAGGCCTCTTGATTGCGGACTTGGCGATGTCTTTGTTCCTTTGTTTTCGAGATTCGATCTGCTCCCTCCTGTTAATAGCCCACTGATCATTGTTCTTCCTCTTCTTCAGCACCGTCTCCTCAACGTAATCAAGACGCTTCTTCCCTCGTCCGCCATCTCGAATCTAACCTAGAAATGATACAATCGAAAAGATCTCATCCAAAATCCATGGTGATCGTAATCGAAACGTCTAAAACCCTAAACACAATCGAAGTGGAGTAGAAAAGAAAGAGAAAAGTACCTGAATGAAGATTGCGGCCAGTGATGACCGCTCTAGGGTTAGGGTTTAGAAGAGGGAAATTGAGTACGATGGAGAAGAAGGGTTTATAGTTCACGGGTTTTGGTCGGTTATAGAATAGCGGGTCCCTTTCGATCCGACCCGATGTGTCCGATGCAAAAAACCCCTGAACTTTAAACGTTTTTCACTGGACCCCTGATATGTAATTAACAAATAACTAAAATGCAGTTAGGAGGGGGAAAACTCTGAAATTTAGATATTGTCATTTATAGACAGCACGACCCTCCCTCAAATGAGGTTTTCTCTCGGGGCCTATTTGGATAGAGGGGAATAGGGGAGAAGGGAAAGTAGGGGAGCCTATTCACCCCGTTTGGAAAGTTTTTAAGAGGAAAAATATTCCCCCTCATTCCCCTTGATTACCCTACAATCGGCTAAAATACCAGATTGGCATTTTAAATCGATCCTAAATGACAATAGAGCATTTTAAATAGCTCCGACTACAATAAGGCCTCATAATTGTTCAAAAGTGACAATAAGGCCCATATTTTCGCCGGACTCCGGCCAACTCCCCTCTCTCCTCCCTTCAAGCTCCCCACACCTCCATGGCTGACCTCCCCTCTCCCTCTCCCTCCCTGAACCCAAATCTATCAAACCCAACAACCAAAAATCTCTCGCCTTCACCCTCAACCTCTTCAACTCCTCCCTCGGAAGCTCTAACTCCGTCCTCGCCGCGGCTGCCAAGCCATGAGAAAGATAGTCCACAACATCAAAAACCTCAATAAAGCCGAACCCGAACCCCAACGAGAATTAGTTCAACAAGTCTTAGAGTTCAGAGAAGAGGAGAATGTGAATGTGCCGTGGGCGAGGGTGGAGGTGAGAATGGTGTTCAGGAGAAAGAAGGAGAGAGTGGCGACGAGGGCGGAGGTAAAGAGGTTGAGGGTGAAGGCGAGATGTTTTTGGTTGTTGGGTTTGATCGGTTTGGGTTCGAGGAGAGGAGAGGGAGGTCAGCCATGGAGGTGTGGGGAGCTTGAAGGGAGGAGAGAGGGGAGTTGGCCGGAGTCCGGCGAAAATATGGGTCTTATTGTCACTTTTGAACAATTATGAAGCCTTATTGTAGTCGGAGCTATTTAAAATGCTCTATTGTCATTTAGGGTCGATTTAAAATGCCAATCTGGTATTTTAGCCCCCTACAATCAATAGGAATTTGTTCCCCTCCAAATTGAGGTGGAACCTAGAAGATGAAAATTCACTTACCTTTCCTTCTCTTTTATCTCCTACTTTCCCTTAACTTCCCCTAACCCCAATGCAATCCAAACACACCTTCAAGAAAATTTGAGTTATTTGCAAACTACATAAAATAGATCTGGTGATAAGTGTTTAAAGTTCAGAGGGATTTTTTCAAAGACCCAAAGTTCAGGGGGCTACATGAGATAATAAAATATAAGAAAGGTTACATGCAAAAACCCCAAAGTTCAGGGAGTTTGTAAATTTAACCCTAAATTGAACTTCATCTAACTGATAAATAGGATCACATCTAATATGCAAGGCTATAATTGATTGCTCATACTAGTAGAGGATCGCTATTGCCAATATAGATTGCATCTAATAGAGACTACATTAGAGTTGAACTCAAGCTATGATGCAAACCCTCTTTTGTATTTTTTTGATTCAGGTGCCTAGCTTGTATATCCTCCAAAATTTTAGCATTTTCAAACCACTGTCAGTCCGCATAATTTTGTTAATTAATCCTCCAGCTTGTGATCTGATTGCAAATCAAACCCTTTCCTCGAATTAAATTGTATTGCCTAGCAAAACGAAACAGTGTTACTATTCTACATTTCTTCTTTCTCTTTCAAAAATTTTAGCAAACATTCTTAATTTCCTTTTATTCCTCCTCGGGAAAACCAGGGAGCATCTCTCTCCCTCTTAAGATTTGGATCTGATCCAAATCATCCAGAGAGAAGGGAGACTCTCTTTGGGGTGTTCCGGATCAATGGGAGAAACAAAGTGATTTGGGGGGCAGAAAAGGATAAAAGGGCGATTAATCATATCAGAGGAAAATTCTACTTCTATTCCCAAATATAATATGGGGGGAGAACATAAATTAAGGGGTAAACTGGAAAATATTATGCTTGAAACATAATTTTAAAAATATAAAAGATTTAGAGAATATACGAGTGAAAAAGTGGAAACCCTATAATACAAATTTATGATGCCAGATTTTTTTTTTTTAATTTGAATGATGTCTAACTATTTTGATCGAACTGATAAAGAACATGTATTATCCATCACTGGTATCGTAAAGGATCTAGAGAGATCGCAGGTCAAGATACTTTTTTTTTTTCTTTGAAACTCCATAACTTTTTTTAACAAGGGAAGGGAGGAGTTGGGAAGGTGACAATGCTAACCATCTACAAATTGTGTTTGTTTATATTTTTAGTAAGTGAGGGGAAATGTTTTGGAGGGTTAAGAAGAAACAAATTTCGTCAGTTTTCTAACCTTTTAAAAGTGGACAGAATGGGAGAGGATGGATTGAGTTTTAAGTGATCTTTTCTTAAAATTCCAAGATCCCTAGATTTAAGTCACATTTATCGTGTGGTTTCCCTCCCTTCTTATTCCCTACTCTAAACAAAAACAATTTAAGTGCACCCCTCTCCTTTCTAGTTATTTATCCAAATACAATTAGTTATGTCAGACATATGCCTTTTTCACTCCCTCTCTTTGGGATTACTACAATCATTCCCCTCCCCAACCCTCTTTTGTATCCAAACCCACCGTGAGGAGAAATTCAAGACAAGAGTTCAACCATGACTTGAGAACAACATTGTGAGCACTAATATTAGCAAGAGAATGACATACTTTGTTTCCTTTCCTACGAGTGAAAAGGAACCGTTTTGTGTAAAGCTTGCAGTCTTCATTTTGATGAGAACACAAATATGGCTGATCAATGGAAGACTTTCACCATCAAATGCTAAATCATCTAGCGCTATCTTAGCATCAACCTCAAATTCTACCATCGAGGCACCAATCCTACAGCCAAACCTCACACCTTGTAATAGGGCAACAACCTCCACCATTGCCCCTAACGAACCAGCAAAGCAACCTCCGCCGCAGGCCGCAACAAAGCCTCCATTGTGATCTCGGACCACTACATAGAAGCCCTTCATTTCACCTTGTTCAAGGAAAGTACCATCACAATTTACTTTCAACCAACCCACCGGCGGAGGTTTCCAACCCATCCTACGCTCTAATCGTACTCAAATTCGCTCAACTCGGCTACCCATGATCTCATGAATATAATCGTCGATCAGTTTTACTCAAATTTCACTCGTCATCACGACCTCTCCTAACCAGTAGTTATGCCGATTCGTCCATAGTCCTCATAGACAAAGCACACATTGAATGATCTCCACCGGATGAAGAAGATCCAACGCTTGGCACCACCAATCCAAAATGGAAAACATCGAGAGGAGGAACACATGTATTGAGAACGATAGGCTACTCCAAACCGAAACGGCTTTAGGACATTGTAATAAAATATGCCACTTGGATTCTTGTGCACGATCACAGAAAAAACATCCTCTAGATGCCTCAATACCTCTTTTACACAAATTAGACTTTGTGGGAATGAAGATATCTCCACATGAAGAGTTTCAATTTGGGTGGGATATCTAATTTTCATAGGGTGTGTTTGGCAATTATTTAAAACTGGGTCAAGACTGAACCTGGCCCAATTTTTTCTTACTTTGTGTTTGGATAAAACAAGTCCAGAATTGGCCCAGTTTTTTTTAAGCCAAATTTTGGCTTTTAAACGGGTTCTTTTCCAAACCACCCCCATATGGAATAACTCTAGTGCAGTTTAGAATAAAATCGGACCAGGATCAATCATGGCCCAGTTTTAAGGGTTTTGCCAAACTGACCCATACACTTTTCCAAGCATGAGTGAAACGAATACCCTCTAATAATCTTCGATCAAATCCGTCACCTCTCTCACACTATTGCTTAGCCACAAAGTAAGCCGTTTTGACAGAATAATAACCCGAAGAAGTTAAACTCCATTTCTGAATTTTGCATCATTACTATAGTATCTGGCAAAGGTGAACAAATACAATATAACTAATAAAAATGTAACGTAGAATTTGGATATGGATTTGCATCTACACTCTCTTAATTTCTTATGTATGTATTAATATAAAGAAGACACCCCTTTTTAAACGTACAGAAATTCAACTTAAAATTCACAGTCTAACATAATCAACATGTCATGGGCTTTGTAAAAACGCAATTAAAGAAAACCACCCAATTCTTTTTCTAAAAAAGTGTCTCAAATGTTCTCATGAGCCGAGCATCAAATTCTTCAAAAGAAGAAATGGTAGGAAAAAAAATTTGGTTAGAGGGAATTAGCGATTGATTTAAATGCCATCTTAGGAATAAAATGTCACGGTAGAAGCACAATATCTTTAAACTTGTGTGTACTTTAGAAGTGGCGGGGTCAGGATTTTGTCTCAGTGGCATCACCATATAACTTATCAATTCATTAAAAATAAAAGCATTGATGATAAAACAAAAAATCAAACGCATAAATTACTCTTCATTGCAATAAAAACAGTCATACATCAAATACTTTCACAACTGTTGTCGACAAGTTTTCATGTTATGAAACACTCAATAATAGGCTCATTACTAATAGTATTAAATTCGTCTTTCTCAATAAATGTCACCAGACAATCATTCATCTACATATTTAATTGTTATATATTTAAGATTATGAAAGAAATTAGGAATTAATAAAATTCTTACCTAATTGAAGCCGAAAAATTGTCATGATCTTCAGAGAAAAAGGAATCGAATGCGTGAAAGGAAATAAAGTCGTACGGGTGTTCACCTCTCCAAACTCGACCAAAGTAATAAAATACATGGAAATTTTTTGAAAAATACATTTTTTTTGAAAAATAATTAGCAAATCTGACTTTTTTGCTAAATAGTTAGCAAAATCGACATCTTTTTGACCACGTCATCAAGGCTGGTAAAAAAGAGGTCGATTTTGTAAAAAATTATTTTTAAAATACACAAGACAAGTAGTCCCGTGTAATTAGCAATTGCTAAATATGAGATTGATTAAGCCTAGAATATACAAGGGACTACCAGTCCCGCATATTCTGCATTCACAACTAGAAAATATACGGAACTAGTAGTCCCGTGTATATTGAAGTTATAATTCAATTAGTAGTCTGACAAGCTTTTCACATTTGTCCATGAATGACTATATATAGTACACTTCTAAAATAAATATCTAGAATCAAACAAACAAGCAGCATATATATACAGGATCAACACGAAACAAGAGTGTGCTCTATTGTCTAGTGGTGAGAGTCTTCGAATGAATGAGGCTGGCTTCACTTTTTATGGTAAGCCACCGCTGATGCTGCTGCTAGTTCAACTGGAATATTGCCGGAGTCTTCACGGTCGGCGATCCTCCGTCCTTGCTAATTTGGTGTTGGCGTAACCTTGTGGAGATGAGAGTGGACTCATCGTAAGGAGCAACGCCGAGGCGGCAGCTTAGGGATTGGATCCATCGAGATCGGGCCACTTGGAGGGGAGAGAGGACAACGTCTGATCGAGGAAGTCGTCATGGACATGGAGGGTAGGGTTAGGGTTAGGGCTTTGGATCTGGTTGTCTTGGAGAGTGGCGCCATTGAGGGCAGAGGCCTTGGCTTGCATTTCTCTACTGCAGGGCTGCATGGATACTAGTGTTAGGGTTAGGGTTAGGGTTTTGAGATCTAATGAGAAGAGAGTGGATTGTGAGGGAGCTTGAAGAGAAGAGGAGGCATTCAGAGACTCCCCCTACGAGAAATTAACTGATTCATCTTCAAATAAGTTGATTTGTGGAATTTATAGCTTTCATATATAGACGGGACTAGTAGTCCCGTATAAATCATAATAATCGGATTAACTTTAATTACAGATCACTAATTACATGGGACTACTAGTCCCGTATATTTCGAAGACTATATCTTGCAAAATCGACCTCTTTTTGGCCAGTCTTGATGACATGGCCAAAAAGAGGTTGATTTTGCTTATTATTTAGCAAAAGGGTCATTTTTACTAATTAGTTTTCAAAAAAGGTCTTTTCTAAAAAAATCTCCAAAATAAATTTATTGAATCCTGACAATGGCTTGGAGTCTTGGACCTGTGTCGCTCGATTCGGTTTATGTTTCGCGGCTAATAACTATGGTTTAATTTACAATATTGTCCATCAATTAATTTTAATTACCTATTTTATTAGGTTTCTTCTAATTACCATGTAGCGTTCAATTTACAATAAACTCCATCAAGTGATTATAATTACATATTTAATGCTATTCTAAAAGTATGTTAAATATTAAAACATTTCTTTCAAAAACGCCCTCAAACACACATACAGACATAAAACATACATAAGCATAGTCAATATCACTTATTAAGGGCCAGTTTGGTATTATTTTTTTAGGGTGATTTTGCTTTTTTTTAAGAAGAACCTAATAATGGTATTTGATGAAACTTTTTTTGGCATGCATACTGCTTTTGCTTTTAATGGGTGCTTTTAAAAGCAATTTCTATTTTTTTAGTTTATATACTATATATACATTTTATTTTTAACAATGATAATTGAGCATAGTTCTACCAAATATATTTCTTGTTTTTAAGTAGTTTTTTCATATTTGATTATCAAACTGTTATTTTCAGCACCTTATATAAGTTGCTTCTATAAACAGCTTTTATGAGCAACTTAGTATAAGCTCCACCAATTCCAAATTGGCCCTAAATGTCGAAAAAACACATACATACATAAAACACATATACATATACATATTAATGATCATTTATTAAATATTCTCATAGTTGTATGAATAATCACCAAATTTTTATTATTTATCAAAATTCTTCCATTACTGACGTTTGCACAGATCAAATTCATTGCTCTTATGAAGGAAGTTTAGTGCTTCTACATCAAGACATGAAATATCTCTAAATATTAACATATAGTTAAGCATGGCCAATTGACAGAAAGGTAAAATAATTGAAAAAAAGTAGAGGATTTTACCCAACAATCTCGATTTATACTTTCCAAGACATGAAAGGGCTGCTCCTCAGCCTCGTAGTAAGGATTAAGACAATCATTCCTCCGTACCAAGCATCCAAGAGATGAGCTAAAATTGTTAGCCCATTGCCCGGTTGGAATCCCGTTGTGTCCCCACCTTACAATTGCATGAAAGCTATCCAGTGGTAACTTTTTTTAAAAATTACTTCCCTGGCGTACTTTTTTCTTAAAGAGTTTATCTCCTACAATAAAGAAAAAATATTTGTAGAAGTTATAAATATATCAAAACTATTATTTATTCAACCTTAAGCTCTCGAATTCAATTTAATTATCAAAGACTCAAAAATAATTGTGTTTCACTTGTTAATGAATAAATTAATATAAATAATAGTTCAGCTCCAACTTTTTTAAATATTCCTCATATTAAGCCATGAGGCAGAATCATAAGTGCTAAACATCCAACAATTAGTAGAACTATTATCTTTATTTTTAAGACACTTTCTCCAATTGTGAATCATGCCCAACCAAGTTAAAAATATGTTTACTATACATACATCTCCAAAGTTGTGGACCCATGAAGACCAAGTTTTGGACATATCCTTTTAGAGAAATAAGCAAGTGGGTGAGATGTTTAATTAGTCTCTATATCTCTTATTTAGGACTAGTTAACTACTAATATACACAAGCCTTATTAAAATATCTCATGTGTTTTGAAGAATACAGACAAGATAGTATGTAGACCTTCGGGGACATTTTTATGGCTTGTAGGTTTGGTTTTATTATCTTCTCTCTAATGAAATAGAACGAAATATTTGTTATGCACTATAATACTAGACAAGCATTTATGGTATCTATAGTAACTAAAAAATGTATAAGTTAATAAATGATTAAACTCACCAAATCTTTGTCTGATTTTAGTTTTTGCATCAGCTAATATCTCATCAATCTGCGGCCTCCAATCATCCAACCGTTTTTGGCCAATTTGTATTTCTCCATCTGCTTGAGACTGTACCCCTCTGCAGATCTTTGGTAAAACCAGCTCAATCCAGGAATGTATGCTTGAAGTACTACTGGAGGATCTGCATATAATGGTACGGGCGATGTCTCATCCTCGCCCTCACCTAAAGAAATAAAAGAAATAAATTATTATTGTGCATATATCATGAATAATAAATACTTAACTTAAACTAAGCTATACCTCCGATCTCTGGAGATGATGATGGCTCTTCCTCGGGGGATTGGTCTTGATCGGGGCTTTCGAATAGCCTCCTACTCAAGTTTTTAGACATCTGCAAGTTGAATAAATATACAAAATTATATATTATAGATGCAATTTATATTGGCCAAAATAAAAACAAGATATATTATTGCGATATTAAAATTTTCATTTCACAGCAAGTCTGTAGGAATCTGCAAGTTGAATATACAAAAGAAGATATTACATATTTATATGCAATTTATATTGTTCAAAAGGTAAATAAGATACATCGTAGTGATATTAAAGTTTTTATTTTACAATTTACAAACTAAAAAAATGTTACATGAAGACCCTACTACAACCAATTATTTTTTAGCTTCTATTAATGTCTATGATAATATTTGGAATGTCTGTCCGAGTCGTTGGAGCATCCGTATCAAACACTACGTTTTGAGGGTATGAGAATTCCATCTTTATATCAACTGTCCCTCCATCTATCAATACGAAGAATACCGATCCATGATTTGTCGGGAACTATCCTCATCTGTATGATATATATAATATTATTAATTAATGAAATTGAGCATAATTAGGTAATGTGAAATTTTGTTATTAACGCATCAAATTAATGGTTGGGTAATATTAACTGTTTTCACAACATCGAGGCAATACAAATTATAATATTCTCGGAGGGGGAATTGCCAGAACATAAATTATGTGGAAGTAAAATCTAACACTCATATTTTCAATAAGATACTTTAACGGCTGTCATAGGAAATGGATCTATCCCATTAGGAATATAGTAGTGTCTACAACTACCTTTACATACTTTATGCGTTTTTATTTCTTGAAAATTTCGGCAGCACCTACCCACTGTTCTCCGAGTACACTGTACGGATGTTATAATGCGTATCAATGATCGATAATAGATCGATACACAAAACAACATACGATTATTGTACACGGAAAACAATGCAGTACGTGTTATCAAAATTTTCAAGGAATAAAAATACATAAAGTATACAAAGATAGATGATACACTACTGTATTCCTAACCTGTATGAGAAGGGGAATCCTCCCAGACAGATCTAATAATTATTGCATGTAGATCATGCTCCTAACATAAATCACGTTATTCTCTTTAGATATAAAAAGTATTTTCACATCCAACTAGAATTGTGTGCGTTTATATTAGAAGAGATTCACATCCAACATTATTAGACGGGAAACTAGGGTAACGACTTTCAATTCATATAATCATGATATATAACACAATACAATATTATATATCTAACTAAATTGAATGCATCAATAACAACGAGAATCATTTATCATAACAATCACCGCTTAATTAGAGTATTAGACTTATGGTAATATAATCATGATTGTATTAGTGTTATTTAAGGATAAAGTCCAGTTTACTTTGAATTGGATTGAAATGATAATACGACTAAAGTTAGTTTAGTTAGGATGATAGACTAGAGTCATATAATATTATTAGCATTAGGCTTATTTTTATTGAATATCTTTATAGTAATATTTAATATGGTTAGTTAGGACCAATGGCTAAAGTTAAGTTATTAAAAGTTTTATATTTAAAAGAATGATGGTACTTAAAGTTAAGTTACTTTGTTGATCATATTAAGTTTAAAGTTAGTTTAATTACGGTTCTAGACTTAGGGTAATGTAATTAGGTTTAGTATTAGGATTATTTTCGATAGTTAGTTCATAGAGTTAGGATTAGAGTTATATATATTTAAATTAATTACTTAGATCTAAGATTAAGATCAAATTTGAGTAAAAGTTAGTTGAATTAGGGGTCATTACTAATTGATTAGATTTGTTTAATTAGGGTTATTAAATTAGGAATAGGCCAACTAAAGTTTAATTAGTACTATTATATACGGGATTAGGTTAAGAAAAGGATAAAAGTATATTATTGTAGATTATTAAAGTTAAGATTAGGGTTATTAAATTAGAATTAGGGTTACTATTAGGATCAGATTTGGTAGATTAATTTAATTACGTTATTAATGTTAGGATTAAAGTAGATTATTGAGTTATTAAAGTTAGGATTAAAGTTATTAAAGTTAAATTAATTAATTAGAGATAGAAAATGCTAAATTTTGGATTAAAGTTAGTTGAAAATATGTTATACACTTGGGTAGATAAGTTTATTTGGCTAGATTTGATGAAAATTAAAGTTAGGGTTAGATTAGGGTTACCAAACTTCAAGTAAGCTTAATTAGGATTATATGCTTAAGATAATGTTATTGGGGTTATGATGAAGATCAATTTGGGTAGATCATTGTAATTAAGGTTAGATTAGGTTTTTTAATTTCAATTTTTCAAATAGGAGTATTTCATAACCCATAAAATTGTAATAAAAATTAGAAATTAGTAAAAGATAATACCTTGAGTAGATCACGGCGACTGAGTCACTGGGCGGCTAGGAGGTCAGCGGCGGCTCGGCGGCAAGGCGAAGGGCTAATGTGAGAATATGACAGAGGCGGCAAAGGTGGAGGGCGGCGAAGGCACACGGCGAAGGTGGAGGGGGGCGACTTGCTCAAGACACCGGCGGCGAAGGCGGTAGCGGCGGAGAAGGTAAGTGTGCGACGGCGGAGGAGGTAATTTCTAGGGTTTACTGTGTGTAAAAATGTCGGGGCTGGTAAAAAATAGTTATATAGCCCACATCAGCGATGTTTAAGCCCGTCAGCGATGTTTAAATCGCTGACGGGAGTCGCACACCGCTGACGGCTACATCCCTGACGGGAGTTGTCGTCAGTAATGTATACATCGCTGACGGCAAGCTCCTGTCAACGATGTAGCCGTCAGCGTTGCTGTTATTTCTACTAGTGTCCACCAACTCTTGGTACACTAAATATAAATTTATTTGCACTAATGATAAAAAATGTTACAATTATTCCTCTCCCACCAAATCACTATAAATAACAATAAAATTTTATCACACTTCTCCAATCAACATTCCAATTCATAATTAAAATTTAGATAGGGTAGAAAAGAGTCAAATCTAGCTTAGATAGGGAAGAAAAGAGCCAAATCTAGCTCGCTTTTCTTCTCGCTGCTTCAGCATCCTCGAGCTCGCTTTCTCTATAATCTTTATAATTTTCATATTCTTTTCTTGATCAACATTGCTATGCATTGAGATTTTTAAGGTGTTCAATTATTTTTTACCTTTTTTTTGGAGATGATGTGAATATATGTGATTCATTTAATAAATAATAATTAAAGTTTCTATCCATTTTCACATTTTGATTTTTGTCTCAAACTATGTTCGTGCGGGATTTTGTTAACTATGAGGTTTTTGATGATTCCTTACATGATTACATGCATTGAATTAAAGGAGAAAAAAGAAACTCCTGTCTTATTTATGTAGCTTATCAGTTTGAGGCTAAAATTATTCTATATAAATAAGTTAATTACTATTAATTAAATAAATAATTTAATAAATAGCTAAGTTAATTTAATAAATTATAAGGTACCTATGTGCTTTTAGCCTTTGGAAAACCCTTAAATTTGTGCATTCCTTAGTTAATATCACTTAACTCACAAAATGTCATAAAATCCTACTAATCTTTAGCGATCTTAGTAAGTCCCCTTGAACTTTCAACAATTGTCAGAAAACTCTTCTTAATGGCATTAATCTGACTTTGTTCTTTTCACATGTAGGTAAATTTATGCGGTGATATTTTTACCAATGAAAATTGTATTTTACGCTTTTAGAGTGTTTTTCAACAATGTTAAAAGTTGAAAGGGTTTTCCTGAGAACCCCAGAACTTAAGGAGGTTTCGTGTTATTTTAAAAGTTCAGAAGTTTATTTGGAGGCGTTTGTTGAATTTACCCTAAATAGCATGTATAAACTTATGACTGGGAAATTGATTTGATATCTAATAAATTATCGTTTGTAAATCAAACTAATTTGAAATACTACATATAATAAAAATATACATTAGGTACATAAAATTATCATTGCATATAAATAGGAAAATGAAAACACGTGCAATGCACGTGCACCATACCGGTGAGTATAAAAATAAATTGGGGTATGAAAAGAGACAAAAGTAATGGCAACTTACACATTTGGTTTAAAAAATACATTTTATCTAATTACTTAGAACAAAAATAGAGCTAACAATAATAAAATATAGCAACTTATATTGTATATCAAATTGTTGAATACAAAGTGGTTTAAATTAATTCAATAGAGTATTTTGGATTTTTGGAGTGATTTTAAAAGCAAATGGGTTTAAAAGTAGATGGCTGTAAGTTTTGAGTTTATAGGCAAAAAAATCCCTTGTTGAGGGGTTGGTTGATGCGTTTATAACTAAACAAGATTAAGACTTTGGTGTATAGACAAAAATTCATCTACGGTTCCAATGCAACGTCATTGCTGTGGAAAGATGAAAACATAACCACTTTGTATTTCAGTCCAAGAGTAATTTTGAAATTGCGTGAGTTTAAAAGTAAATGGAGATAAAAGTTTGAATTTATAGGTGAACAATCATAGTAAAACTTTTGAAATTGGTGAAGTTAAAAATAAATGGATAGTTGTTGAGTTTAAAGGCAAGAAAATAACTTTGAATAGCGATAGGTTAAAAATAAATGGAGGGAAGTTTTGGACTCGAAGGCAAAAAATAAAAAATAAAAAGTTAATTGGGAGTATTGTAACTATAAACAATGCACAACTATAATACAAGTTCCAATAGTTTTAGTATATATAGTAATATAATTTTTTCAATAAAGACCATCATAAAATGAGTGCACAACTATCTAACATTAGTTGAAATTGTTCTTGAAAGAATAGAAAATTACATTAAAAAAATAAAAATGGATACATGTGCAACGCACGTGCACCATACTAGTTTTATAATAATCACTATCACTACTTAATTAAACTAGTATAATGTACGTGCTTTGCACGTGAATGTACATGTTTTAAATTTTAAATTTTTATTAAATAGTAAAACTATGAGTTAATAAATAAAATTGTATAATAAGATTGCTTAAAAGAAATATATGAATTACTTATTATTGTGTAGTTATTGTAATTGAATATTTTTCTTATAATGATCGCCCTGTTAACCTTTTGTTAAATAAGTCCTCAAATCTAAAATTGTTCTTAAATAAAACTGTCAATTCTATAAGTTCTCTTAAATATGCATATCCAACTTGAAAGTTGTTAACTTAACTCTAAATTAACTAAGTTGCATTAATCTTGCTAGCTTTTTCTTGATGTTCCCTAGATAGTTATACTTGATACATGCAACATATTGCAATAGGTACTTCTCATTATAATTATTTAATAGGGTAAATTACACTAAACCCTTATGAACTTTCAGCCCATATGAACTTTTAAAATTACACTAAACCCCTAATTACTTTTCTATTTCAAAGAAGACCCCCAATAACTTTCTGAATTTTGCAGATAACCCCTATCAATTAGAACCAGAAAATGGCACAAAAAGGCATTTTGAAAGTTATTGGGGTTTGGTGTAATTTATCTAAAAGATACTGGAGGCTTTCTACAAAAGTTACTAGGGTTTAGTGTGATTTTGAAAGTTCATAGGGTAATTCTTGTAAAATGCTAAAAGTTCATGGGGTTTACTGTAGTTTACCTTATTTAATATTATAATTCTTAGTTCAAGTAATACTATTAAAATAATTTTACTGTCAGTATACTATAAAATATTTATCTAATTTAATTTTTTAATTATGCTTAAATAATTTAGTACTATAAATATTTTAAATATTTTTATTATACTATCATTAACAATTAATAGTACTATTATTAATAGTGAATAATTTTTGTAAAAAGTTAGTTTTCAATCATTACCAAGTATAGATTATTCAAGATCGTAGTAATCTTTGAGAAAATACTATAAAAATAATATTAAATTATTTATTTAATAAGATAATACTAAATAAATAGTGTAATTCATAATTTATGTGATATTATTAAAATAATTACACTATTTATGTGATTCAAAATTTATTCAACTTATTTTATTGCTCATTGAATTAGAGTATAATAATTCAATTTAATTGGCTACTATTAATAATTGTGTATACTTATTTTATAAATTATTTTATTTTATTATTTTTAAAAATTAATAGCTATAATATTATTGATAATTATAATTATTTAGGAAGTTGAGGAGGTGCATAATTAATTAGAGGTTATATTTATTTAATGAAAGATTAATTAGAGATAATGGCATAGTTAGAATTTATCAAAATTTGAGAGGGCAAAAAGGAAATTAAAAGTTTTAGCACCCCAATCCTCTTTTTATAGTAGTATAGATTATCACGATTGTATTTGGAAACTGTAACACCATTGGACGCTATCTAGTATCTAGCTCCATCACTGTAATTTCGCAAAATAATATAGTTCAGATTTTTCATATTTCATATTGATTTCCTCCAATACCAAAAGTGTCAAATTTATTCATCAGATCACACTTATCTCAAATTGTCTTCAATCTATTCGTTACAATATTTAAATATTAATGGGTTGTTATACTTCTGTTTGATACTTTGTCATACGTAAATGAATATATTTACAAACTACAATAAGAAAAGATCTGTGAAGCTCATGCCATAGCTATTTTGCCACCCATAACACATGAACTTGATTACTTGCATTTATTTTGCATGACTAGAAAAACAAGCTTGATTTAAAGCATGTTTGGCAACTACTTATTTTTTGATTCCTTATAAGTTACTTATTACTTATTTCCAAAACTTCTTATAAGTTTCAAAACTCTAGATCTCACAACAAGGTTTTGGCAATGTTGTCGAGGAATGTATTCTTGCAACAATAATTTTCAAAACTCTAGATTTCTCACAAGAAGTTTTTGGTACAGGTGATAGGGAACGTGCAATAACAGTTCAGATTTCCTATCTCATCTGTTTTTTTTTACGGAAAGAAACAGGGTAATTTCCCTGTTCATGTATCATATATAATCAAAAATACCTATCTCTTCCTTGAAGTCAATACCCTAAGTATCTAACAACTTCACCCCTAAGAATAGAGAGAGGACCCTAGCCGTCACCTATTACATGTGATAAGGAGAATTATTGGACTTAGGATAGAGAGGTTCAAGAAGAGGATAAACGGTAGAGAATACAGGAATTGAGCTAACACCAGGCTCTGGATAGTTGGAGCTTACTAAGAGCTCATATTTACAACACAACCAAAAGATAAAAACAATATTGTAAGATAATAATTACACAAGTTTGTTTGATTATGCCTTCAATCCAAAATTAGAAGTTGTCCCCGACACAAGCCATGTCGTGGGAGGAGGGGTCTTCATGCAGTAGCAATTGATTAATCCCCTTCTCAATCACGATTCTGTGAATAGCAGCAGCTCTCTTTGATGCTAAATTACATGTCCACAACATAATGAAATAAGAGATATTAGAGGCTAATACCCTCGGTGAAGTCCCAGTGTCGTTGAATATTAGATTGTTTCTTGCCCTCCATAAGCACCAACACAGAGTAGGGAAGAGGATGTTCCAAAGTTGTCTATCTTCTTTGCTGTCTAGGAAAAGCCCTTTGGACTCTACAATGTAGCTGAAATCCTGAAGAAGAGGAGATCGCTGCAGGAAAGATAAGAAGAATGACCATAACTGGATCGTGTATGGACAACTGAGGAAGAGGTGGTCATCACTTTCAGGGCAATTATTACATAGGGAACATGTAACATCCCCTGTCCACCCTTTTTTGCTAAGGTTTAGCTTAGTATTGAGCTTTCTCTTGAGAAGGATCCATAAGAAAACTTTCACTTTGGTTGGGGTGACTGAGTTCCAAATGAAGCCAAAATCACTTGCCTGCGTAGAAATGCCACTGATGAGGGTGTACAAGGACTTAACTGAGAATTCCCCTGAAGGATGAAAAGCCCAACATACCACATCCTTATCAAGGTTAGGGAGGGGAGGTAGCTTAGTGAGATGGCCTTTAAGAGCTTGGACGTCTTTAATTTCAAAAATAGATATAGGCCTCCTGATCAGAGGCTGCCATCTTCATATGTTGTTATGAAGGAGGCCTTGGGATCTAACGCTGACATTGGATGAAAGAGCAAGATTGTATGCTTCAGGGAACATAGATGCTAGAGAATTGGGTCCTGACCATTTGTCTTCCCAAAATCTCACAGAGGAGCCTCTTCCTACTTTCCAGTGAACTAGACTTCTCAAGGCCTGGCTAGAAATGAACGTGTCTTGCCAAAATCTAGAGGCTGAGCAGCCTGGTAGTGTGCAGCTAGGATTAGGGTGAGAGGGTGAATACAATGTGTTTAGAAGTTTACCCAGGAAAGACTCATTATGGAGTACCTTCCACATCCATTTAGATATAAGAGCAAGATTAAAATCTTGGAGATTGAGAATGACCAACCCCCCAACATTCTTAGGTTTGCAGATAATATTCCATTTAACTAGGGTTTTATAGGGGGAGCAGTTATCTTTTCCACCCCATAAGAAGTTCCTTCTTATTTTGTCCATAGCTTTGGTTAACCAAGAGAGGAGTTTGAAAAATGACAAGTAGTATAGGGGAATGGATGTTAGAACTGAGTTAATAAGGATAAGTCTACCTCCAATGGAGAGTTACCTACTTTTCCACATTGATAGCCTCTTAGACATTTTATCTAACAGGGGTTGTCAGTCTTGCTTGGTGAGAGTTCCTTTTTTCAATGGGATACCCAGGTAGGTGAAGGGAAGAGTGGGGGGAGGAAAGGGTGCAGTTAAGAGTATTTGCTAGGGTGGCACCTTTGGTATGTGACTTTCCAAAGTAGAAGAGATTGGATTTGGAGTAGTTGATGCCCATGCCTGAAATGTTTTCAAACATGTATAGGATGGATTTGAGCACCGTGAAATCTGAGGATGTTGCTCTACACATGATGATGGTATCATCAGCAAACTGAAGGGAGCGGACATTGTTGAGCTCTCCTTTAAGGTGAAGTTCAGAGAGATCTCCTCTGTCTACACTGGAGTGAAGCATTCTGTTGAGAACATTAGCTGCTAGGATGAAGAGCAGAGGTGAGAGGGGGTCACCTTGCCTCAATCCTCTGCAAGAGCTGAAAAATTGTGTGGGGGTGCCATTGATCAAGATGACTGACTTAGAGGAGGAGAGCATATCTCTGATCCATTGGCACCATTTGGTGCCAAAACCTCTAGCCCGGAGCAAACTAAGAATAAAAGACCAGCTGATACAATCAAATGCCTTTTTGAAGTCAATTTTAAGCATACAGTTCTCTATACGCTTGGAAGAACAGGAGTGGAGGGGCTCATGTGCAATTGCACAGGAGTCTAGGGTTGATTTGCCACTTTGAAAAGCAGATTGGGTTGGGTCCACCAGGGAGGGTAGGTAGGGGGCAAGTCTGTTAGCTAGAACTTTGGTGAAGATTTTAAATAGTCCATTAAGAAGACTGATAGGTCTGAAGTCCTTGACCTGGCAGGCTCCTTCAACCTTGGGAATGAGAGAGATAAGGGAGAAGTTGATTGAGTGAAGGGTTGAGGAGTCTGTGTGGAGAGCTTCAAAGACATAAAAAATGTCCTCTTTAATAGTCTCCCAAAACTCTTGGTAGAAGAGTATTGAGAAGCCATCAGGCCCAGGACATTTATCTGGGTGGAGGCCGAACATAGCACACTTGATTTCTTCTTTGGAGAAGGTATTATCAAGATTGAGAAGACCAGACACAGGGTTGGGGTAAAGATGGGGCCAGTCAACATCGATAGGAGATTGATACTTGGCTGAGAAAAGCTCTTTGAATAAGTTAAGGAAGCACATTTGTTTGTCTTTTTCTGAAGTGATGATTTGATCATTGTGGGTGATGTTGGGGATGAAGTTTTTCCTCCTATTGAAAGAGGCAGACTTATGGAAGAAGAAGGTGTTGAAGTCTCCTTCCTTGAGCCAGACTATTCTAGATCTTTGACGCCACACAATTTCCTCTTGTTTGGCAATCTCAGCCAGCTTAGACCTAAGCTCATTCCTTAAGGAAGACTCAGCTGAAGAGAAAGGTCTGTTGTCAAGGGTAGCTTCTAGAGATTGGAGGGAGTGAAGGATAACTTTTTTGGAGTTTTGAATGGACCCAAAGATGTGCTTTTTCCACCATTTGAATTTTTTTTCAGAAGATTGAGTTTAAACTTGAATGTTGCGAATGGGTTAGCTTGATGATAGAAGGATGCCCAACAATCATATATGAATTCTCTAAAGGATGGGTGAGAGAACCAAACCTTCTCAATTTGGTTTGGGAATAGGGGCTCCTGAGTCCAAGAGAATGGGAATGTGGTCAGAGCATGAAGCTGGGAAAGCGTATTGGATTAAGGTTGGGAAAGAAGATTTGAAGACTCCATTGATGAGGAATCTATCAAGTCTAGCAAGAATGGGGTTTTCCCTCATGTTGGACCATGTAAATTGTCTTCCACTTAGTGGAATATCCATGAGGAATAGGGAGTCAACTACAGTTTTGAAGGAATTGATTTCCCTTATAGAACTAGTCCTACATTTCCTTTCCCTAAGACTAAGGGTCACATTAAAGTCCCCAAAGAGAACCCAAGGCAATGGGAAGATTGAATGGATTCTTTTAAGTTCCTACCAAAGGACTTCCCTCTCCTCTCTCTAACACGGGCCATAAACTGTGGTTGCAATAAATTTCCAATTAGAAATTTTGTGGAGAAGGACAACAGAAATAGAGAAAATACCTATATAAGAATCAGTACATTCATAGATGCAATTGTTCCAACCTAGAAGCACACCACCTCTAGACTCTTCAGCATCTAGTTTTAGCCAAGAGTTGATTCTATTATCACCCATAGCTATCAAAGTTCTATTATTCACTGAATTGAGTTTGGATTCCTAAAGACCCACAATGTCAACTCCTGAAAAAAGGATAGAGTCCTTGACTAATCTCCTCTTGGTGGGGTTATTTAGCCCTCTAACATTCCACGAACCTATCTTCATAGATAACATATACTTGAACAACACAACAGACAACCAATAAAGGCCAACGATCCTCCTATGAAGCTTGGGCGATCAGCTTCGCTCTTTCTACCACTAGAGCCTTGATGTCGCTAACCGCCTCTAATGAAAGGGGTTAGAGTACCCCACAGTTGGCAGCAATAGATGAAATAGAATCTAGCGACAAAGCATTAATTGGTAAGCAAGGGGTAGAAGAAGAGATTGACTGACCCTTTTTGAGCTGCAAATGGGGTAGAAGAAGAGATTTCCTATCTCATATTGATTTCCTCCAATAGCTAAAGCATCAAATTTATTCTTAAGAAGACCAGAAAGATCAAAATTATCTAACATTTTATTCAGTCTATTATTAGAATATTTATTTAAATATTAATGGGTTCTTTTTCTTTTGTTGTCACGCACTACGAAATATAAAGAAAAGTTTTGTGAAATTCATGCCACAGCTATTTTGCCACCCATAAGATATGAAATTGCATACTTGCACGGATTTTGTATGATTAGAAAACAAGCTTGATTTACTTGTGACCTAACTGTTTAGCTTAAATTTATAATGTTTTGTATGACTAAAATTTTCCTATATATACAACTGGACTAAGTTATCAAGAAACATTTCTCAAACATAAAAAATAATAAAATAATTATATGAAGGAAAAAAAAATTGTAGGACAAATTTAGAAATGTATAATTCACAAATATAGCATCCTTCTCCTTATTCAAGGATAAGTGGAGAGGAGTAAACATGTAACATTTACAGCATAGCATAAATGCCGTTACCTAAAACTTGCATTTATATGGGTTCATGACTTGATGGCCATAGGCTTTAACAATAATTGTGGATAGACCCCCTGTAGTATCACCTAATTGGAGATAGAGCTCCTATAGTTCTACTTTTATGGATAGACCCTCTGAGCGAATATTTTATTCTTAAAAGAGTCGATATGGGAAAAAAATGTTTTATAGAGGTGGATAAACCCCTCGTAGTTCTAGCCGCATTGGGGCAAATATCATATGGGTCTCTCCGCATCAATACAACTAAGGGGGCCTATCCACAAGTAGATCATACTAAAGGGGGTCTATCCTCAATTAACCTGATTATTTAGAATTCTATACTGAGACAGTTGTCCATATGACCAAATTCTTATGTGCAGGCATACTTGTAGGTGAATGTGAACGCCAGATTTGCTTTTCCAAACGCCTTCAAAAATTTTGCTCTAACAAAGACAACTTCCAAACTTGCGGCCCCTTAATGGAAAAATTTAAGTGCCTACACCTCTAATGAAAGGGGTTAGAGTACCCCACAGTTGGCGACAATAGATGAAATAGAATCTAGCGACAAAGCATTAATTGGTAAGCAAGGGGTAGAAGAAGAGATTGACTGACCCTTTTGAGCTGCAAATGGGGTAGAAGAAGAGATTGACTGACCCTTTTGAGCTGCAAATGGGGTAGAAGAAGAGATTTCCTATCTCATATTGATTTCCTCCAATAGCTAAAGCATCAAATTTATTCTTAAGAAGACCAGAAAGATCAAAATTATCTAACATTTTATTCAGTCTATTATTAGAATATTTATTTAAATATTAATGGGTTCTTTTTCTTTTGTTGTCACGCACTACGAAATATAAAGAAAAGTTTTGTGAAATTCATGCCACAGCTATTTTGCCACCCATAAGATATGAAATTGCATACTTGCACGGATTTTGTATGATTAGAAAACAAGCTTGATTTACTTGTGACCTAACTGTTTAGCTTAAATTTATAATGTTTTGTATGACTAAAATTTTCCTATATATACAACTGGACTAAGTTATCAAGAAACATTTCTCAAACATTAAAAATAATAGAATAATTATATGAAGGAAAAAAAAATTGTAGGACAAATTTAGAAATGTATAATTCACAAATATAGCATCCTTCTCCTTATTCAAGGATAAGCGGAGAGGAGTAAACATGTAACATTTACAGCATAGCATAAATGCGGTTACCTAAAACTTGCATTTATATGGGTTCATGACTTGATGGCCATAGGCTTTAACAATAATTGTGGATAGACCCCCTGTAGTATCACCTAATTGCAGATAGAGCCCCTATAGTTCTACTTTTATGGATAGACCCTCTGAGCGAATATTTAATTCTTAAAAGAGTCGATACGGGGGGAAAAATGTTTTATAGAGGCGCATAAACCCCTCGTAGTTCTAGCCGCATTGGGGCAAATATCATATGGGTCTCTCCGCACCAATACAACTAAGGGGGTCTATCCACAAGTGGATGATACTAAAGGGGGTCTATCTTCAATTAACCTGATTATTTAGAATTCTATACTGAGACAGTTGTCCATATGACCAAATTCTTATGTGCAGGCATACTTGTAGGTGAATGTGAACGCCAGATTTGCTTTTCCAAACGCCATTTTGCTCTAACAAAGACAACTTCCAAACTTGCATAATGGAAAAATAAGTGCCTATCTAACATGCCCAATTGATCATCTTCCTACTTGATGCAAATACCTTAATGAGGATATATGCTCTATATGTTGCCGAAAACTTTTTTACAACCTGAAGCGTTTCCACAACTTTATAGCAACTATCGCCGACTCCTTGCCACTAAACAGATTCCCCCGTCAAAAATCGAAGCTCCTTTACCAAAAGAACGGCAGCAATTGCTCCATATCGATATAAATATCATTTCAGTGAATATATTCTCCCCTCGGTTTTCTATAAAAAGAGAGCCAAGCTTCCCATAACTCTCAATCCGTCATTATTACACAATGAGAAGATCAGTAATGGCTCCTCATCAGACGCAACACCTCAACCAGGGCTCAGATGACTATTGTGCATATATCACCAATATGGAGAAGCAAACGAGCATGTGTGAAGGACCTCACTTCCCTAATCTTCACAATATGTTCCATGACGAGAAGCCGAAGATTCAGAAACCTAAGGCTCAAGGGAAGATGTTGGCTACTGATGGACGATTTGGCCGAGCTGAGCATATCGAGTATGAGATCAGTGGAACGAGTTGTGAGGAGGAAGTGAAGGTGCATATGTGAAGCACAATCATAAAAGAAAAGGTGGATATAGTGCATATACTAGATATTGTGAGCTACGTATGAATGTTTTACTTTATGTTGTTGTATGAGCTGAGAGATTTCCAGGTTTATGAATAAATTGGTATATTTACGTTTCCTTTGCCTTTACAATCAGATCATTGAATTGTTTTTTTATAGTAACAATTCACATGTCCAGTTGATGGTTACATAGTTTTAAGCATAAAAGAATATCTTCTCAAAATGATTATCAATGGCATAAAAAAAAAGGTTGACAAATTCTACTTGCAATTAGATAGGTTTAAACGAAGTTTACTTCTTCCTACACATTAAATGCACTGTCAACCAAAAAAGTTCTAGCAACCAAAGAATTTTTCTAGTGTAAAAGTGTTCTATGCAAAGAAAGATAATTTTGACATGCAGGAGTGCCAGAAATTTCATGAAATTCTTTTTCCCTCGCCAAGCCTCGTACGTGTTCAGTGACCATACAATTCAATTCTCATATCATATGTTGAACTATTTTCTCCAATTTATTGGGCTTCGTAGACGTGTAATTGGTCTAAGAAATTTAAGAGTATACTCAACTCCCACATTATAAACTGTATGAATATAGGCTAAAATCCCAAATGCTTGAAATTATGAATATGAAGTAACAGTGCTTATAGCTTAGAGACGCCTTTTGGCTTGGGTTCTCGAGACCATGATGGGGGTATTATTTTGTAGTCTTGAACTTCTTCTTCACTCTCATCTTCTATAATATCCTTAGAAAATGCATCGGGATTCGCTTTGATGCAGTTCTGCAGTGCAATAAAGGGGCTAACACAGTCCGATCCCTGCAATATCAATGGATGTAAAACAGTTACGAAAATAAGCCTCTCGGTGAAAAGAAAACAAGAGTTAAAAAGAAAGAACAGCTCTCTAACAGAAGTTAAATTGAGGGTATAACAAAATGCCACATTGAGCCAAGTCCGAGCAATCCTTGCCATAAAGCAGCTAAACAGCATTTACCAAAGAATTTTTGGATTATAAAACATTATCGCAAAAGAACTTTTGGATTATAGAAAAAAAATTGGACAAAACAAAACATTTCACTCAATGAAGCAAAGAAGAATCCTAAAGTGGTAATGCCTCTGTGCTGGTAGCAACTTCAACCCAAAACCAACTAAACTTCCAAACATCTTACCTTTGTGAATTAAATATGGTCAACGAGTACATAACGACGATATTAACTGGAGCATATCAAATAGACTTCGTGTGTCTATTCAGTAATCCTATGGGACTATTAGGAGATATAGCCTCCAAGGAGAAAACCATCACATACATCTAAAAATGTAATTGATTGAAGTCCTTCAACCCTTCTAGTAAATATTTTTATGTCAAAATATGATGATAAACATGCTTTTTTTCCTTGCCCACAACTTATGGTATTGAGAAGATCCAAATAAATTAGAAGTGCAGGTCAGCAACTCTAACCACTCACAGCTGTATCAGCCAGTGAGAGGGTCTAGTATTAGCATTTAAGGCTAACCCAGTTAACTGAGAAAGATGCCAAATCTCAAATCTCCTATCCCCATAGGGAGTTTGTTAAAGGACAGAAGGTTTATCAAGAGGGTAAATCACTGTCAGTCTATTCGTAACAAAGGATTTGCAAGGTAAATTAAACAGATAAACAGTTACAGCAAAGCCCCATTAGCAACAAAAGTTGGCAATCCAAAGCAAGAAATATATAGAAGCTGAAGCGAGCTAAATCCAGGATTTACCAGCTTTAGAGATCATGCTTACCTTCTCCTTGGCAGTGCTCTTTATAAAACAGACAAATGCCTCTGAAAATTGAGTTCCACAAGGACCCTTTCTTAAGTCAGCGACACAAGGGCATTCCAGTGCTTTCTGGGCCTTCACTTCCAATGACTTCAAAACAAGCAAAAAAAAAAAATGTAAACAAGAATATTTTACAAATAAAGTAAGAGGGAAATATTTTGTCGGTCATAACAGGAAGATTCTGCAAATCTTAAAAAGAACTGACCTCATTTTCATCGTCGCCACTGAAATTTGTCGCTTCTGTATCAGGCAACAGATAACAATATCAGAAAAATATACCGCAAGATCTAAATTCACCTCACTTTTTGAACAACTTTTGCCATTAGCTGAAGCAAACTTTGATCCCTCAAATGGGCGTCGTCATTTACATTTTATTCTGATGCTAGTAGTATGAATAGCTTATCCTATTGGAAAAAACATTTGCTTGTAACGACTCAACAGAATCTACAGGGTTCATATATCCCACACTTTCTCTAAGGTCGTTGTGAAATATTTACAAACTCCTTATACAGAGGAAACTTAAAAGTCAATCACAAACTCAGAGTTTAGGAAACCATGACCAAAGCATAAAGCCAAAGATAACTCTCAGATATATTGAATTGACGACTTTTTCTTGCCATTCCAATTCACCAAGATGGTGTAAGAAATAGATTTGCTAGTTACCAAATGGTATAAGTTTCTTTGAACGCTAAATCTGCTAAAGATCATTTACAAATTCAAGCTCTGTCCATGAATACTATTAGCTTGAGAAGTAGGCAGGATTTACTTATTGCTGAAAATGCTCAGCATGAAGGAACTGACCAGTTGTCAAGAGGGCCCATCATAAACAACTGGGTATGTATTTTCTGAAAGAGTGCATTGGGGATCGTAGCCACCTAAAATTTGCCAATCAGATCTTTTATGCTGACAAACTATATCCACAAGATGCATTCTAGATGTGCAAATTTAGAAGATTGATGTCCTACATTGTAACAATTACCACACCACAATATTTTAAGAGATGCTTCCACTAATATAAACTGGTACACTTTGCGGGGAAGAAAAAATTGGTTGCATGCAACTCAATTCATATCAAAGCATACAACCCAAATCCACCAATTGTAGCATGTACTTAAAATTGGTGTTACCGACTCACCAAAGATTCCAGTCAACTGTCAAAATTTCATGATAGAGGTGGTTAAGCTGCAGATTTGAAACAAAGGGAAGGACCTTACAGCCAATGCCAAAAGGTATTAGCGATGGATTTTGTAAGATTATGAAGCAAATGATAGCTTTATTCTCGTTCTAGATGCCACCAACGTTTAAAGATCATTAATGACAAAAAATTTAAGGGAAAAGACATGGCATTGGTTCATTTGCAGAATAATAGAAAGATGGTAGTTGGTGTGACTTATAAACCATGTACCAATAAGAAACTGATTACTCAGAAACTAGCGAAAGATATCACCTGCTTTCTGTTCAAGAAAAGCTGAAAATTTGTCAAGAAACCTATGACAGAGCATAGGGGCCTTGTCAGGATGATTAAGAAGACTTGAAGACCTTATCCTACAGACGGGCCCCAATGCAGAGGTACTTAGTACAAAGGTGGCTGCTGTTTAATAGTTATTAATATTATAATCGCCTTTTGTAATATACTTATTAAAAGCAATGGTCTTCGTTCTCTTTACAATTAATCCCCCTCTCGTTCATAAAATACGCTCGCATGACATGACCTTCTAAGATTAAAAGAACTTCTGTCTGTTGTACTCCAAAGAGATCAAGCCCTAATATTTCAGAGGCTCGAATCCGCAAAACAAATATAATGGAGATGCATCCCAGATAATGAGGTATGTTTTTGTCGACCTTATTTCCTCCCTCTCATTTTCACATACCCACTAGGGTAGTTTTCAGTTATGGGAAAAGTAAAAAAGAAAAAAATATGATCTTACTGTACTTCAAGGACATAAAGTCCTATTGACTCATAGACTTACTCCATAGAAAAATACTATTGAGATGCATCAGAAGCAATTTGGTACGTGATTTTCTGCAAGGACACAATCTGGACCGCATTCCACAGCCATCTATTTCTTTATGCACCCCATAATATCCATTCTTTTTCGTCGAAAACAGCTGTAATTTCAAAATAGTGTCAATATTTTCAAGGTAGAGCTTGTTACCTTGTTTCCAAATGCTCTTCAATCAAAACAAGAACCCCAGGATTCGCCTCTAAGAGCTTCTCTCTATATTATAATCTTGCACATATGATGGGATGAGTTGCATACAAGGCATGATGTCAGAAGAATTAAGTTTACATTCCACCTAGTAACTTTCAAGTTTTAAATGACAAAAGCCTAGTAGAAGTGTTTCTTCTTCTTCTTCTTTGCTTATTTTTTCTGCAAACAATATTCCCACTCCCCATAATCACTTTGTTCTTTCCGACGTGTATTATTAATGCAAAGAAGAAACTAAACAACAAAATAATCACCCAAGGCTTCCAATAATTCCAATTTACATGTTTTAGTTCATTATCTTCCTCAGTTTTGAGGTTCGTGTTTTAATTTGGCACTTTGGCATATAAAAGCCCAGAGATTACTGAAAACCTCAGAGAAGTAGAATTATCTTATCTAAGCGTATCATTCTCCCTTTTATTCTAAACTCTTTCCTATTGGTGGGATATTTTCCTCCCCTTTGGTGTATAGATTTTATAGTTCTGTTCATGACTGCATCCATACTGCAATTTGTAATATGAATTAATATTGGATGTAAATGTGCAACTAAACAATATTAGTTCTTCATAACGAAGATATGGCTTGTTAACTGAAGTTCTGTACAACAAGGCTTGAACTTTCGCAGCTTTGAAATGACCAATCATTACATTGTCATTGTGTATGGATAAGATAAACGATATGTGTGTTTTGTGACATGAGATTAATGAAGATTTTATTTGGTGAATTATACTATTGACCGGAAATAAGTAGTTGGTCTCAAGGTTTAGTGCACTTCGCATATTGGTTATGGTCAAGAAGATACAAAGCCACGATGGGGAATCACATACTCATATCCAAAACCAGCATACATCTGAATGACCAAAGATATCCTTCCTCATTGACGGGCAGATTTAAATCGACCCAAAACAATCCATTATCTCCAAATTCACAACCCAGATGTACTATTTTATTTCTGCTCCAACGGATTGATCCAAGATTTTGTCACCTAACTTCAAGCTAGGTAAGAAGGTCCAGAATCATTTTTAACTGAACAGCAATCTCCTGGGAATTTTCTATAACACGTCGGGGGTATTTAAGGTTTTGAGTGAAGTTGAGCTATCTATCTTCAAACAGGCTGAATTCTCTTTCAGTTAGTAAACATAGATCATAAAACCATGTCATTATCAAGAGAAAGTTGCAGGAAGAGTACAGACCAGCGATTAGATCCTCGAATGAAGGAGGCGAAGACGGAGAGGAGTCCTCGGTCGGCGCTGCAACCGGTGGTGGAGTTTCCTGATTGTTTGATTCTTCCGCAGCCGCAACGCTCTCGGATTGACCCATCGAGATTATACCCAGAAGAGAATTTGACCTTCTTCAGCTCAAGAGATTACCTACGGATTGGAATTGGAGCATGAAAAGTTCAGTGGCGCATTTATACAAACAGTTGGAAGGCACGGTTTATGTAAAAATTCATAATTGCGCATTCTGATTTTCTAAAATGAAGCTGATAAAAAAAACAGGATTAAGGAAATTAAAACCAAAATTGAATGCGCAATTATGAAACATAGTTTACTTGGCTATTTTGTGATGCAGGAAATTAATGGCAATTATGAAACAGGATTAAGGAGAAATTAATGGCAATTATGAAACAGGATTAAGGAAATTAAACTATATTCTTTACTTGTAGGACTAGTAAAGAAATTGATCGATCAAGCGCAGAGAGAGAATATAGTTTACTTGGCTATTTGCAAGCAGGAAATTAATGGGGGGAGAGGGGAGAAATGAGCGCTGACTTGACTCGGGTGGCGGCGGTGGCCTTTACTGATTGAGGTTCAGACCCATTACGAAATTTATTAATTAAAGGCCAGTACAATGCGATGCCCATGACTACAATTTAATTATCAAAATTTATTGATTTATGCCTAATTAGCACTTAAATACCTTATAGTTTTCCCTATTTCACACTTATGTACTCTAAGTTGTTTTTGGAAACAGTTATAGACCCTGGAGTTTTTTAAAGTTGCAATTTAATACATGTGTTATGCAAACTTGAGAATTTTACTCTGAATTTTCCTACGTGACACTAATAAGTTAATTTTAGAACTTTTTAGCTCTTAATATTAGTTGAATTTACTGTTGAATCCACCATGGTTCTAGTTTAAATATACTTTAGAAAGTTCACTAAACATTATATTTAAACTAGAATTGCGTCATGTATAAAGGTAAGTTCACTAAACATTAAAGATTAAAAAGTTCTTAATTTTGCTTTAGAAAGTCACGTGCAAGAGTTCAGAGTAAACTTTCGCATAATATAAGGTATTAAAATATAAGTTTTAGAAACTTCAATGTATATAAGGGCCGCTAAAACAAGTGCAGTTATACAGCAGCAAGGTAGAGAAAACTATAAGGTATTTAAGTGGTAATCAGCCTTTAATTATGTATGGTTATCTCAGTAACTTTATTTATTTTTTCATTAATAATTGATCCTTCTGGCTTTATGGATTTGAATCTCCATTGATGATCTATATAATCTAGGTAAAGCTTTATAATTTTGACAGCATTGTATCGATTTTGTTTTATATGATTTTCACTTTTAGATAAAGAAAATCAAGAAGGTACAGTTCATTACATGTTCTCATTTTGTTTATACGTTAATACGTTGTCAGAACATTCTAATCATTAATTCATTGCAGATTAACAAAACACTAACCATTCACCGAGGATGATCCGGACGTTTAGAATGTTCCGCTATGACTTTCACAGTCTTGAGTTCGACTAGGAGATTGGGTTAACAAATAATAATAATAATAAACACTAACCAATCATTTCATAATTTAATTTAATTTAACGAAGGTAGGTCATCTAATGGAAACGCAAGTTCAGAAAAGTTTAATAGAAAAATAAAAAAAAAAGTAGATTTTACAGCTAAGTCTCCAGAAAACGACAAGGGAAGTAGCCGTTGCATTGACATCCTCTCACTTTCCCAACGGCACTCTCTCCCTCCACATCCCAACGTTCAAATTCCCAGCTCCTTTTTAAACACCCCCCTCAACTCCCCAACCTCACATTCACTAGCTAGCTTCCAATTCTCAAAAATCCCCAAAAACTCTCTTTAAAAAAATTAATCATCAAAATCAAAAACACAAAAATGGCCATCCTCTCCTCCTCCACCTCCCTCAGCCACAAATTCTTCCTCCTCTCAAACTACATCCTCATCGGCGCCGCAGCCAGCTGCGGCTTCCTCGTCCTCTCCCTCCGCCTCCTCCCGTCCGCCATCGGCATCCTCCTCATCCTCCTCCACCTCCTCACCATCCTCATCTCCATCTCCTCCCTCTCCACAGTCTCCTCCTCCTCCCCCCGCTCCCACGCCACCCACATGGCCGCCACCGTGATCGCCGCAATACTTCAGGGCGCCGTCGCGCTCCTTGTTTTCTCGAACACGGGTGCTTTTCTTAGAAGGATGAGGAGTTATGTGGAGGAGGAGGATGGGGTTGTTATATTGAGGATGGTTGGGGGTCTGGGGGTTGTTGTGTTTGTGGTTGAGTGGGTTGTTTTGGTGTTGGCTTTTGTTGTGAGGTTTTATGTGAATGTAGAGGTTGAGGAGGGGAAAAATGGGAGAGTGGAGAAATTAGGAAATGTGAGGAAAGATTGGCAACCATTTCAAGTGGTTTGAAGGGAAGGAGATTTTACATATGGGTTGGTTTGGTTGGGGTTCTTATGGTAGAGGAAGGATCAGGGTTGAATTTACTGTGATGTGCTATTTACTTTGTTGTTATCATTGTATTCATTTGATTTGATGGTTATATATGGTGTCTTAATTTAATGAAGCGATATTGTTTCTCAAAGATGGGTCTTGATCGATTTGTTATCGCCTATCTATATGTGATTGATTCTTCTTGTTTGCTTGACTGGCTGAAGGAGATCTTCATCCTCAACACTTTGTATAGTGATAAATAAACATGGATCAAGGGCAGAAGGCTTCTACTGTAGAATCATGTTGTGCATCTTCTAATTTAGTAGCGGTACATAATCAGCTCAAAAGATATGCTACATTGTGAAAAATCAACCGATTCAACACAGTCTTCTGATTAATCATAACGCAGATTTTGCTTCCTGTGTAGCATATAATTCATTCGGGTAAACTGGTTTTGTGATTTTTGCTACCCAAGCAGCTGCGAAAGAAAACATTATATTTGAAATGTTTGTCAATTTAAGGGAAGAAAAGTTTGTTGATACTTCAAAACAACCACAGGAGATAAGAGTTTCCTGTATAGGGCACTAAACTAGTTATATCATATTCCCCTCATGGTTATTATACACACCACAAATAGAGGGGACATGAAAACAAAAACTTGGCAGCAGGACTGTACTCAATTTACAAAGTTCCACTACTGCGTTGATGCTTCAGGAAGTCAGTAACTCAGTTGCAAATCGAAAAGAGCCCCATCTTTCTTAGACACCGCTGCACTGAGTGCCATCACGAGCAACGACTTTAGTCTTCGAACATTGTTGGGGAGAAGATTCTGAGGCATTGACTGATTGTTTCTGCGGGGGTAGACACCGCTTTGAGAAAAAAGTTGTTATTCCTTTCGGCTTAGAAAGTTTCTCTGACAAATTGACCATAATAAAAGGAAACTATCAGTTTCAACATAAAATAACTCAAAACTTACAGCTAGAAATGTTGCCTTTAGTTTTAAATATATAGTTGGGCATCTGAATTCAGAATAGAACTCACCTGGAGAAGTCGATAAGCCAAGCCCGTCCAAAATCTCTTTCTTAACCTGCAAAAATAAACCAAATTCAAGGCAACTATATTGGTTAACTATAAAATGAGATTCAACGGCTAATTTAGGCAAACATTTTGGGTAAGCATTCTTCCTAATAAAGAACATCTTCAAATCATAATAAAGAGAATAAAAAGGATACCTGCCACCGATTATCCACATAATCTGCTATCTCCTTTACTTTATTTCTCAATTGCGACTTTGGGGTGGTTGGAAATTTGCCTTGCAATGACTCTAATACCTTACTGATACCCTGTGAGTTTGACCTGATTGATGATACCTACAGGAAAGTTTTAGACATCCATTATGCCGAGGAAAAGTGGAAAGTAAATAATTAATACGACAGCTATCAAAATAAACATGGGTTCTAAGGACTGCAATGATAATATATCTATTTCTTCTCACTTACAATTTCTGGCAAATCCGAGTCTGAGACGGCTGATGTAGAAGGACTGGGTGTTGTATTACTTTTAGTCTGAGATTGTGGAACCTCCTGGTCTTCATTTTCTGGGTAGTAATCAACTGATAAATCTATTATGCAACCTCCAGCGCAGGCTCTCATGCAGAGAGCTTGCAGGCACATTTGCTCAATCTTACTTGTGCCGTTTATATCTTCAACCATCTTTGTTTCAGATTTTTCATGTGCTAGGTTTGATATGACTAACGGATGAACCTTTCGGAGAGCTTGCTGTGTCAAATTTTGAAGGTATTTCTGCTGTTGCAGCAATACTCGGATCTCTTCACTTTCAACCGCTGACTGACCACTCTGTGAACTTCCGGTCTCACCATCTGTCCTGCCTGATTTGCCATCAACTTGAACGCCCTGAGTCAAATAAGATGGACATTTGCATGAGTCATGCCTTCGATATACCCATTTAAAAAACTGTAACTTTGCTTGAAATGCCCTGTTTCATGTTAAAATCCCAAATGTATTCTTGACTAGAACTCAATTATAAATAAAGCGCAAAATATATCTGAGTTATTTTGCAACTAGGAAGTCACCACCAGGTGGCATGTTAGCTTAAAGCCAGGCACATCTTACGGCAAACTTTTAAGGCAAAAGTACACTTAACAGGGGCTTAAGGAAAAGAAGATAAATTGCTGACACTTGACCTTCCTTCAGTGGAATTAGATCATTTCACTGAATGAAGCACAAGGATTTTAAACACAATTAGTATTGATTTCTTTCAGTAGACTAAATTATTCCAATGAATAACTCAACTTTTTGAGAACTGTATGTTCTGTATAGCAAGAGTACAAGATATAACCAACAGGTTTTGCAAAACATCTATAATAGAATTAGTGATCAATAATTACCTCATTTTCAGAGAGATAACCATCTGGCACGAAGAAGCCATCTTCGCTTTCCTCTTCATCATCAAATTTCAATGTTTCTTCCTCTAGCCGTTCCTCGTCAACATCCTTGTCACAATCTGAGAGACTTTCACCTGGTTCCTCCTGCATAGTAGGAAAAGAGAAGTTGCTGATACAATACTCATCATTTGTATACTGACAATGAAGAATCAAGATAAAAACCTCTTCCCATTCTTCATCACTGTCAACATCGTAGTCCAAATCTGGATCCATCTTAAGAGGGCATCGTGGTCCAACAGCACAACTACAGTAATATTAAGAAATTTTAGCACCAATAGACCGACAAGTGATATTAAAAAGTAAGTAGTGATAAAGCGGATATTGTAAGGAAAAGAAGGTAGAACTTGCCTTGTCTTGCTCCATGTACCATAGTATGCCGGTCTATTGCTCTTGTCAAACTGCAACAGTTTCTTCCTCAATAACTGAAGTGAGGCAATATCAATATGATCATTTCCAAAAGATCTTTCTGACCCATTATCTCCGAGCCTATTTTGACCCAGTTCCCTGGTGAAGTTCTTAGGAGAGGCAACTTCCTTGACTGGAGTTTCAGGTTTCCCAAGAGGATTTACTTCACTGGATGATTCATGCAGCTTAAGCTCCTTAAAAAGCTCAGCCCTAGGATTACGCCTAACACCCCAGTGGCAGGATCTATTGCAGTGAGACAACTTGCGCCAGCCATCAACATGCAATTTACGAAGGTCCTCTGCATCAGAGCTGTCTTGCCTAGAAAAAGTACTATCCATTAACGAGGTAGTTGCATTGACCACCTCCACCTTACAAGGTGAATCAGATATTGGGTCTTGCTTGGGTGATGGCTTTTCAATGCTATGTGAATTATCATTGCTCTTCTTTGTTTTAAGAAACCTTTCCATTATGGTAGCTTGCTTCTTTACGGAACGTTGCTTTTTCAGTTCCGCTTCTTCCCTTTCTCGCCGCCGCCTATCCCTCTCAGCTTCTTCTTGTTGCTTCTTAAGCTGTTTCTTAGATTCAGCTTCTTCTTTCTCTCTCTGTTTGGCTTCTTTGTCAGCTTCTTCCTGCATCCGCTTAATCTCTTTTTCCTTAAAAGAAAAAAGAAAAAAGAATGATGTTTTGGTGGGAAGAAGGGAATACACAATAAAACCAGTAAGATTCCAGACAATTGCTTGAAAAAAGGGCGATAATAAAACAATAAGACCAACATGATACTAATATCGTCAACTAAGAACAGACAAGAACACAGACACGACACACCTACAGGAAGCAAATTTTAAAACCTTACAACATAATGATAACTCAAAAGCACCACCTCGGATCCATATATCTTGGACAAGATCACATCCTCAGCCCTACAAAACTAACAGTCTCTATGATCATGCGTTTCTTACTCGGTATCCAAACCAATGGAGGAAGTGGTCTGTTGTCTCTATATTTTAGAGTCCACTCCCCTTCAGATGCAAAAAAATCATAGAAATTTGTGACTAGGGGTCCCTGTGTCCAAAACATACGGAGAGTAGGACACTCAGTGTCCTACTTCTGTTCCGCAGCTCACAAAAATTGCTATCTCACCCCGTGTTGCCACATGCACTGGAGTGACGCCAGTAGGATCCACTGGAATTACAAATGTGTGAATATTTCTTTATCCATCACACCCTTCTAAAGCTCTCAGAAGCTTCAGATGAATATGGTAATATTATTAAAAAAAGAATTAATATCCACAAATGCACGCCTTTGAATGCCAGAACAGAAATGGTGGGGGTCCTACAATTTTTTTAAAAAAATTTGGCACACAAGTTCTCTCTGGAACATGAGCTACACGGTTTCCTAAGCCTTAAACTTGGCAGTAAAGGTTATGTGGGCTCAATTTTTACATAGTGTTGGAGATTATCTACATTGTGGGTCCTACAATCTCAAAAAGAAATTTGGAGCACAATATTTCTCTTTAGTGCATGAGCTACACGGTTTCTTAAGGATTAAACTTGGCAGTAAAGGTTATGCGCTCCAAAAACTTTATAGTGTCAGCCACTCGGCCACACTATTTGATATGGTCAGCTTAAGCCAGTGGGGAGAAAGCAATATCAGCCTCTGGTATTACATATAGGACAACTTCAGTTCCAAAATAGCCAAATCGCATATCTTAATCTAGAGATTTCTATTCTCGGAGAATTGTTCTTTTGTTGTATAAGCTTAAACTGCATGACTAGACAATAGTGACTAAACTTCCTATCAGAACACCCCATTGTAGGGGCAATCTCAACCGTTAATGGGTCTTCAAAATGACCAAAACACCTTAAGCCAGTGGGGAGAAAGCAATATCAGCCTCTGGTATTACATATAGGACAACTTCAGTTCCAAAATAGCCAAATCGCATATCTTAATCTAGAGATTTCTATTCTCGGAGAATTGTTCCTTTGTTGTATAAGCTTAAACTGCATGACTAGACAATAGTTACTAAACTTCCTATCAGAACACCCCATTGTAGGGGCAATCTCAACCGTTAATGGGTCTTCAAAATGACCAAAACACCCCCTATTCTCCACATTGACTAGGATTCATACTCAACAATAGTAGGCCTCACCAACTACCTGATGCCTATTAAAATTTACAAAGTACTTAATGTGTTGCTATTAGAAATTTTTTTCTAAATCTAAAATATATTATGAAATATATTCTTTAAAAGTTTCCAGAAAATTATAAAAACCAGGAATATGTATATCATGTTGCTGAACCTTAAGATGATTTTATGATAGCTGCTTATTAATAACAACTTGTCCTCCTCTCCGATTTGGACTCAATATCTATCCAAGATTTCTCTCCTGGACTTTCCTCTCGATGCACTTAAGCACTACAAGTTCATAATTGCTCACAACTTGGGATGGGCACACTAGCTGTTGTCTATAATATTACACATAGATCTCCCGTCTCCTTACTGACCATCTCATAACCATCAAGATCTAAGCTGCATAATCGTAATTTTCATCAACTCGAACTCCAAGTAACTTTGCTCCTCAGATAACCATCTGACATATTATCAATTGCATGTAATAAAAATCTTCCTGATATGCCAGACTGGGGAACAAGGTTATCAAATCACTTGAGGGGGATGTGCTTAGAAATCTCCTACTTGGTTATCTTCAGGACAAATTATTGAAGAAGCATATGTCTTGGGAGAATAAGTTGAATACATAAGTAAATGTCTTATCTTCATTATATGCTGTAATGGAAGGAAATTTATGCAAGGCACCACAAGCAGATAAATAATTTTAATAGACTTAGAAGTATTATTTATCTATGTATCTATTTATTTATCATAATCATCATCATTTTTATTTGCTTATTTGGATATTAGTCCCTCAAATCTTCAATTGTTCCATATTAGTCCATCAAATCTCAATAATTGCTCATAGTCCCTAAAATCCTAAGGAGTCTCGCAATTTGGTCCCTCAATGACCAGAATACCCTTTAGTTAAGATTTCTCTGTTAAAACTCATCCTCATGAAAAAAGGATTATTTGCACTTTAGTACTCTAAAGTTTACACTTTTAACTTTAATACCCCAAAGTTTTTGACACTTTGATACCTTAAAAGTTTTTTCCTAACACTTCTGTTACTATAAAAGTTATCTTCACTTTGATACCCCAAACTTTTGTTTTTGAAACTTTGATACCCCAAACTTTCGGGTACCAAAATTAAAAATGTGTAAACATTGACGTATCAAAGTCAAAAAATGAGCAATCTTTTTGGCATGAAAGTTAAAACAAAGTGTAAATTGTGGGGTATCAAAGTGTCAAAAAAAGTTTGGGGTATCAAAGTGTCAAAAAAAGTTTGGGGTATCAAAATGCAAAATGTGCAAACTTTGGTGTATCAAAGATTCAAAAAAAAGGGATATCAAAAGTGTAAAAAGGTGTAAATTTTATAATGCCAAATTGCAACAATCCTTCAAAACAAAACAAAACAAAACAAAAAGACATTAGCTGAGGGTACTTTGGTCATTGAGGGACCAAATGGCAATAACACTGGGATTTGACGGGCTAATGAGCAATTTCATAAATTTAAGGGACTAATATGGAACTATTGAGTATTTGAGGGACTAATATCTAAATAACCCTTTTTATTTTTATGGTTGTAAGCAATGACGACAGCTTCACTATCCTTGGATATTTGAAAGCTGTTTTTTGAGATGGCAAGTTTATTTCACTGATTTCACTGAAGGGGAATGCCAGCAGGAAATGTTATGGAAACAGCTTCACTTACGTAGTACAGTATAAACATGCAAAGAAGCTTATGGAATATGTCATATAAAGTAGTTTCCAGTATTCACAAATTTTAAAAATTATCTCAGCATGAAACTCCAATTTTTCTGAAGTTATTACATTACCAGTATACACAGCTGGTGATGCCAAACACGACTTGTAAGATACCACTGGTCTAATGGTGAATGCCAATGTGTCTTTGCACCTGAATGCTAAAAGTAATTTTCATGGGGCATCGAAAGATGCTCCTCAAATATTGGAAATGTTTTGAGACAGTTGTCTTTTTACACAGGATTGCATACCAATGACGCAAACATAACAATTTTGTTTCTACGAATCAGGTACATGATCCATGGAGCCTACTTTTAAGAGGTGTGTCCCATAGCCAACATGATCTAACGGAAATGAGTAGAATAAAAAACTATAAAATTTTAAAATAGGTCTACTTTAAGAAAGAAAATTTACACAGCAATCAATTATGACAACAGCTAGAAAATCAACGTGATGCCTCAGGCATTGAACAACATAGCCAAAGAAATAACACTTGTTACGGAAACTGTAGGTTGAAGTCCCAGATTAAAGAACATAATACCCAGGAAGAAATCTATATAAATCAGATTGCAAATGAAAACATGTGCTTTACAGAAGTATTACCTCACCATAGACTCAAGAATTAGAAGCTCAGTTAGGTGTTGTCATCTATATTTTGGAAGATTAACTAAATACGGACTTATAGCAGATCAACCTAATGAGCATCAAAATCAATACCAAGTAATAAAACATTAACACTTACTGTTTGCAATTTCTCCTTCTGAATCGCACGGATGGACTCTTTCTCCTTTAGTTTCGCTGTCTTGTCAGCCCTTTTGCAACATAAGCATATTATCATCAGCATTATTATACTACTTTAGGCGGCAGGAAACAATGACAAAATAACCGGCTCAGTATAAACAATGACTTAAAAAAGAAAAGGGAAAACATACGTGCTGGTGTTACTTTTTTGTTTCTTCTTTTCAACTAGTGAGCGAATCTCCTCTAAATTTAATGCCTTCCCAAGCTTTATGGATGTTTTATTGAGAATACTTTTGTAACTAGCCTGATTTTCTGGAATTGCTAGTGCGGATAGGGTCGCTGCAAAATGAACAACAGTATAAATACCTCCTGCTACAACTAATAAATAGACCCAAAAAAAAAAGTCTTGCGCTAAAAAAAATCGAGAATAACGGACGGCGGCCAAAGAAATCTTTCTAAAACATTTCATGAATCCATTTTATATTTCCTAGTGAAGTGCCATGCCGAAATGATAAGCAAACTATAAAAGAAATAGCAGCACGATAATCCCGCATATTGCCAGTAACAAGGCAGGGTGACAATTAAGGCTGAAGAGAGACAAAGATAACAAGTAATTAAAGCAGTCAGTAGCTAGATAAAGGAAACCAAACTACCGAAAAGAGTGCAAGATGTTTGTGGCATTAAAGATAGCAGTATTCTAGGAACAAATTTGCAATTACTAAAAAATACTAATTGCAGAAGTATATGTTTTTGTTATAAGTGGCGTAAGTTTTCTAGTGCCAATGAACTTCTAATGCTTCCCAAAAAAAAAGCATTCTCGACTCTGGTAGATCATACTGGAAACGAAACAAGTTCCGTGATGGTCTGGACATACATTTTACTACCTTTTTTGTCATACAATGTTAGATAAATATGTTTAAATCTACGAAACTACATTTCATTAAAAAATCATTGAGGTGTTCACAAAAATAGAAAAGGCAGCGCTATACCAGATATCAGTAAATGGAAAAAAAAATAAGTGAACTGATATCTTTGTTTAATATAGAATTGTCCAAGTCTTCTGAGACTGATTAATAATGCAACTAAGGCTATAATCAACTAGCATTAAAACTCAATGAAACTTACCTGAAAGAGCAGAAATTCTCTCATGTATTTTCTTTCGACCTATACGCCGAACATTTAAATCCCCACGTTGATTTGGAGGTATCAACTTAATGTCTTTTGTCTGCACGCCAAATATTAAAAATGAATCTCGCTAAACCTAGCTAACGACAAAGATAATTACAATAACAAAAAGCAAAAGTTTACCTCCCAGCACCATAGACAAGCCGCAGATTCATCCTCCAATACATCAGCTTCTACATTCGTGATCCCATACGAGATTCTATGTGCAACAGACAGAACCGTACTACGCACATAAGCCAAAGTAACCCCCTCTTTTCCCTTCAACTTTTCAAATATCACCTCCACCAATTTAGAAAATGCAAGATTGCTCTCCTCCAGCAAGCAAGCCACCAATGAATTGTTTGAAGAACACAAACCATCTTCCAAAGTCAGAACTCTAGCTGATAACTCCTTGTAATACTCAAACAAGCTATCTAGCTCTCTACGGCATTCAGTAACCAGAGTCCCCTTGTCAATAGAGAGCACATTGACATCTATGGAAGCCCTCTTTCTCTTTACTTGTTTTCCTACCCCCTTCTCACTACTTTTGGTAACTCCTTGGGATTGCTTCAATGCGCCAACAAGTGAATTATCAACAGTAATCTCATGATTTCTGTTTGATTCCGCTAATTTGGATCCCTCTACAATCATCGTGTTATCGTCAACTTTAGACTGATCCTTTGACCCCTCAACACCATCTTTTTTGCATTCTTCTAAATCATCAAGAACCATTTTGTCATCACTGACCTTAGATCGATTCAAGTCCTCCACTTGGGCTAATACACTCTCATCTCCCATACTCTTCTCAAATCCCCAAAACAAAGAAATAAGAAAAAGAATGAACTTTACAGACAAGTCCAGAATTTGCAATTCTAGGGTTTCAGCTCAACCCACAACTAAAATCTACTACTTTGGAATCACAGCTAACTTCAATCAACAACAGAAAACACAAAAGTAACAGCACATCAAAAGATTACTAGGGTTTCATCAATCAAGAACCCATCTTGCCCCTGTCCTCTTCTCCTCTCACTTGAAGCACCGATATCTGCATCAAATTAAAAAAAAAAATCTAGGGTTAAGTACAGATCTTGATCTTGAAGGACAAAAAAATAAAGGTCGTTTTCACTTCAAAAACCCCGAAAAAGAACACTCATTTTCCCCGATTTTCCAAGCGAATTCAAGAAAACAAACAGAAACGAGAGAATTAGAATTATTACCTCAAGATCCAATAGAAAATCGATACGAATCGAGTGCGAGGCTTCAATTGGCGATTTATTTTTGTTTTTTGTTTTTTTTTTTTTATTTTCCCCTCACTCCCCTAATTACCTTTCCCCCCTATTTCAGACTTCAGCTACGCGAGGAACGAGGGAGAGGAAAAAAAATACACATCTAATCTAATTAATAGGAATGGGGGTAAATGTCGAGCGAATCGCGGTGATATCGGACGGTGGAGATCGAATCATCGATCTCTCCTGGCGCGGAATTAAAAAAGGTTCCCGCCAAGTGTAATTGAGTTTGGAGGGTTTGGACACGAGTCGACCCTTTTTAGGAAAAAGTTGAAGAGGCGCCAAAACGCCGCGCGAAGGTCAGTGGACGTAATTTCATGTAGACCCCGAGTTTTAGTTTATTTGAATGTTTTGGCCACTTTTTAGCGGGCTGTACTTTTCATTATAACCCCTACTATTTTTTTTTTTGCGTTGAAAAATCGCTCTAATTTAGGAAGATTTTAAGGGTTGTTTTTGTTTGGTTCTAGAAAGAAAAATGCAATTTTAGCTGTGGTTGTGATTTTAGAAAATAGGATTATAATTAAAGTTGTAAAAACAAACAAGGTTTTGCCAACCTGAATAAATCATGATTTTAGAAGTTTGTTTATTATGTGTAATTCCTATACTAAGCACCGAAAATTTGCATTTATCAAAATGTATAAAAGGTCTATTTGCTTTTTCTAATACTAGATAATGCATGTGCTTCATGCGTGGATGTACTTGTCTTAGGTTCCGAATTCTTTTGTAAATATAAAATAATGAAGCTAACTTCGAAGGGGAAAAATGAAAAGTAAAGCATTAGAGAGAGGTAGTATAACTCATACATATAGAATATCAATTGTAATGATTATATCAATATTCAAATGTTGATATTATGTATTTGTTAGCAAACTTTTTTTAGATTGGTCGAATCTAATTTATTTGGTAAAATTGAAGAAAATGACTAGTCTATTTTTAATGTCAATTAGAATGAATAGATATGACAGAAGGCAAGTAGCTACAAATGAATAAGTAATATTATGAAAGTAGAAAATAGAGAAAACATAAAAATAGAAAGACATTAGCTCAATCAAAAAATAAAGACATTAGCAAAACAAAACAAAAATTCAATAAATTTTATTCAAAAGAACTCAATAAATGTTACAATTAAGTAAATTTAGGTAGTGGAATGTATGTTACGGCAATATAAGAGCAATCTTAACTGTCACACTTTTTTTTTAAAAGACTGTCACACATTTAAAAACATATTAAAAATAGGGTAAATTTCATAAAACCCACCAATACTTTGAGGTGTTTTGCATAATATCCCCAATATTCTGTTATCCCACTTAACCTGCAAAACTCTAAAGTGTTTTATAGTTCAACTTTTCCCACTTAACTCCAAAACTCTAAAGTGTCTCAGACAACCCCCTATACTTCTGCCTTTTCCCACAAAACTTTTTTAGGGTTATTTGAGTGAGGGTTAATTGGAAAAAAAAAATTAGTGGGGTTATTCTCTAAGATACTTAGTATTAGGAGGGTTAAGTGGGAAAATTTATGGAGGTTCCCTGGGAAAAATAAATTATTATGGAGTACTCTCAAGAACACCCCCAAAGTATATTCTTAGAGGCTTTGCTCCTTATAAAAAGGATCTTACACACGTTTAAAAGCAAGCAAGGATAAATTTTTGGTCCATATAATTAAAAGGACCATATATGCATTTATAAGTAACTTAAAATAAATATTGTCATAGCTTTGAGATATATAATGATAGTATTGCAGAGATCCAGGATCCAAAAGTAATATCATTATTCAATAAGATCAAACAGACAATAGCAAACGTGTTCCACAAGAATCACATTGACGAGTTAGAAGGCCGCGAGGACAGGACATGCCAAATTTTACAGGTGTACATGCGAAGACGTAAGACGGGCTCTAGTTTGGCGCGTGATGATGGAGCTTGCACTTCTCAGCCTCATACATAACCGGATAGTCAGATCATCAAGACTCGTGATCACGGACGTTAGAGGCGAGGGGCAGGCGGGGAGGAAGAGGTAAGGGATGGGGTAAGAGAGGGAGAGGAAGGAGGAGAGGACTTCTAGGATATATGAGATTTTTTTTATATGACATGTTTATTTTGTGATAGTAGATCTTTCGTGAATATATATCGTTGGATTGTTCAAAATGATTACTTGTTTGGATGAATTTTCATGTATATGTGTGGTTGGAATTTCGTGTATATGTGTTTGGATATATGTTGATTGTGTATATATAATAGGTTGCGAAAGAGGTTGGAATTAAAGTAACTTCACGGGATTCAGAAAATCCCTTGAAATTTTGCTAACTCCACGAGATTCTGAATCCCATAGAGTTCAGTGCGGTACTAAACTACACGGAATTTAGAATCCCGTGTAGTTTAATATTCCACTAAACTACACATGATTCTAAATCCCGTGTAGTTCGTAGCACTTATTTGCCAATCTCAACTCAGTTTCAGCCAAGTGGCTGAAACTAGTCAAATTTGACAAATAAATGCAAAGTAGGTCGAAAATTATAATTAAGTTTTTTAAAATGGTCAAATTTAAAATTTTATCCTGAGGGAAAAGATGGGAGAGAAGAGGGGAGAAGTTAAGGGAATTACCTTCTCCTTAGTTACGCCCCAATTGTTGGGGGGGGGGGATAAATTTTGCATTGTTTGGCGGTAAGTTAAGGTGAGCTAGGGTGAACAATTTAGCCCCTGGAAGCTATTCAAACGGGGTGAATATTTCACGTATATTCCCTTCTCCCACATTACCCTTAATCTAAACAGACCCTTAAGAAAAACCAATGTGCCCGCACGACGAGACGAGCGGGCCGACCCGGTCAAATGAGGGCCCAGTCCACTTGCTACGCTTTATGGGCCGAGCTGGATGCTAGCTCGCATGTGGCTAGGGGCCAGCTCATCTCACTCCCGCAGCCAATTTCAAGAACAGGCTAAACCCGTCACACCCTGCAGTGGGTTAGGTCGGGCCGGGCAGCAGGCCCATAGGCCAACCCGACCCACTGCCCATCCCTACATCCATTTGCACGTGCAATAAAGCTAGAGTGTAATGGGTCGGGTGTGTATCAGATCCTTAAAATCCCGGCGAGCTCCTTGGCCGAGATCAATTCGTTCCGATCGCGACCATATGCACCCCTAATCTCAACAATCACGAATCCATTTCCTTATTAATACAATCCTAATCTATCCATGGTTTCTCTGCTCGAATGAGAGTTCTTTATCCCTAGGTTGTATGCGGCGGCGGAATCGAGATATAATAGAACTCAATAGAAGGCGCTACGAAGCGACACATTTTCTGATTTTGTAAATAAAAAAAAATCTTTACCTTTATTTCTTTTTTGTTTTATAAAACCTATTAAAGAAATTGATTCTAATAGTTACTGTTCGAAAGTAAAACATTAATTTGTGTTTCACATAAACCGTAACTTGCTGCTATTCATGGATTCCTCTACCACTTGACATTGTGACTGGCATACTATCACGATTGCCTTCAAAATCTATCGCGAGATTCCGCTGTGTCTGCAAACGATGGCATTCTTTAACTCATGATCCCCATTTAGCGTGAGAGATCTTCAAGCTACGTGATTATCCACAGATCTGCTCAGTATGGGGAAATCAAGTTGCATGATTTCAATAGGGGAGATGCGAACCAATACAAGCGTAATCTTGGGAGAGTGCATTATAAGTTATCGAAAGTCGTAAGTCTGATATTTACTTGTTAAATCCTTTGACTCGGGAAATTCAGAAACTTACTATGGGGCAGTACAAGGTAGTTAGATCCACTTTTTGTTTTCACACACTTTGCTTTTACTGTGAGACCTACAATGTGGGCGCGACACAATGGAGGTGGGTTGTTGAATCTCCTTTTAGATTGTTTGATATCCACTCTTGTCCAGTGTTCGTTCATGGAGCCCTCCACTGGGTTCAATATTCAAAAGGCAATAATCAAAAAGTACAAAAAAGGAATTTTCAGATTCGATATCAAAGACGAGAAGTTTGGATCAGTGCCACCGCTCCGCTATACATCATCCTCTCATATGTCTTACCCTTGTTTAATGGAGTGATCTGCAGGGAACCTTTGGCTAACATTCCATAACCAAATAGATAAAAAAAAAAAAAAACTTTGAGATATGGGCTATGAAAGGCAATTTGAATAATACTTGGGCCTAGGAGTATAAATTCAACATCAATAGTCCGTCGAGCTTACATGAGCGTTTTCATTTCGAAGGAATTGTAGACGGTGAGGTTCTCTTAAAAGTTCTACGAATTGGAAATGGGAAAATGGCATGTTGTTTGCTATATTCCTCATAACAGAGTTCTGTGCAAACTCTTCGCTTTGGGAGAATCGAATGAGTCTTTTGCTATTTATAGGGAAAGCCTTATTTCTCCAAAGAAACTGCTAAAGGCAACTCAAAGACGTCAAAAGAAAGGTGGAGGTGGGTGATGCGTCTAATTAATGTACTAGAGGAATTTTTGGTACGATTGCAGACATACTGCATTAGAGGAGTTGAACATTATTTAAATCATTCTTAGTTTCTACTTAGGCCCTAGGCTATTGGCACAGTAAACTTTACCAAACTTGGTTTGTAGTTTTTACATCATATTTTCAGTAGTTCTGTTCTCATAATATGCAGCTTGATGCATTATATATTGGATTTTCTTGTTTGGGCCTAGAAAGAGTTCTTCTTTCATCTATATTATGAGTGGTTCAAAAACTTCGTGGCTCATGTATGGAGAAGCGTGTGGATCGAGTCATCGGTTTGGTAAGTATCTTCTTCATAGTTAGTTTGTAAGTTACAATGTCCCATCTTCTTGGCTTTATGTCCAAGAGTCTGGCACTACTTGTGTACTTGATGAGTCACTACTTCTCAGAGCTATTATACAAAACCTTTAGTACTCGAAATTTGTTTAACTCTTTGTAGATTAGCATCTTAGCTAATGATGTGTTATAAATTAGCGGGTAAACTAAAATTTTCATGATTAGGTTCTGTAATAGACTTGTTTGAGACAATATCGTTTACTCTATTTAGCTTTACATGCAAGTTAGCTAGTTCAAATACTGAATTGATAAGGCTGATTATTAGACCTTATCGTGCTATGAAAATGCTTCTTGAAGCATATACGATGCAACTCCTTTATCAACCATATTTTATCATTTGCTTCATTTACAATAAGTATCCTACATACTAATAGTTCCTCCATTTTGCCTATATCATCCTGCAGAACAACATGATCAGAAAAAGAAAAGAAATAGGCTAGTTGGGTACTGGGAACTTTTATTTGTGTTTTCTAGCTGCTTTTGAAAGTTATGTAGTATGTGTAATGAGCAAAGCAATTTTGTTTTCTGATGGTTGATCAAGCTGGAAAGAGTCCCATTAATATGTGTGATGATATGCCATGTTCCTCAATTGTTTAAGGTAAAAGAGAAGATCAAGGTGGGCCGCTGCATTGGATACATGAAATCGGAGGAAGATAATGAATTCATTTTTATTGCAGAGATTAGTTTTTGATTTCCTTCAGAATTTCAAATCATAACTAAATGATTTGATATCAGTTTAGGGGCGAAGAATACCTTTATATTATCTGATTTCTTATTCTATGTATTCGATAAATTATAGTACTTCTCACTATCTCAGACATACAAATATGTACCGACATTATTAAAGGAAGTTTGACTTAAAGTTAAAAAGGAGAAAAGAAGAAAAAATATTACTGAAAGAAGTGTGCTCCAAGTATCTACATGCAATAAGAAAAGTGACAAGCAACACCTCTAAATTAAAGCTAACTATCAGAAACAAGAAATTACAATCCATAAGCATAAACACGACAGAAAGGTTCAGTTGCAGTTGCAAACTTTCGAAAAGTTTGCATTGCTGGTGACAAAAAAATACAACCAAATCATAGCAATAAAAATAAAATAATATTAAACCACACTAGATAAAATAGAAGTTAACACGTGACAAGTATCACTTGGAAAAACCTTGAAACAAGTAGCACCACAGGTCTGAGTGAGAGGGTTGAGAGCAGTCCTCTATTAGAGCACAGGGCCAAGGTAGTCTATTTCTCTATCATGCTATAATCACATGGCCATCTTTTGCCTATACACACACATGTGTGTGGTGATACTGGCACGCACAACAGGTGGGCGTGGGTGCGCGCGCGTGCACACACACACACGTGTGTATGTACATACATACATACATATCTATATATATATACACGCACATACATGTGTATTTGTGCATATATATTAATATGTGTATAAATACAGAAATCAGTTCCTATTTTGATTTGGTTTTCCACACTGTGGCACCTCAGAAAAATTATCGGTTCTATTGGTCGTTTGGGCACTGAGAATTTGTACTAGAGCACCTAGATATGTGAAAAAAAGATGTCGACAGGAGCATGTCTTATTAATTAATTTGCTTTTTTGTTAACTGTCAGGTTATAGTTCCTAGTTGAATATTGCAAATGGAAAAGACAATTAAAAACCGCGATTTTAAATCTTTTGCCCAGTTGGCCTGTGCAGATGGTAATCAGTTTCATCTAGTCTATTTGGATACTAGCCCTCCTATATTCTACATGAATGACAGATCTCACAGGTATTATCTGCTTAATAGTTGTTGCAGTTTAATTTCTAATTTTTATAAATTCTTTAGGCATGCAGCTGGTTGATAGCTTAAAATATTCATACGCCTTTGTGCATCTCTTATGTAAGAAATGCGACTTTTGCAAACAAATTACATATCAGTATAATCAGCCTTTTAAAAAATAGAACCGCTACGAAGGAGCATCATAGGTGTGATACGCGCTATTCATTTGTAGTAAGAAAGATGCTGTTTGTGTTATTTGCAAAAATGTTAATATCATGTGCATCATAGTGGATAACAGCGTACTCTATTGGTTTCCATGCTGAAACTATTGATATACTGTGATTATTGGTTAAGTGGATTATTTCATGACAATCAATTAATTTGTCAAGGCCTATAATTTATGCGCTGTTATAACTTCTAATCTTGATATGTAGGATTTTTCCCAACAAGAATTTGGCATGCCCGACACATTTGGACACCACAATATACTTATATTTCCTGTTTGGGAAAAATTTTATGACTTCTAATCTTGATGTGTAGGGTTTTATGCTGTGTCTTTTGACAAAATATAATTATTTTATAGATCATTTTATTATTTAATGTTCTTTCTCCTATGATTGTCAACAAATTCACATATTGTATGAGTCAAGTATACATAAGTCATCAAGTGAAGAATATTCTTGTATGCATTTGCAAAATTGCCTTGCCCAACAACCCTTATCTGTGTCAGAGCACGACATTTGTTTCTGTCTACCATAGCGTCAACAAGCATATTAGCTGTTAGTCATGGATATTGGGCTCCATTACTTTGAATATTACATTCCAATGACGGTAAAAAGGAAAGGATTGTGTAGAACACGACCTTGATGCAGCGAGGCAGCTACCAAAGTTCTACGTGAATGTTAATTCCATTTTTTCTTCCTAAAGAGAAGAAGAAAACGAAGTAACGAAAATTGACTAACTGAAACTCTGGAGTTCTTTCCAACATATTTTCATGTAGCATGGGCGCATCTTTGCCGAAGCCTAGTAGTTTCTCCTCTTGGTCAGTGCTGGAGAATTTTGTTGCTTATATGTAGTGATATTCTAATCCTGAACATCTTTCGTTCTGAATTGATTTCCTGAGAAAGCTTGTCTTAACTTAAATGTCAATCCTTTCATACCGCCTGTCGCATGGAAAAATGGTTCCTGCAACATTTAGTTATTTATCTTTAGTCTCCTTTTTAGATATATTTCAGATCCTTTGACATCTTCCATTCATTTTTAAGCCTGTTAGGTTATCAACTTTTGCCAATATTCTATCTGGCTGATAGATGTTTCAGAAGATTTGCCAGCCATAGCAGAGAGCGATGCAGAAAACTAGGTTTATAATTATACTACTTGGATCTATTAGACTCTGTAAATAAACGGCGGAAATCTACTCATTCATGCTGGCCCTGGTATCATTTGTGGGTTTACTTGTTTATATCGGTGGTGTCTCCTTGTATTTCTATTTGGAAAGACAGATTCGGAGACATCTTCCCTTGTTGTCATCAAGATTTTACTAAATTTGTAGTCGTCAAGTGGAGTGCAGAAAGTCTAAGCCGACTGATTCAAAGGAGACTTGTTTATATCAGTGATTTGATCTGTAAATAGCTTTCATGAAAATAAAAAGGTAAACTTACAAGCTGGAATGTAACTGTAAACTAATGTTTTGTGCTCATGATCTCAAAGTCAATATTATTTCTTCCGTCGTGAGGTAAGATTATCCTGAGTTTCCTTTTTTAGGGCTATTTTATGGCAGCATGCATGGAACATCACATATTGTTTTTGTTATGACAAGTGACTTTGTGATTTGAGTATTCTGACTTCTGATGCACATCCTAAACAGTACTAATTCTGCGCTAAGTAGTGCCTAGGAGAGGGAAATCCTACAGTACTGCTGCTGAAAGTTCCCGCAGTTTCTTGCTCACTGAAAAAACTGCTTAAAAAGAAAGAAAACTAGAGAAAAACATGCAACAGACACGCGTGCACAAACCCACATATTAACTGTCTGAACCAACACCATCGTCAGAATATTTTGCCAGTACTGCAACATAATTGTGATTCTTCTTTTTTAGTTAACATATATAACAGTTTTCCATGTTTCCTGCTGTGCTTTTTAGCTATACTCTAGGAGACAAGTCGATACAGCATGAAGCTCGAGTGGAATCAGTGAAGGATATTGAAGCCTTACGGCCTCCTACCGAAATGAAGGATGAACTCCAATTTCAAAGATCTGCAGGTGATCTTAGCTATTTCAATATGCACTAGGTGTGGAAGAGCCCCTAATGGTACTAACTGAAGAAGAACAAGCTCTAATTAGATCTGAAATTGGGCTTGCAATTTGAGCTCATAAACTCATAATTGCTATCTTTGTTTTTCTTTCAATCAGCGCAATGAATAAATTTAACAATTTTACTAGTCGATGATGATTTGAGGCATGACCAGGGTGTTTTAACATTATTGTTTGTTTTCCAGTAAAATTGAGCTGTAAGCACATTTTTATTTATGTGCATAGGGTCTAAGATATTTATCCCATCTTTTCCTCTCCTTATTCCAATTTATAATTTTTTCTGTTCATGATTCTTCATATTTACTATGAGGATTTGTACCTTAGAAATACTGTTTGTTGTTTGCTCGTGTTTGTTACGTGTACGTTTCTTCTACGTACTTCTAGAAGTCTGTATTCAAACAAGGGAGAATTTTGAGTCAAGTCCAAATTGATTAGTCTAATTCATTTTCTTTCTTGGTCTTTACAATCCAATGAAATATTAACAATTCCAAATGACAAAAGTTTAGGTAAAAGGCAAACTTTAGGTACAGCAGGTGGGAAAAATGTATTGTCACATTATGTTGTAGAAAAGTCTAAAAATTGATCTCAAAATAACTTTTACTAGAAGCATAAATTTTATTCATTCGCATTACATGTAACTTGTCCCCGGACTAAAAGCTCATATAACAATTAACATATAATATAATTATGATTCATAAGTTAAAATGAAAAAACTAAGGCCGAAGATGGATTGGGGGACAATCATTGATACATTTGCAAATGTGATCACCAACACAAACACCTCGTGTATTTCGAGGGTATTGTAGACATTCGAACGTACAGCTAGCTGCTCTGCTTGCAATTTTCTTTTGTAGGCAGCAGATCTTGATCACAAAGATTAATTGAAGCACCTGAAGATCATAAGTATGTAGAAAATTAGCAAGGTATTACATGTTCAAGAGTGTTGGGGGAGAAATCGGGCCCAATCTAGAGTTGATGGGGCTTAAACAGAAGCTAGGAATCAATTTTAATCTAAAAGCTATAACTATTAGGTATTTACCCAAACTCCTATTTAAACTCATCACTCTTTCTTATCTTTATCCGATGTGAGACTATACTCACATAGTAATCACCTCAACAAAAAGAAACACTTCGTGTTTAGTGGAGTTACGTCCTGATTACCCATCTCGTATTAAAGAATGTTTTTCGCAAGTTTCTATTTTAGTTTTCATCCATTCTTTCTATGTATTTATGTTTGTTTAAAAAGTTAGCTTTGTTTATCGATAAACTTTGGATTTTTTTTTTTTTCAAAAGTTCGAGTCAGTCTGCTTGGTTTTTAAAAAATTAATTAACGTAAATTAAGACATTTTTTGGGCTTATAATACAGTTTTATGATCAACTTGACAAGAAAAGAATTTTAACACTATCACTTACATTAAATCATCATTGTGAAATTTTTTGGGCCATATATTACTTGTTTGAACAATCCAAATCTTTGGCGCATTGGTTCATGCTTATCCTTTTGGTTTAGTATAAATTCGCTGTTTATCTGATGTCATTTGTTTCATTAGTAGTTAATTAATTGCTCACAAAAGGTCTGAAATGCTAATTAAATAAGTAATGTTAATATGTTACATTTAGTATAATAGTAGAGATAATCTTTATATTATGAAAGACATAAGATGGTATATTATTAGCAAGTGTAACGAGACATGAAATAAAATATAACTATATTCAAAGGTTACTTACTAATTCTCTCTAATGAAAATTTCCTAAACTTTTTGCATGTGCTGTTAGTAACGGCAAAAACAGAGTTTTACTAGAAAAAATAAAATAAAATATAACTATAAGGCCTTGAAAGTTCAACCGAAGGAGACAGTAATAAGATGTTATCAGGAGCAACCACAAAAACTAGGATTTTGTGCACTTTCATGCATGTTTTGATAATTTCAGAATTTCAAACATGTTAGTAAAGGGATTACACCTATTTAAAACTGAAATTATCATACTTTAACATTTAGAACCATCAACTATAATCCCTATAACAATCTACACGAATTTCTAAGTCATAGTTTAAAAACGCGACTTATGTATAATGCATAATATTTCTTGGAATCAAAAGAAAGATGAGCAAGTGATACTTACTTTAGGATCTACCGATGTAGATCTGTAGTATGATTCCTCGAGATAAGATTCACTTCCTCAATTGTATGATATATGGAATATTCTAGAAAATAAAAAGGAGAAAGGAAAAAGAAAGATACCTCTTGTTAAATTACTTTTTGCCCTTCCATGTATAGTAGAAAATGAGAATATGTCCACCACTCATCCAAAATTTGGATTACCCTCCACTTGGTCTTTTATATAATAGTATAGATATATCTCTCATTATTAAAATTATACTATTGAATTAAACTCAATAATTCATAATAATTAATTGGGATCTCGATGAGTTACATAAAATTTACACGAGCCCTCTATAGCTAGTGCTAATAACACAAACTTAAGCTGAACTAGCACGAAACACCTTTCAAGTTTTATCATTTCTATCTCAAACTGCGAAAACTATTTGCTGAGTTATTTGGAACAATTTCAAATTAATAGAAATTAATTTCTTTAGTTTCTAATAGTAATTCTCAAAGATACCGGAATATCAACCGTAACGGCATTTCACAGGCATTACAACATGATTTATTTATTTATTTTGTTTGTTTCTTAGGAGAGTGTAGATGGTTCTACACTACCTAAAATAAAATTAGATTTTTTTAACAGGTACCCATGGACACACGTTAGGGGATATGAGAGAGATAGAAGAGAGACATGAATAACAAGTGGATCTTTCCTGATTTGCACTAATTTCTCTTCTTACATCTCCTCTCTCTATCTCTCTCATTCACTAATAAGTGCCCATGGGTACCTTTTAGAAAAACCCAATAACATTATGCTTTTGCCTTGCAATACCAATTTATGTTATTGCACTATGGTGACAGTCTTTACTCGCCCTCCAAACTACATTTGTTCTTTCTTACACCCTAAACTATTTTTGGTCTCACATTGCATCCATTTGTCTATGCTAACCGCCTTACTTATCTTTAGTTCCACCTTATCCCTTAAACTCTCACTTTCCTCTCATAAATTAATTTTTTTTATAATCTCACATAAATCTATTTAAAATGCCCACAAAGTAATAAATGAAAATTGGTAACTACGTATTAAAAATGATACTTTAGGTAGTAATCATGGACTAATTTAATAGTTTAGAGGGGTAAGGTGGAACTAAAAATAGTCCAATAAGTAAGCAGCCAAGCAGGTTATAAATTCAATAGTTTAATAAGGAGCACATATAGGGACTAAAAATGACATAAAGAGTAAGCAAGAACAAATTTAATAATCTGCAGGGCATCTAATGCCTGAAACCTAGATTTATCGTTAGGAGAATTTTTTAAAATAGGCTAATTTTGATAAATATTTAGCAAAACCGACCGTTTTTCTAAATTTTTAGCAAAACCGACCTCTTTTTGGCCAGCTCACCAAAGCTGGCCAAAAAGAGGTCAGTTTTACTGAATTTTTTTTTCGAAACACACGAGACTAGTAGTCCCGTATGTTTAGTGGCTGCTCATTGGCCACTAAACTAAATACAGAAAACCCACGGGACTACTAGTCCCGTGGGTTTTGTGAACAGTTCCAAAATGTGATCGGAAGTAGCAAAGAAAAATGCTCTTCGCAAGAGAGAGAGGGAGAGAGAGAGTGGATGATGAGGGAGACGGCCTCGGGATGAGTTCGACTGATGTGCGGCCAAGGGGGGCGTGTCTTGTTCTGTTAAAAGAATCTTTTGTGGGGCCCGCACGTGCATTGATCGTGTCGAAGATGTCTCCCTGCCCGGTGTCGCAAGATTGCTGGTAACGGGCTCGGTTAATAAAATATATGGGCTCAATTCGCGGGCACGTGTATTCTATTCACGTGGTCACATTGCCACAAGAAAAATGTTTGTTAGGTAGAGCATTTTTCTTTGCTACTTCCGATTGAATTGATCACAAAACCCACAAGACTAGTAGTTTTGTGGGTTTTCTGTATTTAGTTTAGTGGCCGATTAGCGGCCACTAAACACACGGGACTAGTAGTCCCATGTGTTTCGAAAACTGAATTCAGCAAAACCGACCACTTTTTGGCTAACTTTGGTGAGCTGGCCAAAAAGATGTCGGTTTTGCTAAATATTTAGCAAAATGGTCGGTTTTGCTAAATATTTTTCAAAACTGGCCTATTTTAAAAAATTCTCCTTATCGTTATTGTTTAGTTACATGTGAGTCATATGTACCTGTGTATTACATCTAAGCATTATTCCAATAGAGAAACTAAATAGATTCTTTAATTACGTTCAGGGAGGAAATGAGTGTGGGCCTCTTTTGGATAGAGGAGAGTTGAGGGAGGAAATGAGTACTTGGTATAAATTTTTGTTATTAAAAATAGTTAAATGTTAAGAACTTTTATCAATACCCACAATTTACAAATTATGGTTAAAAACTTTTGTCACAAACTAAACTTCATATTATTTGTTAATGATTATTACACACAACTGAATGTTGGGTATTGTATTATGTGCCCACAAAACTAATACCCACAATATATTTCCTGGTCATTGCTACTCAATACCTAGGAATTTACATCTCTGAGCAAAGTTTTATGGGTGGTGCCCCATTTTCCAGTAGTGAATAAATAAACTAAATAGAATATTATGTCTTTATCAAACCAAATCGGCATCTGAACTTGAATGAATAGGAGAAACTCCTAACATTAACACATTTATTTATATCAGAAAAAACTTTATTTAGCTCCTTAGATTCTTTAATCTCGCATACATACTGTATGATATTTATTGTCATACAAATTACTCAAACTCAACAAATAAATTCACACCTGCAGATGTTTGGTGTAGGACACACACCAAGCCTTATTCCATGTTTCTGCCAGCAAATATCTACGCAGCTTGGAACTGTGCATGGGGCATCTGTAGGCAAATCTCCATGGCAAAATTTTGAAACGGCACTAGCAGCAGCTTAATCGTGAACCAAAAAAATAAAATTACAGGAGTTATGACGTATATACGACTTTGTAATTAGATCCTCACTATATTAGCAAACTAACTCCATGTTTTATGTGGCTAAATAGTGATCATAACATCACCAATTTGGCTGATTTACTTATTTGCAAATTTTTTATGAATAGATATGGAGAGAAGAGTTAAAGTCGTATATATAAGAAAATATATCGATGATATATAAGAGAAAAGGAAAAATTGTGCATATAAGAAAATATATGGATGAAAAAGATAAAAGTTTTAATATAAGTATCTTGATTTGTTTTCAAGAAAAATATGACATCTTCTTGATCCTCTGTCTTACCGGTGATTGGTTTTGTTTACTATTGGATATAGTTAGTGATTGATATTATACCGAAAAAAAAAGGTCTGGCAATAATTAATCAAGGTACAGTTTGATAATCTTCGATATGTAAATAAATAAATAAATAAATAAAATATGGACATGAAATCTAGATTGTGATCAAATTAAGGATGGAGCAATGCCTGGTCGGTGTTGAACGAAAAAGAGAGCAAGAACAAAGAAACCAGCATAATTAATCTTCATCTTTTTATAGGATATTTTCTTTGTCGAATTTAAGTTTTGGGAAAATTGTGTCCAGGCCCCAAAAATGGGAAGACCATGTGACCGGGCCCTCTGTATTTTGGGCCATGTGTTTCGGCCCCAAATACAGTCCGTATTTGTGTCCAGGCCCCAAAAATGGTGCCATGTGAGCAGAGAGAGAAAGATAGCACCTGAAGTTACTATCCTACCCTCCGACATGACCGAACTCGGTAACCGCGCCTCCCCTTCCACTCAAGTACTCTCTCTCTCCCTCTTGGCCTTCAACTGTTCAGCGACCACCGGAAAATCCCAAACATCTCTAATTTCGATCTAGGGTTTTCGCTCACGGAAAATGTCGTCGAAGGAAGCCTCGGTTAACGATTTCAAGTCGAAATTGCGTGGCGGACGAAGGAGAAAGATGAAGCGAAATCACAGCGCCGCACGCCTTGAATCATCCGGGAAAGGCAAAGACGAGGAAGCGTCGAAGACCCCGTTGGTAATGCAAAGGGCGAACCACGAGGTCGAGGCCGAAGAGAAGACAAGAAGGGATGATTCCAACCCCAAAAGAAGTAAGTGCTAGGAAAAATCTAATTAAAGAACTTAACCCCTTTGGATGTTATCCAAACCGAAGTTTCATGTTAATTCTAATCCTATACAGAGAGTTAACCGATTTGTGTTTCATGTTAAGTCAAACCTAAATCGTGTTAAGTCTAATTTTCAGTTCATGTCAAATCTAATGTCTTCTCATGTTAAGTCTATTTTTCATGTTAATTCCAATTTTGTTTGTGTTAAGTCTAATTGGTTTCATGTTAGGTCTAAACTAGGTTCATGTTAAGTCTAATTTTCAGTCATGGCTAGTCTAATGTCTTTTCATGGTAAGTCTATTTTTCATGTTAATGCCAACTTTATTCGTGTTAAGTCTAATTTAGTTCGTGTTAAGTCCAATTTGATTCATGTTAAGTCTAAGTTAAGTTCATGTTAAGTCTAATTAAACGCTTACATTTGAATTTATTTTCAGGAAAATAGTTGGTGAGGCGGCTGCTGGAGATATTAGGCCAACGGCCGTTATTGGGGCTTATTGTGATTTTATGAATCGGCTTGGCCCAAAGATTCGTCAATGGCACAGGGATGCCTATTGTGGATCCACATTTGAGCACTATATACAATTTGGTGCTCCTGCACTTGATCGTAAAACACTTGAGCACGTGTTGAGTTTTACGGGTCGATAAACTAACATTTTCTATCCCCGATGCATATTCGGGAAAAGAAAGTTATTAATTTTGACGTGGATTGGGTCCGTAATCATACTTTATTTCCAATTTACGTGAGATTATTTTGAAGAATAGGGACTTCAAGTGCAGAATGTGGGTGCAATATTTTTCTAAACTTTTTAAAGATGACAAGGGCGGAAAAAAAGAAAAGCCGACATTAGCATGAGAAGATATGTTGAAGATCCGCTAGAAAGTCTAGTGGAATCAACGAAGAGAAGGATATCCAAGACTTTGTTCTCCGCAAATTCTTTATCGCTCGATGATATGGTGCCCCGTAGGGATGGTTTCCCTAGAATAATCTTGAAGTATCTGGATAGCATTGAGAGGGTGAACAAAGTCGCATGGGGTGACTTCATTTATAAAGAAATTATTAGAGGCATAAATGTTGCTCGAAGGGTTGAAGAAGCCGGGGTTACATATATCCACGGATGCATGCCATCGATACCGTAAGTTCCATGTTAAGTCTATTTAATTTTCTACTAAGCGTACATTGCTTACTGTGAAGTGTTAGGCCTTTCATGTTAAGTCTAATTTGATTCATGTTAAGTCTAATTTAGTTCATGTTAATCCTAATTACTTTCATGTTAAGTCTAGTTATTTTAATGTTTTAAGGTTAATGGTGAATATGATCTGATCATAGTTGGAATGGTGAATGTATTACTTACAGCTTTGGTACTATGAGATGACCTAAGATAAGGAGATATGCCACCAAGGATGATGCCGCCTCCAATGACAAATTGGGTCTCAGCGGGGGGAAAAGCTGGCTCTTTTAGGAAGGGGACAATTAAAGCAAAGGCAAAAGCGGCTTCAATAATGCATCTAGAGAAGCCTATTGTGGAAGTTGGGCCATCTCTCCCAAACCCCCCCGCGAGGAAAGATTTCAAGCCCAAGCGCCGATTAAGATTAAAGGCGAAGAATGATGGAGCAGAGAAGAATGACTCCATAGGCCATGTAAGTTTTCTGTTAAGTCTTATTTCATGTTAAGTCTAATTTTCATTTCATGTTAAGTATAATTTTCAGTTCATGTTAAGTCTAATTTTCAGTTCATGTTAAGTCTATTTTTCGCGTTAAGCCTATTCCATTTCATGTTAAGTCTAAATTCCAGTTCACGTTAAGTCTAATTTTCAGTTCATGTTAAGTCTATTTTTCGTTAAGCTATTCCATTTCATGTTAAGTCTAAATTCCAGTTCATGTTAAGTCTAATTTTCGGTTCATGTTAAGTCTATTTTTCGTTAAGCCTATTCCATTTCATGTTAAGTCTAAATTCGGTTCATGTTAAGTCTAATTTTAGGTTCATGTTAAGTCAAATATTAATGTTAGGCCTATTTCCAGTTCATGTTAAGTTTAAATTTTAGTTAAGTCCAATTTTAATACTTGTTAATCCTACTTTCAGTTCCTGTCAAGCGTAAAGAGGTCGAGAAAGCCGAAAATTGAGGAAGCCAAGAAGAACTCAATAGGCTATGTAAGTTTAATTTCTAGTTCATGTTAAGTCTAATTTCCGCTCATGTTATGTATTTCAAGTTAAATCTAATAGTAATTTCTATTAATCTCTTAAAATCTCAGATCATTGCAAAGCATCCGGACGATGCTTTTGAAAAGGAAGAGGAGGTGGAGGCTCGCCCATTGAGAAACAACCGATGTTTTGGAGAAATTCGCTAAATTTTGCGACGATTACTCGCGACAAAACGCAGAAGAGTACATATTGTCAAGTATTTATGGTTGAGATTAGAAGACTCAACGGAATATTGGAATCTTTGGGAAGAAGTGGTGATGTTATAGACCCGAGGTGTCAAGGAAAGAGTTAAGAAGAATTTACCAAAAATAAGTAAGTTGCAGCCACGGGTAGATGAAGAGGAACACCATTCTCCGGCAAGCATTGTACAGGATTCTGAGAAGGGAGAGGATGAAGATGACCTTGGGATGAAGATTCCATGAAGAATAAGGTTGAGGAAGACCCCATGAGGGAAAAAGTCAAGAGGAACCAACTATGAAGGAAAAAGTTGATGATGAAGTCCCAAATGAGGGGAAACCGAATGAAGCCGAGGAGGAAGAGGAAGATCAATTTGAAGAAAGAGCAAGTGTTGTAGATTATTTTATGATGCTAAGGAAATTGTGCATAAAGGAATAGAGGAGAAGATTGAGAATAAGATTGAGGAGGCTATTGTAGATAAAGATGTAGAGGAAACTCAGAATAAAGGAGTAGAGGAGAAAATTGAGGAAAAAATTGAGGAGGATATCCTAAATAAAGATGGAGAGGAAACTGTAAATAAAGGAGCAGAGGAGAAAAATGAGGAAAATATTGAGGAGGAAATTATAAATAAAGATGTGATTAAGCAGGTTGATGACATTGTGGAGGCCCTAGCGAGTGCTATGCAAAAGAAAGGAAAGAAGGTAGCCACAAAGAAGGCTCTGCCCATGAAAATTAGGGCACCAAGCAGAAGAGCTACGAAGAGATCGCAGCACGTTAGGACCCCTTACACAGAGGGAAAGAAGAAGCAAGAAAAATCTGTAATTGAAGAGGTAGTGATTGTCCCTGATCTTAAGAGCCCACCCATCAAAGATTACTTCAACAATCAAGATATCAAGTGGGATGTGTTGAAGATGAACTTAATGACGGAGGATGAGGAATCTCTGTTGAAAGAGTTAAATGCAGGGATTCCAGATCCTTCAGGGTTTAGCGTACGCATTCTTGATAGCGCAGGGACATTCTTGCACAATTTTAGGATACCACCTTGGATATCCTCCAGACTCAACCCAACAGAGAATAAATTTCTAACACATTTTTGCTCTCTAAGGTGTCATAGGTAAGTTTCCATTAATTAATTAATTTTTGTTTTTGGAGTATATGTTAACTCAATATTGGTTCGTGTATATGTTTTCTGGTAAATGATAATTCCCACTTTTTCAGGAGGTATGATGTTATCGAACAGCCTAACGTAGCAAAGATGAACATGATGAGCTATACTTGCTTCGTGGTGGTCGGCTTGACGACAAAGTAAGATTCTAAATTTCTAAATTGAATGAGCATTATTTATAATGAATGCTAATTTCCGTGTTCATTACGATGGAAGAAGTGTTAGATAGGCTTCAAAGCAAGAAGCCTATGACAAAAAATATGGCCTGGTGTCAGTGTTCTTTTGTGTAAGTATTTCAGTTCCTGTTAATTCTAATTGAAGTTCATGTTAAGTCTAATTTCATATCAGGTGAAGTCTAATTTCAGATCATGTTAAGTCTAATTTTCATGTTAAGCCTATTCCCATCTCATGTGAATTCTATTTTTCAGATCATGTTAAGTCTACTTTTCATGTTAATTCTATTTCCATATCATGTTAAGTCTAATTCCATATCATGTTAAGCCAAATGTTGATGTTAAGTCTATTGCCAGTTCATGTTAATTCTAAATTGCAGTTCTCGTTAAGTCTAATTTTCAGTTCATGTTAGCCCCAAATTTCATGTTAAGCCTATTTCCAGCTCTTGTTAATTCTAATTTTCACGTTATCTCTAATTTCATTTCATGTTAAGTCTAATTCATGTTAACTCATTTTACTTGGATTACAGCATTCACTCTACGCCGATCGCCCTGAATTTTACATGATGTTTTTGAATTATCTTGAAAAATATACGGCCCTCCGCATCGAGCGTCTATTGATTCCTTTGGTCAGGGACGATCACTGGCATCTAGTTGAAGTCCTTTTGAACGAGGATGAAAGGGTCGTGAGACATTATAGTTCGGCTCCCCACGCCACGTATAAGGCTCCTGTAAATAAAATCATAACATATTTTGACTACTGGGCAAATGATTTTAAGATTGTAGATGTGCGTAGAAAATTCCGATATGAAGCCATCAAATGCGAAGAACAAGCTGGGAGGTTAGTATCATGCTTAAATACATGATAAATTCTCTAAAGGAATAACGTAAACACTAAACTAAATTTATATGCTCACGTTGCAGCTATGACTGTGGTGTATTCGTTTACCATTATATTCGGGCAATAATTGATGGTCGCTCGACAATCCGCGTGACTCCTGAAGGTGAGCCAGCTGACGTTATGCGGGCTAGACTTGCCGCAGAATTACTAATAGAAGGACGGGAAAAAAGAGAGAAAAAGGGAACACTACACGAAGATGACCTGAGTTTATGAATATATATGTATATAATTACGGTTTGGTATAATCGTAGAAGAGATTGTTCAGTTCACATACAATTGTAGAATTAACATGATGTGTAATAGAATTAACATGAAATGAAATAGAATTAACATGAAGTGTATTTGAATTAACGGATGTGTAATAGAATTAACATGATGTATATTTGAATTAACATGATGTGTAATAGAATTAACATGAAATAAAATTGAATTAACATGAAATGAAATAGAATTAACATGATGTATATTTGAATTAACATGATGTGTAATAGAATTAACATGAAATGAAATAGAATTAACATGATGTGTAATAGAATTAACTTGATGTGTAATAGAATTAACTTGATGTGTAATAGAATTAACGTGATGTGTAATAGAATTAACATGAAATGAAATAGAATTAACATGATGTATATTTGAATTAACATGATGTGTAATAGAATTAACATGAAATGAAATAGAATTAACATGATGTGTAATAGAATTAACTTGATGTGTAATAGAATTAACATGATGTGTAATAGAATTAACATGAACTAAAATTGAATTAACATGAAATAAAATAGCATTAACATGCGATGAAGTGGAATTAACATGTAGTTGTATAGAATTAACAAGAACTGAAATATATGAATTGACGAGCAACGCCTTAGAAAGTTACAGTAGCGAGAAAGACACAAGAGAAAGTTCAGTTCACAATATCCTACATCAATTACACAAAATATCTTCTGACCCTCCATTTATTCTATTCCTACTCTAGGAATTTCTCCAGCCGCGGTGGTTTGCGATAACTTTCATCTTTTTCTTTGACAATCCTTCAAGCATCCATGCCATGTGCGTCTTTGTTTTAGTTCTTTGCTTAGTCCACCTCTTTATCTTCCGGTTGATGCAAAATGGACATCTCCATGAACCGCCTTGACGGCGACAGCTTGAGTAGTCCATCGCGTAGGTCTTCTTGAACTTTAACGATTTGCTCTGCAGTTCCTCCTCCTCCGTTCTTCGACGCCAGACTCATCGCCGCCAGCAAGGTTTAGCCGCCGACGCCGCAAATTAAGGATGGGGTATTTGAGGGTTTTCATGTTACAAGATTAAATTCATATAAACATCAAGTTCAAAAATTGCATAGCCACGAGCATCGATGTTAGGAGAAGGGCTTCTTGCTCGTGACTCATGTTCAATAGCTTTATGGTCGCTCATATAAAAATAGTTAATATGATGTGTAATTACGTAATCATTAGCATGTGCGAACAATTAACATGAGACATACCTTACTTTCTTTTCCCTCAAGATCGCAAAGACGATTTCTTTGGGACGAAGATGCTTCACCGAGGTTTTAACACAAAGTGGTTGAAACCATTCAATGCAACTTTAGTTGGCCTCAGTTCTAAATACTTGTAAATAAGTGGTTAATGTAATTCAATTGGGAAGCTCGTGATTGACATTAGTCTTATCAACATTTACTACCCAATTGGGAAGTTTCGTTGTTGTCATAATTCAATTGGAGATATTGGACTTCGCCTGAATTTATTAGACTTAACATGAACAGGCACTTTGACTTATCATGAACAGGCCGTAGACATAACGTGAACTGGAATTAGACTTAACATGAAGCGAAATAGAATTAACATGAATTGAATTAGACTTAACATGAAGCGAAATAGAATTAACATGAAGAGAAGTAGACTTAACATGAAACTAAATAGAATTAACATGAAGTGAATTAGACTTAACATGAAGCGAAATAGAATTAACATGAAGTGAATTAGACTTAACATGAAGCGAAATAGAATTAACATGAAGTGAATTAGACTTAACATGAAATGGAAATTAGGATTTACATTTACGGAAAATATTAACACGAACTTTAAGTGTCATACATAGCAAAGAAATTGCTTCCACCATGAAATTGCTTACTAACTTAAAAAACAACTTAGTCTCAGAACTATACAAGCAAATAACTTTACAAAGATATAACACACTTAATCTGCAATAGGTTCGTTGCATGTTTTACGGTTATGACCTTCCATATGGCATCGAGCATTTTATCGCGGTGTGTAAACCGTTCGTTGTTGATCCGCCTTGTTTTATTTCTCCCTTTCCTTTTGTTGTTAGTGGTGGTAAAATCGGATCTCATCACGTGGCACGCCACGCTTCTCGTAATCGTGGATGGGGTAAAGAATTGGCTCGTAGCTTTTTAAAAGCTTCAACCGCCATAAACGAATCGCTAACCGGTAAACATCTCTCTTCATAAACATTATGGTACATGCATGTTTACAAGGGATACGAAGTTATATCCCACGCGGCATGTGCATGTGTTTTGTCCGCATCCACTTGACAAGTTCTATGGGATTGTACCTCAAATAATCCTCTATGTGATTGACGCACATCCAAAGCGCGGGCATTGTCCATGTTCTCTTTAAGGACAAGCTCAGCTTTGGGACAAAGAAATAAATTCCAATTTTCAGCCATGCCTCGTCGATCATTCATTCGGACCATAATTTGCTTCCGTATGTGTTCTACCAGCTGTAATATCCTTAGCGTTCTAGCCTCGTGTATCCATTTGTTGAAGGACTCAGCGACATTAGATGTCACGTGACCATATCTGAAACAATTAACATGCCGTGAAATAGAATTAACATGCAAAGAAATAGAATTAACATGCAGTGAAATAGAATTAACATGAAATAAAATAGATTTAACATGGAGTAGAATAGAGTTAACATGAAGTGGAGTAGAATTAACATGCAGTGGAATAGAATTAACATGAAATAAAATAGATTTAACATGGAGTAGAATAGAGTTAACATGAAGTGGAGTAGAATTAACATGAAGTGTAATAGCATTAACATGCAATGGAATAGAATTAACATGAAGTGAGATTGATTTAACATGCAGTTGAATAGAATTAACATGCAGTGAAATAGAATTAACAGGCAGTGAAATAGAATTAACATGCAGTTGAATAGAATTAACATGCAAGGATTTTACTTCATCATACAATTAACATTATATTGCTTATACTTTACCTAATTCCGTGAAAGTACTGCTGTCTAGCCGAGCGTAGTTCATGACAATATTATATGCCCTTTCGTTTATCGGCTTAATGTCGTCCATATAATCGTTCCATTCGCTTTAGTATACTTGTAACAAGTCGATTGTAATAGATTACCCGAATCTGAGTATCCTTTGCCTTTAGTCCCAAGTCCTTCAATTTTGACTGAATTTTTCACTAGATGTAGAACACATCCGAGTGTAGAGCATCTGAAAAAACTCTCTAACAGCTTCTCGATTCCCTTATCCGCATCCGATATTATAACTAGTCGATGTGGAGGATTGTATGGATCCGCCTTTCATAGAGTATAGACCACAAACCTGTCAAAATTTGCAATTAACATACTGAATTTAGAATAAACACGAAACAAGTTAGGCATGAAATGAAATTATACTTAACATGACTCAAAATAAGTATAAAGATAGCCTAGAAAGATAGAGTATTGACATAAAACCTTGTAAGAACCACTTCCAGTTAACGTTATTTTCTTGATCGCATATGCAATAGGCTAGTGGAAATATCCCCTGATTTCCATCGTATGCTACAGCGCTGAGGAGTATTCCTTTGAATCGATCTTTCAGAAAGGTCCCATCCAAAAATATAAGTGGTCGACAACCACGCAAAAAACCATTTATGCAAGCGGCATAGCAAATGAATAATCTTGTAAACCTTCCCTCATTTTGTTCAACATGAATATAGCTTCCTGGATTTGTCTCCTTAACATTTTCTACATACCTAAATTTCATGTTAAGAAAAAGAGCTAGAATTAACAGCATACGGAATCAAGTTGGAATAAATAGAACTAACATGAAATGCAGTAGAATTAATTTGCAATGAAATAGAATTAACATGAAGTTCAATAGCATTAACATGCAATGGAATAGAATTAACACGAAGTGAGATTGAATTAACATGAAGTTGAATAGCATTAACATGCAATGGAATAGAATTAACATGAAGTAAGATTGAATTAACATGCAGTTGAATAGAATTAACATGCAATGAAATAGAATTAACAGGCAGTGACATTGAATTAACATGCAGTGAAATAGAATTAACATGCAGTGTAATGACTTACATTCCATTCATAAAATTAATTTGTATAGGATAGATACTTTACCATCGTAATTGATCATAGGACTCATGAGCATCACCGTATAATTGTTCTTGTGCTCTTTCTTTACCCCACCATACCTTACTATACTCGACCCTTAGCCCAAAAGAACTTAAAAGCTCCTTCTTTACATCAATAGGGTGTATATTCGGCCGGTCCTTTAACATGGGTTGTAATTGGGTCGCAATGAATTGTCGGGAGGCCCTACGTTGACCGGCATTATTGCCATGCTGACCACAAGTGTGATTGTTCACGAACTTTTTTATTTCAAGTCTATTTTCATCTTTGGGTGGAGAGGCAAATAACATCCACGGGCAACTTTTGGTTTTCTTAAACCGGCAACAAACTCGAATACGCTTTGGTTCATTCTTTTCAAAATCGTACTCAAATTTTTTGGCAAACGAATAGTATTGCAAAGCTAATCTTAATTCTTTGGCCCCGTCAAATCGTTGCCCCTCCTCAGTTAAAGCATTGTGCCACCAAGCAGGAATCCTCTCTGTATTGTTTATCATGTCATCAATCATCATAACATTTTCCGCAGTAGGATTATCATTGGGAATCCTATCTGAAAGACTAATCAATCTAAGTAGATGTCGACGCATGCCCGCAATCTTTATTTTTGTCTGTAAATGTTTTGAATAAAACAAATAATCAAAACTAATCATATAATTAGACTTAACATGAACTAAAATTAGACTTAACATGAAATAAATTAGACTTAACATGAAGTAGAATTACACTTAACATGAAATAAATTAGACTTAACATGAAATAAAAATTACACTTAACACGAAGACAAATTAGAATTAACATGAACTGAAATTAGACTTTACTTAAAAATTTGACTTAACAAGAACTAAAATTAGAGTTAACATCAATTGGAATTAGACTTAACATGAACCGGAGTTAGAGTTACCATGAAAATTAGACTTAACATGAAATAAAATTAGACTTAACATGAAATAAAATTAGACTTAACATCAACCGGAATTTAGATATAACCCGAAAATTAGACTTAACAAGAACTGAAATTAGACCTAACATGTAACGTCTTTGACTTAACATGTAACGACTTCTGATTAACGTGCAATAAATTAGACTTAACATAAAACTCTTTTGACTTAACATGTAACGTCATAAATATTAAACTTACTGGTCTTCTAGATCTTGCTGGTCTTCTAGATCTTGCTCCTCGTCATAGATAATTAAAGAATCCTCTGTTACTTGAGTAGCTTTCACGTGAATCTCTTTTAACCCAACATTGCGGCAATGCTCCATCATAGATGCCAGATCACCTTCGTTCTCAATGGACAAATTGAGGTTGCCGTATGTTGCTTCATCCTTGTATGACAAAGATAAAGACTCATATAGGATTTTTAACCTCTCTGACGCATGAAATTTGATATCCTTCATGGTGGTTACAGAATTAATCTTTAAGAAAACGGCTTTGTCACCTGATGAGACCACGCAGATGATATCCTTCTCAGCCATTATGAAGGGAAGGTAGAAGGAGTAATGGCGAAGGAGTAATGGCGAGAATTTTAGGACAAGAAGAGTTTTCAAGAGCAAAAGCATATAGTTATTGCTCATGATCGGGTCAAAAAAGGGAGGGAGATTTCCCTCCAATTCCCCCATCAGATCGCCATTAATGGTTGAGTAGATGGGCGTGTCTGGGGAAGAAGGAGAAGGGCATTTTTGGGTTTTTTCCAAAATACAGCTTCTCAGCTGTATTTGGCTGACGTGGAGGGGCCCGAACACAAATCGCGCAACTGTTTGGGGCTGATCCACACATTCAATAATTGGAGGGGCCCGGTCACATGTAGTTTCAATTTTTGGGGCCTGGACACAATTTTCCCTTAAGTTTTTAAGCCCCTAGGTCAGGGTTTATATAGAGTTGTTAGCAAATTTACCATCATCGCATCAAAAAATCCAGGTATTATGAGTAATAATTATTTCATGATTTTGGGAGGATCTGAACGATGCATCTCTGGCTAAGATTATTTGAATGTGAAATGGAGAAAAGAAATGAATTTTACAATGTATCCTTCACACACCTAGGTCATTTTCCATTTTCTCTAGAATTGCGCTATGAATATTAACCAAAAAAATTATAATATCCAATGCATTCTATCTAAGATTTTTTTTTTTTTTTGCTTTACAAAGATTTCAAATTTGGGTTTGACTTACATTAGGCCTTGTTAGAGTATAAAAATATAATAATCGATCCTCACCATAACTTTGGAGTTTGGTATAATGGTTAGAGGAACTAACTTTAATATGCTATCATAACTTGTCTCAAAGATTAAGCCATGCATCTATAAGTATGAACATAAATTTTTTTTGCTTTACAAAGATATCAAATTTGGGGTTGACTTGGGTTAGGCCTTGTTAGAAACCAGCATAATTAATCAATACTATTTTAAATAAAATATTACACTATCAAACATTCTTAAAAAATATATTATTCAATAAATAATATAGTAAAATTGTTAATACAGTATATTATTCAATAAATAAAATACTATTAAACATTCTTAAAAAAGTATATTATTCAATAAATAATATAGTAAAATTGTTAATATTATAACTTAACTACACTACTATTTAATACATTATAGTGAATCATAGTATTATAATTATACTATATATATAGATATTGTTGGTACCCAAAAAGATTTTTATTAATTCTCGATGAAAATCGACACGAATTCAATCTCACGCCAAAGTGTTTAACTCGTGGTCAAGGATCTCTCTGCTTCACAAGTGTTCGCTACTACAAAGAATAGTTCGCCGACCTCTCTTGCTGGTTACAAGAGACCGATCATGCTGTAACCGACCAAACTGGCCGGGCCGCCTACGGGTTCGCCTCTTCTACCGATCGTCTCCGCTACATACCCACACGGTTGCTACAGTACACAGACGATTGCTACAGTAATGGGGTGCTACAGTACTCAACCGACGCAAAAAACGTCCCGCATAATGGACGGGCCACCGCTACAAGATTCGACGATTGCATAAGAACGATCAAGCATAAGATTTCACCAACGCGAAGGCATCCTCAATCGCCCGTAATAGTCCGACGTCCGCCACAAGACTCGGATGGCTGCTACAATAACGAATGCTACAAGATTCTGGACGGCCATATAATAACGATCGCATAAGATTCTCAAGGCCAACAACAAGTTGGCCTTGAGCCCCGCGCTAACAACAAGTCAACATCACAATTAATGGCGCATGGCCTCTGCATCCATTGCCCATGTCTCACCCACATCACATCAGTGTGACTCACTCCACACAAATGCTGACATGTGTAAAACCAGTGCTAAAATGACCAAATTGCCCCTCTCTTATTCCTACAAAGAGAAACTATTCTCAAGAAAAATGTACGCCTGCTTCTCCCCTGCACTCTTCAATTAAGAACTCTTACTGTTCATTTTCTTCTCCACTCAAGCTCAAAACACTGACTTGATCGTCGGAGGTACAACGGGGGAAACAAGTCCCGTCCTCTCACGAGTTTCTACCTGTGCAGGCAGGGAGGAAGAGCCCAACTCAGAGCCAGGTATTCGGGGGAGAGAGCGGATCCCTATCATCTTCAACCTAAAGCTAAACTCACACCGAGGTTAGTGACTGTGATTCTATATATCAACAGATATTATAAATAAGAATAGTTATATGTAGCATATAATTTCTTATACTTATTCTACATTATAGTTAAATTTTTATAAATTATATATTATAATACTAAATAATTATTTAATTTGTTACAACTTTATGAAAAGTCCAAACGCTGATTTTGACAACATATGAAGCATGAGTTAATGATATGAAAATCTTTCAAGTTTTGTCTCTAGATAATTTATGTGTAGTAGATCACATCTACCAGTTTGATTTTTCAATTTCGTGTTTCAATTTTCAAAATTGAGTTTATACTATCTACATGTTGGATACTATTAATAGTAGTCTACTTTAACTCTACGATTAAATATATTTGGATTCATGATTATATAATTTTTTGAGTGAATATAGAGAAACATAATCCATCCACCTCCTAAGACTTTGTCGACATATAACAACAAGCTTATGAACTGAAAGTTCTATCTAACGTTTCCCGTCCACTGATCACAGTTGTTGCCTCAAAGGAGAAAATCTCTAAATCACTTCTGTTACTCCAAAGGGGGAGAAAAAAATTGACATGTAAGCGAGAAAAAAATTGACATGTAAGGTAAAAAAATACACGATATTGTTGTCATATTAAGAAGTTAGAACTTATAAGCACCATTATTCTCAATTTCTTTTTTCTTTTTCTTTTTCCGAGGGAAAAGACGGTCTTAGACCATATATTAGTATAAAAGTGAAAAACACGGAATACATAAGATTTGGTACTAGCTTTAAACCGAGAAGTATACAAGAAGAGCACAAGATTACATCTTTTTTGACACTCGTACAAAATATTGAATATTACAAGAGTTCAATTGACATGCATATTGCTTATAATATAATCATTAATCACACATTTTATACGTTTGTATATGACTTTTTATGACTTTTCCTCGCAAAAAAAAAAAAAAAAAGAGCTCAGACTAAGGTTGAAGATTGATTGCTGGACAATCATGATGCACCTGCAGACACGGTGGCTTACACAAGAACCTGCAGTATTTGAAGACTATCGTACACATTGTAAATTACATCTGTTGTCGTTACATTTTTCTTTTGTAGGCATTAAAAATCCTAGCCAGGTAGGCTAAGTGAAGCGCTTGATAGATATATCATTGATTCTGTCACATAATTGTATACGAGAGAATTGCCTCATTTTTTAATTGATACACATCATTCTCTTTTTATAAATATAGAGGAAGAGATACCATTGATTATTTGTCTTATAGAATAATTTCAATCTCATAGTCCATTGATCGTGAGAAATTATATAAAACTTACAACTAAATTCTATCAATTATATTCAGCTTAGTTTTTGTGGTTGATAATACTAAAAATTTATATCAAATCTTCAGCTTGATCTTTGGTATTGGGTTTGCATATTGAAGAATGAACGTCCCGGTAATATTAATCCCATACTTATCATTAACGCTTTAATATAACAAACTGCTTAGTGATCTCGTCATTAGTTTCATTAATTATCACTTTTCCAGAAAGAGCTCAATGTTTATTATAATATTAAAGTTCTAGTCTAATGGAAGGAAGTTTCATCAATGCTAGATATCAAATCTAGACAAAACCATGAGGGTTGTTTGGTGTATGCTACAAACTGTAAATTGAACATATGCATTGCATGCTGAAAATGCTTCATGCTGCATGCAACATTTGTGAAATCAACTTTAAATCCATCATTTGATGATCTATAATTTTATTGTAGGAAATGTGTTTTCAAATCCACGTCTAATTAATGTTTGATTAGTTCTAAAATGTTAAGATTTGCTTTTATTGTAGAAGTATGTTTCCATTGCAAATTAACCGTCAAGAGCTGTTTAGTATGCTAGAATTGTAAAATATTCTATAAATTTTTATATTATTTTTTATTTGAAACCAATAGCTGAAACAAACATCACAATTTTTTACTGAAAAATGTGAGCCCAATTATCATTCTACATGGTACTAAAAAAATCAGAAATAGAAATTCAACCACAACATTTGATTTGATGCTACAACTCTGTTTCTCGTCAACCGATATAATCTGAAAGAAAATGTAGATGAATACACCTGGATATTGCTGGAGGAAGAGTAGGACAAGAACAAAGACAAACGCAAAGGATTTCATCCTTTAGTTTCTAGGTTACCGTTTCTTTTTCTTTGGTAGAAATAAAGTACCAGGCTTGACATATAAATAGAGAATGACAATATATATGGAATATGATATGAATGAACTAAATTAATGAATTTGGATCCTCTCCACTACAAAAAAGTAGTGGAGAGACCACTACTTTTAATCTCAACTGTTGATTATTTAGTAGGTTGTTATGATACAATCTAAATCTAACACTCACCATACCCTTGTGTATTGCACTCATTTCTAATTTGTACTAAAAAATCACAACCACCAACTAGATAATTAATGGTTGTGATTATGTAGTGGTTGCTCCACTACTTTTTTTATAGTGGAGAGGATCCGAATCCTAAATTAATTCAATAAATATAGAAGATTCTTTTTAAAAACATTACATAAAAACTATCTAATTAAACATGGAATGAACTTAAATAAGATAATGTATCCTAAAATTCCTATTTTATCGGAAACGATATGTTGAATTTGCACTATATCCGCTCAAATACGAACGGGGAATGTATATATTGGCTTCAAAGGAATAATTAGTTTCCTATGGAAAAGAAAATAAAGATTTCTTTTTCGATTTTTTTCTTTGAAAAGTGCATTATAAATCTTTGACAAGAGGGCATGAATTTGAATTTACTTTTTCTTTGAAAAGTGCATTATAAATCTTTAACAAGAGGGCATGAATTTGAATTTACTTAGTTACTTAAAATGACAGATAGGGAAAAAGTAGGTAAGGCATTTATCTATTCTATCTGGATTTCTAAATTTTTCTTCTTTAATTAGAATGTACATGATTTTTTCCCGTGTTGTTCCTAGGAGCGCGTAGATTGTTCTATCCTTTCGAAAATAAAATTTGATTTTTCTAACATGTGCTCATGAATATTCGTTGGGGAATGAGAGAGATAGAATAAATAAATAACAAGTGGATCTTCCCTAACTTGAACTAATTTCTCTTCTTGCCTCTCCTCTCTCTATCTCTTGTTAGGTCTTTAATAAGACTTGATTACCTCAAAGAGATTGATAAAAACTAAAGCGGAATTATACCGAATCCATGGTTTGGATCTTGAGTGGATTGATGGATCTTCTAATCTTAGGGCTTCTTCTCTTCCTTAGATCTCTTTTTAGATGGGGTAAAAGAGATGAGAATTCTTGTGTTAACCCTAGATTAGGGACCATAACCCCATATATATAGGTGTTGCACTTTTACAATTTGGCCCCTCATCAAATTGTAATTACAACTGGTATCGCACATTTAGCCCATGACAATATATAAATACCCGATAACCCAACTTAATTGATCACTTTAGTGGGTTTCCTTAAGTGATAGATTTACACATTAATTTAACATATGTGCCCACAAATAGATTTAATTAGATTTAAATCTAACAATCTCCCACTTGGGCACCATATGTATCCTTAAATGTGTATTACCTTATGAGCTCAAAATCTCTATCACATACAAGGGTATTTCCAAACAATCTCGCCCATTGACCATATCAATATAGGATCAAAGCGGTTTTCGTCACATTTATCGTGACTAAACCCATCAATGGTCACATATACTAGTACCAAATGACATAGATCAATCATGGATGTACAAAGATGAAAAATTACATGCAATGTGATGCATGCATGCCTATTTTATCGGAAACGATATGTTGAATTTGCACTATATCCGCTCAAATACGAACGGGGAATGTATATATTGGCTTCAAAGGAATAATTAGTTTCCTATGGAAAAGAAAATAAAGATTTCTTTTTTCGATTTTTTTCTTTGAAAAGTGCATTATAAATCTTTGACAAGAGGGCATGAATTTGAATTTACTTTTTCTTTGAAAAGTGCATTATAAATCTTTAACAAGAGGGCATGAATTTGAATTTACTTAGTTACTTAAAATGACAGATAGGGAAAAAGTAGGTAAGGCATTTATCTATTCTATCTGGATTTCTAAATTTTTTCTTCTTTAATTAGAATGTACATGATTTTTTTCCCGTGTTGTTCCTAGGAGCGCGTAGATTGTTCTATCCTTTCGAAAATAAAATTTGATTTTTCTAACATGTGCTCATGAATATTCGTTGGGGAATGAGAGAGATAGAATAAATAAATAACAAGTGGATCTTCCCTAACTTGAACTAATTTCTCTTCTTGCCTCTCCTCTCTCTATCTCTTGTTAGGTCTTTAATAAGACTTGATTACCTCAAAGAGATTGATAAAAACTAAAGCGGAATTATACCTGAATCCATGGTTTGGATCTTGAGTGGATTGATGGATCTTCTAATCTTAGGGCTTCTTCTCTTCCTTAGATCTCTTTTTTAGATGGGGGTAAAAGAGATGAGAATTCTTGTGTTAACCCTAGATTAGGGACCATAACCCCATATATATAGGTGTTGCACTTTTACAATTTGGCCCCTCATCAAATTGTAATTACAACCTGGTATCTGCACATTTAGCCCATGACAATATATAAATACCCGATAACCCAACTTAATTGATCACTTTAGTGGGTTTCCTTAAGTGATAGATTTACACATTAATTTAACATATGTGCCCACAAATAGATTTAATTAGATTTAAATCTAACAATCTCCCACTTGGGCACCATATGTATCCTTAAAATGTGTATTACCTTATGAGCTCAAAATCTCTATCACATACAAGGGTATTTCCAAACAATCTCGTCCATTGACCATATCAATATAGGATCAAAGCGGTTTTCGTCACATTTATCGTGACTAAACCCATCAATGGTCACATATACTAGTACAGCCAAATGACATAGATCAATCATGGATGTACAAAGATGAAAAATTACATGCAATGTGATGCATGCATGCCTATTTTTCAACCGGTCCTACCAAAACTTTAGTGAGGTCAACTTTAATCATAATGTAACAGAGTGGTTAATCAATACTTTATTCTCGACGTAAAAATAACCAAAGCCCGAATAGGTCCAAAATACTCATAAAGCAATAAAATCACAAACTCCCACTAAAACATGATATCCTCAAATATTACAACCCCATATGAGCAAAGGTGCTCTTGAAAAATTTTGGGTGGTAATCCTTTAGTAAGAGGATCTGCTATCATGGAGTTTGTCCCAATATGCTCTATGGATATCTGTCCACTCTGTACTCTTTCTTTCACAACTAGGAACTTAATGTCAATATGTTTTGACTTAGTTGAGCTTCATTGTTGTTGGAATACATGATCATGGATTTATTGTCACAAAATAACTTTAGTGGTCTTTCAATATTTTCGAATACGGACCGGTGACAAAATTTGTGACCATATTCCATGATTGGATGCCTCATGACAAGCTATAAATTCCCGATAACCCAACTTAATTGATCACTTTAGTGGGTTTCCTTAAGTGATAGATTTACACATTAATTTAACATATGTGCCCACAAATAGATTTAATTAGATTTAAATCTAACAATCTCCCACTTGGGCACCATATGTATCCTTAAAATGTGTATTACCTTATGAGCTCAAAATCTCTATCACATACAAGGGTATTTCCAAACAATCTCGTCCATTGACCATATCAATATAGGATCAAAGCGGTTTTCGTCACATTTATCGTGACTAAACCCATCAATGGTCACATATACTAGTACAGCCAAATGACATAGATCAATCATGGATGTACAAAGATGAAAAATTACATGCAATGTGATGCATGCATGCCTATTTTTCAACCGGTCCTACCAAAACTTTAGTGAGGTCAACTTTAATCATAATGTAACAGAGTGGTTAACTGAATACTTTATTCTGATCAGAAAAATAACCAAAGCCTGAATAGGTCCAAAATACTCATAAAGCAATAAAATCACAAACTCCCACTAAAACATGATATCCTCAAATATTACAACCCCCATATGAGCAGTGTGCTCTTGAAAAATTTTGGGTGGTAATCCTTTAGTAAGAGGATCTGCTATCATGGAGTTTGTCCCAATATGCTCTATGGATATCTGTCCACTCTGTACTCTTTCTTTCACAACTAGGAACTTAATGTCAATATGTTTTGACTTAGTTGAGCTTCATTGTTGTTGGAATACATGATCATGATTTATTGTCACAAAATAACTTTAGTGGTCTTTCAATATTTTCCGAATCTGCGAGACCGGTGACAAAATTTGACCATATTCCATGATTGGATGCCTCATGACAAGCTATAAATTCACGCCATAGTGGAGGAAGCTACAAGTGTCTGTTTGACACTTTTCCATGATATAGCTCCTCCCGCTAACATATAAATGTAGCTCAAGTAGACTTTTCTGTGTCTTGGCATCAACAAAATCGAATCGAGTACCCAATGACCTCCAACTGATCTGATTTCCTGTATGTGAGCATATAATCTTTTATTTTCTGAAGATACCGCATAACCCTTTTGACTGCGATCCAATGATCCATCCCAGGGTTGCTTAAGTATCTGCCTAACATCCCAACAATGTACGCAATATCCGGACGTACATACTGAGAACATACATTAGACTCCTACGGTGAAGCATAGGGAATCTTCTGCATTTCTGAATTTCAAGGTTACCTTTAGGGCATTGATTGAGACTAAACTTGTCTCCTTTAGAAACAGGGGTATCACCTGGTCTGTAATTTTGCATGCCAAACCTTATGAGTACTTTATTGATATAGCTCTTTTGTGATAATCCAAGTATACCTCGAGCGATCTCGATGTATCGGATTCCTAATATAAAGAGGCGTCCCCAAGATCTTTCATCTCAAAATTCTTTGATAGAAATCTCTTGGTTTAGTGCAACAAGCCTATATCATTAGTGGCAAGCAAAATGTCATCCACATACGTAACTTAAAAATATACTTACTCCCACTGAATTTTTGATATACACAATCATCAACAATATTCATCTCAAAACCAAACGAGATAATTATTTGTTAAAACTTGTGGTACCATTGACGAGGAGCTTGCTTGAGTCCATAAATGGATTTCCTTAGTTTACAAACCATATTCTTTGGGTCTCCTGACACAAAGTTTTCTCGTTGTACCATATAGATCATCTCATCAATGTCTCCATTGAGAAATGCGCCTTAACATCCATTTGATGTAACTCAAGATTGAAATGAGCAACAAGTGCCATGATAGTCCTGAAAGAGTCTTTCGATGAAACCGGAGAGAAAGTCTCTGTATAGTCAATGCCTTCCTTCTGAGTATAGCCTTTAGCTACAAGACGTGCTTTATACTTTTCCACATTACCATTTGCATCCAGCTTGGTTTTAAATATCCATTTACAACCAATTGGTTTTGCACCTTCTGGCAATGGAACAAGTTCCCAAACCTTATTGTCTTGCATAGACTTGTACTCCTCATTCATGGCATCAATCCACTTTTGAGAGTTAGAACTTTTCATGGCCCAAGGAAGTTGATTGGATCATCTTCCATCATTCCATTACTTTCCTCATGTTCTTGAAGAAATACAATATAATCATCCGTAATAGCATTTCTCCTTTCTCTCGTGGATCTCCTTAATGGCACTGGTTCTTGAGGTTGTTGAGTTTGTTCTTCTGGAACAGGGAGTTGTTCAATATTGCCTTCTTGAGGTTCGGATTCATTTCTTGAACAATAACGGTATAGGTACTTGAATATTGTCGAAATGAGTATGGATTGGATTTAAAGCCAATTCCTCCTCAAAGGCAATATCTCTAACCTTATTTCTCCCCAAACTCAACATCCTCAAAGAATGTTGCTGCTCCCGCCTCAAAAATATTCCCGAGTGTGGGATCATAAAACTTATAGCCCCGGATCGCTCAGATACCCAATAAAGTAGCCGCTAACCTGCTTTGGAGTCCAATTTCTTTTCATTTGGCCTATAAGGCCTTGCCTCACCTGGACATCCCCAAATATGTAAGTGCTTTAGGCGGGCTTCCAGGTCCAAAGCTCATAAGGTGTTTTAGCAACCGCTTTACTTGGTACTGCTAAGAATGTAAGCTGCAGGTCTTTAGTGCTTCTCCCAGTGACTCGGTAAAGAAGAATGAGCAATCATACTTCTTACCATATCCTTAAGAGTCCTGTTTCGTCTTTCAGCTACACCATTCATGCTAGGTGATCCTGGCATGGTGTACTGTGGGACGATACCGAATTCCTCTAGGTATCTAGCAAATGGTCCTGGACGTTGTTCACCTGAACCATCATATCTGCCGTAGTACTCACCACCACGATCAGATCTAACGGTTTTAATCTTTTTACTGAGTTGGTTCTCAACTTCAGCCTTAAAAGCTTTGAATACGTCCAGAGACTCAGATTTTTCTTTAATAAGATATAGGTACCCATAACGTGAGTAATCGTCTATGAATGATATAAAATATTATTGACCATTCCAGGATGCCGTAGGGAATGGCCCACAAATATCTGTATGTATCAATTCTAAGACGTCTGAAGATCTGTTGGCACCTAATATCTTAACTTTAGTCTGTTTTCCCTTGATACAGTCAATGCATACATCAAAGTCTGTAAAATCAAGAGAATCTAAAATGCCATCAGACACAAGACGCTCAACTCTACCTTTTGAGATATGACCCAAGCGCTTATGCCATAATGACGCTGAATTTTCCTTATTTAATATTGCCTTCTTGAGGTTCCGGATTCATTTCTTGAACAATAATGTATAGGTACTTGAATATTGTCGAAATGACTGTATGGATTGGATTTAAAGCCAATTCCTCCTCAAAGGCAATATCTCTAACCTTATTTCTCCCCAAACTCAACATCCTCAAAGAATGTTGCTGCTCCCGCCTCAAAAATATTCCCGAGTGTGGGATCATAAAACTTATAGCCCCGGATCGCTCAGATACCCAATAAAGTAGCCGCTAACCTGCTTTGGAGTCCAATTTCTTTTCATTTGGCCTATAAGGCCTTGCCTCACCTGGACATCCCAAATATGTAAGTGTTTTAGACTGGCTTTCACCACCCAAAGCTCATAAGGTGTTTTAGCAACCGCTTTACTTGGTACTGCTAAGAATGTAAGCTGCAGGTCTTTAGTGCTTCTCCCAGAGTGACTCGTAAAGAAGAATGAGCAATCATACTTCTTACCATATCCTTAAGAGTCCTGTTGCCTTTCGCCTACACCATTCATGCTAGGTGATCCCGGCATGGTGTATCGTGGGACGATACCGAATTCCTCTAGGTATCTAGCAAATGGTCCCGACGTTGTTCACCGAACCATCATATCTGCCGTAGTACTCACCACCACGATCGATCTAACGGTTTTAATCTTTTCTTGAGTTGGTTCTCAACTTCACTTTAAAAGCTTTGAATACGCCCGAGACTCGATTTTTCTTTAATAAGATATAGGTACCCATAACGTGAGTAATCGTCTATGAATGATATAAAATATTATTGACCATTCCAGATGCCGTAGGGAATGGCCCACAAATATCTCAGATGTATCAATTCTAAGACGCTCAAGATCTGTTGGCACCTAATATCTTAACTTTAGTCTGTTTTCCCTTGATACAGTCAATGCATACATCAAAGTCTGTAAAATCAAGAGAATCTAAAATGCCATCAGACACAAGACGCTCAACTCTACCTTTTGAGATATGACCCAAGCGCTTATGCCATAATGACGAATTTTCCTTATTTAATTTACGCTTAGTACCACGTGATTCCACATGCAAAGTTTCATTATAGGAAGTAATTGTATCAAACAAATATAGGTTGTCAAAATTACTCAAGTAACCAGTTCCACAATATTTGAATTAAAAGATAAACTGAATTCATTGTTTCCAAATGAACAAGTATAACCCGATTTGTCCAATACGTAAACCGAATTAAGTTCCGCCTAAAAGACGGTACTACAAAAGTATCTTTTAAGTCCAAATATGAACCAGTTCCTAAAAGCAACCTAAAGTGCCCAATTGCTTCCACATCTACCGATTGGCCATCGCCCACAAAGATGTATCTTTCACCATCGGTTGGCTTTGTGCTCAGTAACCCCGCATAGAAACACTTATGTGAGTAGTAGCACCGAGTCTAACCACCAAGTGTTTCTAGGTAATCGAGACTAAATTAACCTCGAGCGGACCAAAGTAAGGAACGCACTTTTTGACACGCCAGCGTGATATTTGGTACTGATCCTTCTTTGCGTGTCCATCCTTATGACAAAAACAACCCCGATTATCCTTATGTTGTTTCTTTTGAACTGACCCTTAGCGCCTTCCTTATCATTCTTTCTTTTCTTGCCCTTATCCTTATGGGCGTAAGCCAAATGAGCACTTTCGCCTTATCTTGCTTCAATCGTCTTCTTCTTGCACACGAAGAAATGAGCTCATTCAGAGTCCATTTCTCCTTCCGCGCTTATAACCGACCTTAAATTGATTGAATTGTGCAGAAGAGACAAGAATCAGATGCACTAGTAACTCGTCACATAGATCGAAGTTTCGCCTTAAGTTTTGAAGCAATATGAGATATTTCCATAATGTACTCCCTGATATTTCCTTTGCCTTTATACTTCATTGAAATCAAGCGAGCTAATAGCGTGCTTGTTTCTACCATATCGTTTTTAGCAAAACGTTTCTCAATTTCAGCAAGGAAATCTTTGGCTTTAGTAATCCCTTCGGATTCTCAGGCCCCTAAAGGCTTCCTAATGCCGCTTGATGATCATGAGACTCATGCGATTTGAACGCTCCCACCTCTCATACTCCTTCTTTGCATCAGGAGTGCTTTCCGCAGTGAGAGGTTGAGGTTGTTCAGTTCTTAATGCAAGGTCTAGATCCATGCAGCCAAGAACAATTAAAATGTTCTCTTTCCAAACCTTGAAATTAGTCCCATTTAGCATGGGAATTGAGTTGATGTTAGCAGAAATTGATGAAGCAGATGCATTAGCTGAAATAAACAAAAGATTTCACATTAATAACTGTAATTAGTAATCAATAAAATTCAAATAATGACATATCCCCATCCAAGATATCTTGTACAACATTAATATCAAGTCTTTGGACAGTAATATTAACCTAGTGATATCTTGTTGCAATGATCAAACATCGACAATAACACATGTCAAACAACAAACCCATCTTTGGATTGATTTGTTATCCACATGTAAACCTTATAATTGTCACGCTTATCATCGCAGATGCGATACAGCCTAAATAAATATTAATCTTCCTTTGGGCGATTAAATATCTACTCGAAAAAGTATACACACAACCATCTAACATCCTTCATGAACAATCTACACAAGAGAGGTTACTTTGGCAACATCTTGCTTCAATTAATCATTTAGAATGAGAGACCAACTTAATTCCTTAGTGTCATAATACTTGAATGAAATAATTGATTAACACCGAAATTTAATTGAGTTTGAACCGCGAGGTTCAACTTGAGTTCGAATCATGAGGTTCGACTTGAGTTCGAACGGCGAGGTTCGACTTGAGTTCGAACTGCGAGGTTCGACTTGAGTTCGAACGGCGAGGTTCGACTTGAGTTCGAACGGCGAGGTTCGACTTGAGTTCGAACTGCGAGGTTCGACTTGAGTTCGAACGGCGAGGTTCGACTTGAGTGAACACGAGGTTCGCCAAAGTGCGAGGTTCGCCAAAAGGCGAGGTTCGCCAAAAGTGCGAAGTTCGCCAGAAGGCGAGGTTCGCCAAAGGACGAGGTTCGCCAAAAGGCGAGGTTCGCCAAAGTGAACACAAGGTTCGACTGAATGAACACGAGGTTCGCCAAAGTGAACACAAGGTTCGACTGAATGAACACGAGGTTCGCCAAAAAGGCGAGGTTCGCCAAAATGAACCGAGGTTCGCCAAAAGACGAGGTTCGCCAAAAGGAACCGAGGTTCGCCAAAAGACGAGGTTCGCCAAAAAAGGCGAGGTTCGTCAAAATGAACCGAGGTTCGCCAAAAGACGAGGTTCGCCAAAAAAGGCGAGGTTCGTCAAAATGAACCGAGGTTCGCCAAAAGACGAGGTTCGCCAAAAGACGAGGTTCGCCAAAAAGGCGAGGTTCGCCAAAATGAACCGAGGTTCGCCAAAAGACGAGGTTCGCCAAAATGAACCGAGGTTCGCCAAAAGACGAGGTTCGCCAAAATGAACCTCGAACCTCGTCTGAACTACAGGAACCCCTTAGGGTTTAGATCTGAACCGTCAAAGCCGCTTAGGCTTTTGAACCCATTAGGGTTTATCTGTGATGGCTGCCGCCGTCACAAAACCAAAATATTTTTTTTTTAAAACTCAATCCAGATCCAAACCTTATATTAATTTTCTAAAATCATAGAAAATTTAACCTTTACTGTTCATCCGAGATCAAACCTTTACTGTTCATCCGAAAAAAACTTTACTGTTCATCGGACTAAAAACATTTACTGTTCATCCGAGCCCAAAAAATCCGAAAAAGATTTGATCTTTATTCATAAATCCACCCGAAAAACCATAGAAACTCAAAAAATCTCTAAGAGTTAATCAAGAGGCTCTGATACCACTTGTTAGGTCTTTAATAAGACTTGATTACCTCAAAGAGATTGATAAAAACTAAAGCGGAATTATACCTGAATCCATGGTTTGGATCTTGAGTGGATTGATGGATCTTCTAATCTTAGGGCTTTTTCTCTTCCTTAGATCTCTTTTTTAGATGGGGGTAAAAGAGATGAGAATTCTTGTGTTAACCCTAGATTAGGGATCATAACCCCATATATATAGGTGTTGCACTTTTACAATTTGGCCCTCATCAAATTGTAATTACAACTGAGTATCTGCACATTTAGCCCATGACAATATATAAATACCCGATAACCCAACTTAATTGATCACTTTAGTGGGTTTCCTTAAGTGATAGATTTACACATTAATTTAACATATGTGCCCACAAATAGATTTAATTAGATTTAAATCTAACATCTCTCTCATACCCTTAACTTGAACTAATTTCTCTTCTTGCCTCTCCTCTCTCTATCTCTCTCATACCCTAATGAGTATCCACGGTCACATGTTAGAAAAACCCAATAAAATTTTGCTTTTGTCTTTTAATACTGATTTTTGTTATTGCACTAAGCAATATATTTTATGTGACAATCTTTACTTGCTCTCCAAACTATTACATTTATTCTTTCTTACCCTTGAACTATCTTGGTCTCACATTGCTTCCTAAATTATCAGATTTGTCTATGCTTAGCACCTTACTTATTTTTAGTTCCACCTTATCCCTTGAACTCTCACTTTCCTCCCATAAATTATTTTTTTAATAATCTCTCATAAATCTATTTAAAATGCCCATAAAGTAACAAATAAAAATTGGTAACTAGGTATTAAAAATGATACTTTAGGTGGTAATCATGGACTAATTTAATAGTCTAGAGGGACAAGGTAGAATTGAAAATAGTCCAAGAAGTAAACATGTTACTTAATTCAATAGTCTAATAAAGGGCATATAGGGACTAAAAATAATACAAAGAGTAAGCATGAACAAATTTAATAACCTAGAGGGCATCTAATGCCTGAAGTCTAGCTTTATCGTCATTGTTTAGCGACATGTGAGTCATATGTTCCTGTGTATTATATCTAAACATTATTCCAATAGAGAAACTAAATAAAATCTTATTGTTAGAATGAAGTCTGTACAATATTTCTTGTTTGAGTAATAACAAACTCTTATTTGTTATTAATATTTATTTGAGATGATATGGTACATGTAAATACATGTATAAGAACTGTACGAGGCAAAACGACGCGAAAATTAGCTCAAAAACTGATTTCAGCCTTCTCACCATCGATGGTAAGAAGAGCTCATTGATGGTCAACAAGTGTCATTGATGATTTTTACTCTAGAGACTTTTATATCATCGAATGAGACTCTCAACCACCGATGGGGCCTCAACACCATCGATGGTCGAGAGCCACCATCGATGATAAACGATTAGCATTTTTAGATTTAATCGTGGCCGTTAGTCATTTATAATATATTCAATCTCTATCAAGTTTAGGATATATATCTCTTTCCGACCTATTGGGGACTATATATCATTGAGAGAGAGAGAGAGAGAGAGAGAGAGAGAGAGAGAGAGTTTTGATTTGTGAGAGATATTATTAAAGTATTTGACCCCCGGAGTCTCAACAAACTCTCACTTATCACGCACAACATCATCAGATCGTTTCAGTGAGGAGAGTTGCCCTTAGATTGATTCTTTACACCGTTCTTCATCGAGCTATGCTTATATTCATTGAAAGACGGTTTGTTTAACAAAAGGGCTATAAGTTCTGTCTAATATTCTGAGTTTTAACTGCTTGTGTCGGTTTTACTTTGAACTTGTTTTTTACGGTGTTCTCAAGTCGGGATTAATTGAGGGTTGGGACTAACTAGGGCTAGTTGTTACTCATTGCGAAGAGTTAGGTTAGACAACTGGTTTTGAGTAGATTCTAGGGTGCGATCTTGTAAGCCTATTGAATCGAGCTTTTGATTCAGAGAACTCGTTGCATAGTGAGAAACCCCCAAAGAAAAAGATAGAATTGTTATCCAACCACTATAAAATCTTGTGTGTTCCCGGTTGGTTGTTATTTGTGTTTGATTATCATTGATCTTCTTTTTACCTTTTCCGCTTCATATTATGTATTTTTGGCAAAAAACGATAGCAATCCTATTCATCCCCCTCTAGACTTGCATCTCAGATCCAACACTTATGTCTTTCTCAAACCAAATCCGCATCTGAACCTGAACGAATGGGAGAAACTTCTAACATTAATACATTTATTTATATTAGTAAAAACTTTATTTAGTTCCTTAGATTCTTCAACCTCGCATGCATTCTTTATGATATTTATTGGCATACAAATTAATTACTCAAACTCCACAAGGCCACTCACACCTGCAGAGGTTTGGTTTAGGACACACACCAAGTTTCACTCCATCTTTCTCCCCACAAATCTCTGTGCAGCTTGGAACTGTGCATGGGACTTTTGTAGGCAAATCTTCATGGCAAAATTTTGAAGCGGCACCTGTAGATTAATTATGAACCAAGCATGGGACTTTTGTAGGCAAATCTTCATGGCAAAATTTTGAAGCGGCACCTGTAGATTAATTATGAACCAAACAATAAAATTACAGGAGTTATGGCCAGCAGCGATATATATATATATATATATATATATATATATATATATATATATATATATATATATATATATATATATATATATATATATATATATATATATATATATATATATATATATATGAAACTAGGTTCGTAATGAATAGTGGTCTGTGGCTTTTAACCACTCATCTTGCTTTGGGATCCGTGAAAGATATAAAAGCCACTTTGAGATTTGTGCATCACAAATCTCAAGGCAAGATGAGTGGATAAAAAGGTGCTTGTATAAACTTAAGTTAATAGGAGCCTGCTCTCTCTCTCTCTATATATATATATATATATAAAATTAGATCCTCACTATATTAGCAAATTAACTCCATGTTTATGTGGCTAATTAGTGATCATAACATCACCAATTTGCCTGATTTACTTATTTGTTATTTTTTATGAATAGATATAGAGAGAAAGAGTAAATGCCATGCATATAAGAAAATGTATCGATGCTATAAGGGAAAAGGAAAAATCATGCATATAAGAAAATATATCAATGAAAAAGATAAAGTTTTTTATCTAAATATATTGATTTGTTTTAAAGAAAAATATGATCTTCTTGATCCTCTTACAGTGATTGGTTTTGTTTACTACTGGATAGAGTCAGTGATAGATATTATACCAAAAAGAAGAAAGTTCTGGCAATAATTAATCAAGATACAGTTTAATAATCTTAGATAAATAAATAATAACTAAATAAATTATGGTCATGCAAGCAAGGTTGTGATCACATTAAGGATGGAACCATACCTGGTTGGTGTTGAAAAAAAGAGAGCAAGAACGAAGAAAGCAACGTAATTAGTCTTCATTTTTTTATAGGATCTTTCTTTGTTGAATTTAAGTTTTAAGCCCCTAGGTCACGGTTTATATAGAGTTGTTAGCAAATTTATCATCCAGGCATCGAAAAGTCCAGGCATTATGAGTCATAATTATTTTATAATTTTGGGAGAAACTGTACGATGCATCTCTGGCTAAGATTATTTGAATGTGAAATGGAGCAAAGAAATGAATTTTACAATGTATCCTTCACACATCTAGGTCATATTTCCATTTTCGCTAGAATTGCGCTATGAATATTAACCAAAAAAGTATAATATCCAATGCATTCTAAGAAATTATTTTATTTTTGTTGCTTTACAAAGATTTCAAATTTGGGTTTGATTTATGTTAGGCCCTTTTTGTAAAACTAGTACATAGGCGACGTCGCGTTACCGCGTGCTTTTAATATAACTCTTGATTTTTAGAGGGCTATTTGTAATTCTAAGATTTTGAATCTACTATTTGTAGATTTGAAATATTCACATATTTTTTATAACTTTTAAATTTTTGAGGGTGTTTATTACAAATTTGAAAGTTTTGGGTGTTTTTTTACAAAATCTAAAATTTTAGGGGGCCGCTTTGAATTTACAGATTATCGGTGTAGGTTTAAAATTTTCAAGCTTTAAATTTTAGGGGGCCTCTTGCAATTTATAGATTTTTATTTTAGGTTTGAAATTTTCAAGCTTTTTCTATAAGTTTTAAATTTTTGAGCAGTTTTGTGGTGTGCTTTTCAAAATTAAAACTTTTATTGGTTTCCGTTTGAAACTCTAATTTTTTTTAGAAATTTATAATTTTTATGGTTTTTTTAAAGTATTTATAGTTTTAGGGTGTTTTCTGTAAATTCTAAATCTTTGGGGGTTGTTTGTTTCTCCTTGAATTTCATTGTAATGTTTCAGATATGAAATCTTCAATTTATTTTTTAAACTTACTTTTTGAGGGTGTTGGAGTAAATTTTAAAATTTTGAGGGTGTTTGTTGCAAATTTAAAAGTTTCGGGTGTTTTTTACAGAATCTAAATTTTTAGGGGGCTGCTTGTAATTTATAGATTTTCAGTGTAGGTTTGAAATTTTTAAGCTTTTTCTGTAAGTATAAAATTATTGAGCTTATTTTGGGAATGTTTTTTATAAAATCTAAATGTTTTGGTTGAGGATGTTGGTTGTAATTTTAAAAGGTAAAGACGTTTTCTATAAATCGATATATAGAGACTTCAGGGCAAAGTTGTCCAAGTAAAGTTACACAAAAAGCATAGGAGTTAGCGGTAAGTATTGATTTTAGGGGACTATTTGTAAATGTTGATATTTTCTTATTAATTTTGAATTTTGAGGGTGTTTATTGCAAATTTGAAAGTTTCTCTGATTTTTAGTGGGCTATTTGTAATTTTAAGATTTTGAATGTACTTTTGAATTTTTGAGGGTGTTTATTACAAATTTAAAAATTTTGGGTGTTTTTTGTAAAATTTAAAATTTTAGGGGGTTACTTGAAATTTATAGATTATCAGTGTAAGTTTGAAATTTTGAAGCTTTAAATTTTAGGGGGCTTCTTGCAATTTATATATTTTCATTGTAGGTTTGAAATTTTAATAATTTTTCTATAAGTTTTAAATTTTTGAGCTTGTTTTGCTAAATTTGAAAGTTTTGTGGTGTGTTTTGAAGTTAAAACTTTTATTGGTTTCCATTTGAAACTGTTATTTTTTGTAAAATTTATAATTTTTATGTTTTTACAAGTATTTGAGTTTAGGATGTTTTTCGTAAATTCTAAATCTTTGGGGGTTGTTTGCATCTTCTTGAATTTCATTGTAATGTTTGAATGAAATCTCTTTACTTTTTAGACTTAGTTTTGAGGGTGTTGGGATAAATTTTAAGTTTTGAGGGTGTTTGTTACAAATTTAAAAGTTTTGGGTATTTTTCTTTGAATATAAAATTTTAGGGGCTGCTTGTAATTTATAAATTTTCAGTGTAGATTTGAAAATTTTAATAATTTTTCTATAAGTTTTAAATTTTTGAGCTTATTTTTCTTAAATTTTAAAAGTTTTGGGTGTTTTTGCAAAGTTAAAACTTTTAGGGGATGTTTTTATAAATTATAAATTTTTGGGGTTGTTTGCATCTTCTTGAATTTCATTGTAATGTTTTAGATCTGAAATCTTAAGTTTATTTTTAAACTTAGTTTTTAGGTTGTTGGGGTAAATTTTAAAATTTTGAGGGTGTTTGTTGCAAATTTAAAACTTTGGGTGTTTTTGCAGAATCTAAAATTTTAGGGGCTTCTTGTAATTTATAGATTTTCAATGTAGGTTTGAAAATTTTAAGTTTTGAGGGTGTTGGGATAAATTTTAAGTTTTGAGGGTGTTTGTTACAAATTTAAAAGTTTTGGGTATTTTTCTTTGAATATAAAATTTTAGGGGTCGCTTGTAATTTATAAATTTTCAGTGTAGATTTGATGCTTGTAATTTATAGATTTTAGTGTAGGTTTGAAATTTTCAAGCATTTTCTGTAATTTTAAAATTTTGAGCTTGTTTTGCTAAATTTGAAAAGTTTTGCGGTGTTTTTTCAAAGTTAAAACTTTTCGGGGATGTTGATTTTCAGTTTATTGGTTTCTATTTGAAACTCTTATTTTTTATAAATTATAATTTTTATGGTGGTTTTGCAAGTATTTATAGTTTTAGGGTGTTTTCTCATATTCTAAATCATTGGGGTTGTTTGTATCTTCTTGAATTTCATTGTAATGTTCAGATTTGAAATCTTCAGTTTATTTTTAAACTTAGTTTTAGGTTGTTGGGGTAAATTTTGAATTTTGAGGGTGTTTGTTGCAAATTTGAAAGTTTTGGTGTTTTTCTGAGATCTAAAATTTTAGGGGCTGCTTGCAATTTATAGATTTTCAATGTAGGTTTGAAAATTTTAAGTTTTTGTAAGTATTAAATTTTTGAGCTTATTTTTCTTAAATTTTAAAAGTTTTGGGTGTTTTTGCAAAGTTAAAACTTTTAGGGGATGTTTTTGTAAATTATAATTTTTGGGGTTGTTTATATCTCCTTGAATTTATTTTAATTATGAAATCTCCTTGAATTTAATGTTGGTTGTAATTTTAATAAGTTAAAGGTGTTTTCTATAAATGCTTTAATTTAAAGGTGTTTTGTGAAAGCGGTGAGCGATGAGATAGAGATAGAGATATAGGATATATATATAGTAAGTAGGCATGTCGTTGTATGTGTTTGCTTCATATGTGAGTGGAAACTTCGAGGGCAAAGCTGTCCAAGTAAAGTTACATAAAAAAGTACAATAGTTGTGGTAACTATTAATTTTTAGGGGCTATATGTAAATATTCACATATATTTCTATAAATTTTGAATTTTGAGGGTGTTTGTTGCAAATTTAAAAACTTTGGGTGTTTTTGCAGAATCTAAAATTTTAGGGGCTTCTTGTAATTTATAGATTTTCAATGTAGGTTTGAAAATTTTAAGTTTTGTAAGTATTAAATTTTAGCTTGTTTTTGTTAAATTTTAAAAGTTTTGGGTGTTTTTGCAAAGTTAAAACTTTTAGGGGATGTTGATTTTAGGTTTATTGGTTTCTTTTAAAACTCTTATTTTTTATAAATTTATAATTTTTATGGTGTTTTTACAAGTATTTATAGTTTTGGGTGTTTTCGTAAATTCTAAATCTTTTAGGGTTGTTTGTATCTTCTGAAATTTCATTGTAATGTTTTAGATCTGAAATCTTAAGTTTATTTTTAAACTTAGTTTTTCAGTGTTGGGGTAAATTTTAAAATTTTGAGGGTGTTTGTTGCAAATTTGAAAGTTTTGGGTGTTTTTGCAGAATCTAAAATTTTAGGGGCTGGTTGCAATTTATAGATTTTTAGTGTATGTTTTAAATTTTCAAGCTTTTTCTGTAGTATTAAATTTTAGCTTGTTTTTGTTAAATTTTAAAAGTTTTGGGTGTTTTTGCAAAGTTAAAACTTTTAGGGGATGTTTTTATAAATTATAAATTTTTGGGGTTGTTTATATCTCCTTGAATTTGTTTTAGATATGAAATCTCCTTGAATTTGATGTTGGTTGTAATTTTAAAAGTTAAATGTGTTAAGTTAAAGGTGTTTTGTGAAAAGTGATGCAGTGAACTTCAGAAGAAAATGAACGACAAGGTGAACGATAACACCTAGGGCTATATAGAGGATATAGAAAAAGCAATTTTACCAACTACCTAACAAGTAAGAGAGGTAGATTTATTTGCCTCTACAAACCAAACATGTTTTAGACTTGTACTATATGTGCTTTGCATTTTTTTTTTGACAGAAAGAAACATGGTGAAATACCCTATTCATGTATCATTAAACCACCAAAAACACTAACCTAACCTAGAAATGAATAGTCTGAGGACTGAAAAGAACAAACAAACCATACCAAAGAATAGGGAGAGGACCATACCCGTCACCTATTACTAAGGGTATAGATATTTGAAAGAAACAAGAACTTAGACTAAACTGTTCTAGAAAAGGTTAGGCAAAAGAGTGTACATTGTTGAGAGCTATAACAGAACTCATACTTACATCATAGCCAAAATTAGAGTTAAAGTAGTATATAATCTTAAAGTAATTACTAAAGAGAGAGTTTTAAACAACTGGTAGACACCTCAGAAATTGTCATCCACTCGAGCCATGTCTTGGGAGGATGAATCATCTTGCTGTAGCAATTGGGCTATTCCCCTCTCGGCCACTAATTTCTGAATAGTGGTAGCTCTCTTAGATGTGAGATTATCTGTCCATAACAGTATGAAATGAGTAATGTTAGAAGCCAAAGCATGGGGAGAGACATCAGTCTCATTGAAAATTAGATTGTTCCTTGCCCTCCATAAGCACCTACAAATTGATGGAAAAAATAGCCCATAGGATGCTATCTTCTTTATCCATCGAGAAAAGGACCTCACGATTTCACAATATGAACTCTTGCGGTATGCACTTTGCATTAATTTGTACTTTGCATAGGCATGAGTCTTAAGGTGTGTTTGACAACTCCACAAAACTAGTTTTAGTGGGTACAGGTCTTGTCCATCAAATTTTTATCCACTAATTTTTCTTAGATTTGTGTCATCAGATGCACAAATCTGCTCTTCATATCTTTCATGGATACTAAGGCAACATTAATAAAGTTGGTGGATGACTATTTCATATCCACTTAAGTTTATAGGAGCTTTCCACCAATGTGCTACTCATTTATGGGAAAAATCTCAAATTGATTTTGAGCTTAGTATCCGCTAAACTTTTTTTAACATAATTTGAGGGGATGAGCTTCAAGAGCTGTAACTTTTATTGCTAAGGTGGTTATTTTCATAAATCATAATTTTCAAAATCTTGTTGTTCATTGAAACAAAAATTCTGACAGAACAAGGTGTTTGCACCCAAAAGTCAATAAGGGTGTGTTTGGCAATTTCAAAAGAGTATTGAATTTGAACTAGTTTTCACTTAATTAGGATAGAGTTAGTCCATATAGTATGTGGTCCAAAAGAGAACTAGTTTAGAGGCTAAAATTTGAACTAGAAAATTAGTTTAATTTTAGCCTAATTATTGCCAAATTAAAAACTAGCTTTGGGCCAAGATTGTACCCACTAAAACTAGTTTTGTGGAGTTGTCAAACACACCTTAAGACTCATGCCTATGCAAAGTACAAATTAATGCAAAGTGCATACCGCAAGAGTTCATATTGTGAAATCGTGAGGTCCTTTTCTCGATGGATAAAGAAGATAGCATCCTATGGGCTATTTTTTCCATCAATTTGTAGGTGCTTATAGAGGGCAAGGAACAATCTAATTTTCAACGTGACCTGATGTCTCTCCTGCTTTGGCTTCTAACATTACTTATTTCATACTGTTATGGACATGTTATCTCACATCTAAGAGAGTTGATATTGTTCTGTAAATTAGTGGCCGAGAGGGGATAGCCCAACCGCTGCCAGAAGATGATTCATCCTCCCAAGACATGGCTCGAGTGGATGACAATTTCGAGGAGACCACCAGTTGTTTTAAAACTCTCTTTGTAATTACTTTAAGATTATACACCTGTTTAACTCTATTTTTCTTTGTGATGTAAGTATGAGCTCATATAGCTCTCAACAATGTATATTCTTTTGCCTAACCTTTTCTATAACAATTTAGTCGAGTCCTTGTTTATTTCAAACATCTATGCCCTTAGTAATAGGTGACGCTATGGTCCTCTCCCTATTCTTTGGTATGGTTTGTTTGTTCCCTTCTTGTCCTCGGACTATTCATTTCTAGGTTAGGTTAGTATTTTTGAGTTAATGATATATGAACAGGGTATCTCACCATGTTTCTTTCTCATTAAAAAAAATGCAAAGCACATATAGTACAAGTCTAAAACATGTTTGGTTTGTAGAGGCAAATAAATCTACTCTCTTACTTGTTAGGTAGTTGGTAAAATTGCTTTTTCTATATCCTCTATATAGCCCTAGGTGTTATCGTTCACCTTGTCGTTCATTTTCTTCTGAAGTTCACTGCATCACTTTTCACAAAACACCTTTTAACTTAACACATTTAACTTTTAAAATTACAACCAACATCAAATTCAAGGAGATTTCATATCTAAAACAAATTCAAGGAGATATAAACAACCCCAAAAATTTATAATTTATAAAAACATCCCCTAAAAGTTTTAACTTTGCAAAAACACCCCAAAACTTTTAAAATTTAACAAAACAAGCTAAAATTTAATACTACAGAAAAAGCTTGAAAATTTAAAACATACACTAAAAATCTATAAATTGCAACCAGCCCCTAAAATTTTAGATTCTGCAAAAACACCCAAAACTTTCAAATTTGCAACAAACACCCTCAAAATTTTAAAATTTACCCCAACACTGAAAAACTAAGTTTAAAAATAAACTTAAGATTTCAGATCTAAAACATTACAATGAAATTTCAGAAGATACAAACAACCCTAAAAGATTTAGAATTTACGAAAACACCCAAAACTATAAATACTTGTAAAAACACCATAAAAATTATAAATTTATAAAAAAATAAGAGTTTTAAAAGAAACCAATAAACCTAAAATCAACATCCCCTAAAAGTTTTAACTTTGAAAAAACAATGCAAAACTTTTCAAAATTAGCAAAACTAAGCTCAAATTTTAAAACTTCAGAAAAAGCTTGAAATTTTCAGACTTACATCGAAAATCTATAAATTACAAGAAGCCCCTAAAATTTTAGATTCTCGCAAAAACACCCAAAGTTTTTAAATTTGCAACAAACACCCTCAAAATTCAAAATTTATAGAAATATATGTGAATATTTACATATAGCCCCTAAAAATTAATAGTTACCACAACTATTGTACTTTTTTATGTAACTTTACTTGGACAGCTTTGCCCTCGAAGTTTCCACTCACATATGAAGCAAACACATACAACGACATGCCTACTTACTATATATATATCCTATATCTCTATCTCTATCTCATCGCTCACCGCTTTCACAAAACACCTTTAAATTAAAGCATTTATAGAAAACACCTTTAACTTATTAAAATTACAACCAACATTAAATTCAAGGAGATTTCATAATTAAAATAAATTCAAGGAGATATAAACAACCCCAAAAATTATAATTTACAAAAACATCCCTAAAAAGTTTTAACTTTGCAAAAACACCCCAAAACTTTTAAAATTTAAGAAAAATAAGCTCAAAAATTTAATACTTACAAAAACTTAAAATTTTCAAACCTACATTGAAAATCTATAAATTGCAAGCAGCCCCTAAAATTTTAGATCTCAGAAAAACACCAAAACTTTCAAATTTGCAACAAACATCCCTCAAAATTCAAAATTTACCCCAACAACCTAAAACTAAGTTTAAAAATAAACAAGATTTCAAATCTGAACATTACAATGAAATTCAAGAAGATACAAACAACCCCAAAGATTTAGAATATACTGAAAAACACCCTAAAACTATAAATACTTAAAAACCACCATAAAAATTATAATTTATAAAAATAAGAGTTTCAAATAGAAACCAATAAACCTGAAAACCAACATCCCGCTGAAAAGTTTTAACTTTGAAAAACACTGCAAAACTTTTCAAATTTAGCAAAAACAAGCTCAAAAATTTAAAATTTACAGAAAATGCTTGAAAATTTCAAACCTACACTAAAAATCTATAAATTACAAGCATCAAATCTACACTGAAAATTTATAAATTACAAGCAGCCCCCTAAAATTTTATATTCAGCAAAAAATACCCAAAACTTTTAAATTTGTAACAAACACCCTCAAAAACTTAAAATTTATCCCAACACCCTCAAAACTAAGTCTAAAAAGTAAAGAGATTTCATTCAAACATTACAATGAAATTCAAGAAGATGCAAACAACCCCCAAAGATTTAGAATTTACGAAAAACATCCTAAACTCAAATACTTGTAAAAATAAAAATTATAAATTTACAAAAAATAACAGTTTCAAATGGAAACCAATAAAAGTTTTAACAAAAACACACCACAAAACTTTTCAAATTTAGCAAAACAAGCTCAAAATTTAAAACTTATAGAAAAATTATTAAAATTTCAAACCTACAATGAAAATATATAAATTGCAAGAAGCCCCTAAAATTTAAAGCTTCAAAATTTCAAACTTACACTGATAATCTATAAATTTCAAGTAACCCCTAAAATTTTAAATTTTACAAAACACCCAAAATTTTTAAATTTGTAATAAACACCCTCAAAAATTCAAAAGTACATTCAAAATCTTAAAATTACAAATAGCCCACTAAAAATCAGAGAAACTTTCAAATTTGCAATAAACACCCTCAAAATTCAAAATTAATAAGAAAATATCAACATTTACAAATAGTCCCCTAAAATCAATACTTACCGCTAACTCCTATGCTTTTTGTGTAACTTTACTTGGACAACTTTGCCCTGAAGTCTCTATATATATTTATAGAAAACTTTACCTTTTAAAATTACAACCAACATCCTCAACCAAAACATTTAGATTTTATAAAAACATTCCCAAAATAAGCTCAATAATTTTATACTTACAGAAAGCTTAAAAATTTCAAACCTACACTGAAAATCTATAAATTACAAGCAGCCCCTAAAAATTTAGATTCTGTAAAAACACCAAACTTTTAAATTTGCAACAAACACCCTCAAAATTTTAAAATTTACTCCAACACCCTCAAAAGTAAGTTTAAAAATAAATTGAAGATTTCATATCTGAAACATTACAATGAAATTCAAGGAGAAACAAACAACCCCCAAAGATTTAGAATTTCTAGAAAACACCCTAAAACTATAAATACTTTAAAAACCATAAAATTATAAATTTCTAAAAAATTAGAGTTTCAAACGGAAACCAATAAAAGTTTTAATTTTGAAAAGCACACCACAAACTGCTCAAAATTTAAAACTTATAGAAAAAGCTTGAAAATTTCAAACCTAAAATAAAATCTATAAATTGCAAGAGGCCCCTAAAATTTAAAGCTTGAAAATTTTAAACCTACAATCGATAATCAGAATTCAAAGCGCCCCTAAAATTTTAGATTTTGTAAACACCCAAAACTTTCAAATTTGTAATAAACACCTCAAAAATTTAAAAGTTATAAAAATATGTGAATATTTCAAATCTACAAATAGTAGATTCAAAATCTTAGAATTACAAATAGCCCCTAAAAATCAGAGTTATATTAAAAGCACGCGGTAACGCGACGTCGCCTATGTACTAGTTTTACAAAAGGGCCTAACATAAATCAAACCCAAATTTGAAATCTTTGTAAAGCAACAAAAATAAAATAATTTCTTAGAATGCATTGGATATTATACTTTTTTGGTTAATATTCATAGCGCAATTCTAGCGAAAATGGAAATATGACCTAGATGTGTGAAGGATACATTGTAAAATTCATTTCTTTGCTCCATTTCACATTCAAATAATCTTAGCCAGAGATGCATCGTACAGTTTCTCCCAAAATTATAAAATAATTATGACTCATAATGCCTGGACTTTTCGATGCCTGGATGATAAATTTGCTAACAACTCTATATAAACCGTGACCTAGGGGCTTAAAAACTTAAATTCAACAAAGAAAAGATCCTATAAAAAAAATGAAGACTAATTACGTTGCTTTCTTCGTTCTTGCTCTCTTTTTTTCAACACCAACCAGGTATGGTTCCATCCTTAATGTGATCACAACCTTGCTTGCATGACCATAATTTATTTAGTTATTATTTATTTATCTAAGATTATTAAACTGTATCTTGATTAATTATTGCCAGAACTTTCTTCTTTTTGGTATAATATCTATCACTGACTCTATCCAGTAGTAAACAAAACCAATCACTGTAAGAGGATCAAGAAGATCATATTTTTCTTTAAAACAAATCAATATATTTAGATAAAAAACTTTATCTTTTTCATTGATATATTTTCTTATATGCATGATTTTTCCTTTTCCCTTATAGCATCGACAATAAATAATAAATATAACAAATGATAATTTAGCCACATACAGAGTTAATGCTAATATATATATATATATATATATATATATAGAGAGAGAGAGAGCAGGCTCCTATTAACTTAAGTTTATACAAGCACCTTTTTATCCACTCATTCTTTCTGAGATTTGTGATGCACAAATCTCAAAGTGGCTTTTATATCTTCTCACGGATCCCAAAGCAAGATGAGTGGTTAAAAGCCACAGACCACTATTCATTACGAACCTAGTTTCATATATATATATATATATATATATATATATATATATATATATATATATATATATATATATATATATATATATATATATATATATATATATATATATATATATATATATATATCGCTGCTGGCCATAACTCCTGTAATTTTATTGTTTGGTTCATAATTAATCTACAGGTGCCGCTTCAAAATTTTGCCATGAAGATTTGCCTACAAAAGTCCCATGCTTGGTTCATAATTAATCTACAGGTGCCGCTTCAAAATTTTGCCATGAAGATTTGCCTACAAAAGTCCCATGCACAGTTCCAAGCTGCACAGAGATTTGTGGGGAGAAAGATGGAGTGAAACTTGGTGTGTGTCCTAAACCAAACCTCTGCAGGTGTGAGTGGCCTTGTGGAGTTTGAGTAATTAATTTGTATGCCAATAAATATCATAAAGAATGCATGCGAGGTTGAAGAATCTAAGGAACTAAATAAAGTTTTTACTAATATAAATAAATGTATTAATGTTAGAAGTTTCTCCCATTCGTTCAGGTTCAGATGCGGATTTGGTTTGAGAAAGACATAAGTGTTGGATCCGAGATGCAAGTCTAGAGGGGATGAATAGGATTGCTATCGCTTTTGCCAAAAATACATAATATGAAGCGGAAAAGGTAAAAAGAAGATCAATGATAATCAAACACAAATAACAACCAACCAGGAACACACAAGATTTTATAGTGGTTCTTAACAATTCTATCTTTTTCTTTGGGGGTTTCTCACTATGCAACGAGTTCTCCTGAATCAAAGCTCGATTCAATAGGCTTACAAGATCGCACCCTAGAATCTACTCAAAACCAGTTGTCTAACCTAACTCTTCGCAATGAGTAACAACTAGCCCTAGTTAGTCCCAACCCTCAATTAATCCCGACTTGAGAACACCGTAAAAAACAAGTTCAAAGTAAAACCGACACAAGCAAAAACTCGTAATATTAGACAACTTATAGCCCTTTTGTTAAACAAACCGTCTTTCAATGAATATAAGCATAGCTCGATGAAGAACGGTGTAAAGAATCAATCTAAGGGCAACTCTCCTCACTGAAACGATCTGATGATGTTGTGCGTGATAAGTGAGAGTTTGTTGAGACTCGGGGTCAAATACTTTAATAATATCTCACAAATCAAAACCTCTCTCTCTCTCTATCTCTCTCATACCCTTAACTTGAACTATTTCTCTTCTTGCCTCTCTCTCTCTCTCAATGATATATAGTCCCCAATAGGTCGTGAAAGAGATATATATCCTAAACTTGATAGAGATTGAATATATTATAAATGACTAACGGCTACGATTAAATCTAAAAATGCTAATCGTTTATCATCGATGGTCTCGACCATCGATGGTAAGAAGAGCTCATTGATGGTCAACAAGTGTCATTGATGATTTTTACTCTAGAGACTTTTATATCATCGAATGAGACTCTCAACCACCGATGGGGCCTCAACACCATCGATGGTCGAGAGCCACCATCGATGATAAACACGGCTGATTGCAGATTTTTAGATTTAATCGTAGCCGTTCGTCATTTATAATATATTCAATCTCTATCAAGTTTAGGATATATATCTCTTTCCTGACCTATTGGGGACTATATATCATTGAGAGAGAGAGAGAGAGAGAGAGAGAGAGAGAGAGAGAGAGAGTTTTGATTTGTGAGAGATATTATTAAAGTATTTGACCCCCGGAGTCTCAACAAACTCTCACTTATCACGCACAACATCATCAGATCGTTTCAGTGAGGAGAGTTGCCCTTAGATTGATTCTTTACACCGTTCTTCATCGAGCTATGCTTATATTCATTGAAAGACGGTTTGTTTAACAAAAGGGCTATAAGTTCTGTCTAATATTCTGAGTTTTAACTGCTTGTGTCGGTTTTACTTTGAACTTGTTTTTTACGGTGTTCTCAAGTCGGGATTAATTGAGGGTTGGGACTAACTAGGGCTAGTTGTTACTCATTGCGAAGAGTTAGGTTAGACAACTGGTTTTGAGTAGATTCTAGGGTGCGATCTTGTAAGCCTATTGAATCGAGCTTTTGATTCAGGAGAACTCGTTGCATAGTGAGGAAACCCCTTCGCGAGAAGGAAGAGTGGACGTAGAATTGTTATCCGAACCACTATAAAATCTTGTGTGTTCCTGGTTGGTTGTTATTTGTGTTTGATTATCATTGATCTTCTTTTTACCTTTTCCGCTTCATATTATGTATTTTTGGCAAAAAACGATAGCAATCCTATTCATCCCCCTCTAGACTTGCATCTCAGATCCAACACTTATGTCTTTCTCAAACCAAATCCGCATCTGAACCTGAACGAATGGGAGAAACTTCTAACATTAATACATTTATTTATATTAGTAAAAACTTTATTTAGTTCCTTAGATTCTTCAACCTCGCATGCATTCTTTATGATATTTATTGGCATACAAATTAATTACTCAAACTCCACAAGGCCACTCACACCTGCAGAGGTTTGGTTTAGGACACACACCAAGTTTCACTCCATCTTTCTCCCCACAAATCTCTGTGCAGCTTGGAACTGTGCATGGGACTTTTGTAGGCAAATCTTCATGGCAAAATTTTGAAGCGGCACCTGTAGATTAATTATGAACCAAGCATGGGACTTTTGTAGGCAAATCTTCATGGCAAAATTTTGAAGCGGCACCTGTAGATTAATTATGAACCAAACAATAAAATTACAGGAGTTATGACGCCACAAGGCAGGTGTATATATATATATATATATATATATATATATATATATATATATATATATATATATATATATATATATATATATATATATATATATATATATATATATATAGAGCTCTATGAACTTAAGTTCATAATGAATAGTGGTGCACCAACTTTTCAACAACTCATCTTGCTTTGGGATCCGTGAAAGATATAAAGGCCACTTTGAGATTTGTGCATCACAAATCTCAAGGCAAGATGAGTGGATAAAAAGTTGGTGCACCACTATTCATTATGAACTTAAGTTCATAGGAGCCTTGCTCTCTCTCTCTCTCTATATATATATATATATATAAAATTAGATCCTCACTATATTAGCAAATTAACTCCATGTTTATGTGGCTAATTAGTGATCATAACATCACCAATTTGCCTGATTTACTTATTTGTTATTTTTTATGAATAGATATAGAGAGAAAGAGTAAATGCCATGCATATAAGAAAATGTATCGATGCTATAAGGGAAAAGGAAAAATCATGCATATAAGAAAATATATCAATGAAAAAGATAAAGTTTTTTATCTAAATATATTGATTTGTTTTAAAGAAAAATATGATCTTCTTGATCCTCTTACAGTGATTGGTTTTGTTTACTACTGGATAGAGTCAGTGATAGATATTATACCAAAAAGAAGAAAGTTCTGGCAATAATTAATCAAGATACAGTTTAATAATCTTAGATAAATAAATAATAACTAAATAAATTATGGTCATGCAAGCAAGGTTGTGATCACATTAAGGATGGAACCATACCTGGTTGGTGTTGAAAAAAAGAGAGCAAGAACGAAGAAAGCAACGTAATTAGTCTTCATTTTTTATAGGATCTTTTCTTTGTTGAATTTAAGTTTTAAGCCCCTAGGTCACGGTTTATATAGAGTTGTTAGCAAATTTATCATCCAGGCATCGAAAAGTCCAGGCATTATGAGTCATAATTATTTTATAATTTTGGGAGAAACTGTACGATGCATCTCTGGCTAAGATTATTTGAATGTGAAATGGAGCAAAGAAATGAATTTTACAATGTATCCTTCACACATCTAGGTCATATTTCCATTTTCGCTAGAATTGCGCTATGAATATTAACCAAAAAAGTATAATATCCAATGCATTCTAAGAAATTATTTTATTTATTGGCATACAAATTAATTACTCAAACTCCACAAGGCCACTCACACCTGCAGAGGTTTGGTTTAGGACACACACCAAGTTTCACTCCATCTTTCTCCCCACAAATCTCTGTGCAGCTTGGAACTGTGCATGGGACTTTTGTAGGCAAATCTTCATGGCAAAATTTTGAAGCGGCACCTGTAGATTAATTATGAACCAAGCATGGGACTTTTGTAGGCAAATCTTCATGGCAAAATTTTGAAGCGGCACCTGTAGATTAATTATGAACCAAACAATAAAATTACAGGAGTTATGACGCCACAAGGTGTATATATATATATATATATATATATATATATATATATATATATATATATATATATATATATATATATATATATATATATATATATATATATATATATATATATATATATAGAAAAGCTTCATTTAAAACATATAGTAACCAACTTTTCTAACCACTCATCTTGCTTTGGGATCCGTGAAAGATATAAAGGCCACTTTGAGATTTGTGCATCACAAATCTCAAGGCAAGATGAGTGGATAAAAAGTTGGTGCACCACTATTCATTATGAACTTAAGTTCATAGGAGCCTTCTTCTCTCTCTCTATATATATATATATATATAAAATTAGATCCTCACTATATTAGCAAATTAACTCCATGTTTATGTGGCTAATTAGTGATCATAACATCACCAATTTGCCTGATTTACTTATTTGTTATTTTTTATGAATAGATATAGAGAGAAAGAGTAAATGCCATGCATATAAGAAAATGTATCGATGCTATAAGGGAAAAGGAAAAATCATGCATATAAGAAAATATATCAATGAAAAAGATAAAGTTTTTTATCTAAATATATTGATTTGTTTTAAAGAAAAATATGATCTTCTTGATCCTCTTACAGTGATTGGTTTTGTTTACTACTGGATAGAGTCAGTGATAGATATTATACCAAAAAGAAGAAAGTTCTGGCAATAATTAATCAAGATACAGTTTAATAATCTTAGATAAATAAATAATAACTAAATAAATTATGGTCATGCAAGCAAGGTTGTGATCACATTAAGGATGGAACCATACCTGGTTGGTGTTGAAAAAAAAGAGCAAGAACGAAGAAAGCAACGTAATTAGTCTTCATTTTTTTATAGGATCTTTTCTTTGTTGAATTTAAGTTTTAAGCCCCTAGGTCACGGTTTATATAGAGTTGTTAGCAAATTTATCATCCAGGCATCGAAAAGTCCAGGCATTATGAGTCATAATTATTTTATAATTTTGGGAGAAACTGTACGATGCATCTCTGGCTAAGATTATTTGAATGTGAAATGGAGCAAAGAAATGAATTTTACAATGTATCCTTCACACATCTAGGTCATATTTCCATTTTCGCTAGAATTGCGCTATGAATATTAACCAAAAAAAGTATAATATCCAATGCATTCTAAGAAATTATTTTATTTTTGTTGCTTTACAAAGATTTCAAATTTGGGTTTGATTTATGTTAGGCCCTTTTTTGTAAAACTAGTACATAGGCACGTGCGTTGCACGTGCTTTTTATTATAACTACTGATTTTTAGAGGGCTATTTGTAATTCTAAGATTTTGAATCTACTATTTGTAGATTTGAAATATTCACATATTTTTTATAACTTTTAAATTTTTGAGGGTGTTTATTACAAATTTGAAAGTTTTGGGTGTTTTTACAAAATCTAAAATTTTAGGGGCCTCTTGCAATTTATAGATTTTCAGTGTAGGTTTGAAATTTTCAAGCTTTAAATTTTAGGGGCCTCTTGCAATTTATAGATTTTTATTTTAGGTTTGAAATTTTCAAGCTTTTTCTATAAGTTTTAAATTTTTGAGCAGCTGTGGTGTGCTTTTCAAAATTAAAACTTTTATTGGTTTCCGTTTGAAACTCTAATTTTTTAGAAATTTATAATTTTTATGGTTTTTAAAGTATTTATAGTTTTAGGGTGTTTTCTCAGAATTCTAAATCTTTGGGGTTGTTTGTTTCTCCTTGAATTTCATTGTAATGTTTCAGATATGAAATCTTCAATTTATTTTTAAACTTACTTTTGAGGGTGTTGGAGTAAATTTTAAAATTTTGAGGGTGTTTGTTGCAAATTTAAAAGTTTCGGTGTTTTTCTGAGAATCTAAAATTTTTAGGGGCTGCTTGTAATTTATAGATTTTCAGTGTAGGTTTGAAATTTTTAAGCTTTTTCTGTAAGTATAAAATTATTGAGCTTATTTTGGGAATGTTTTTATAAAATCTAAATGTTTTGGTTGAGGATGTTGGTTGTAATTTTAAAAGGTAAAGACGCTTATAACTGATATATAGAGACTCGGGGCAAAGTTGTCCAAGTAAAGTTACACAAAAAGCATAGGAGTTAGGTAAGTATTGATTTTAGGGGACTATTTGTAAATGTTGATATTTTCTTATTAATTTTGAATTTTGAGGGTGTTTATTGCAAATTTGAAAGTTTCTACTGATTTTAGTGGGCTATTTGTAATTTTAAGATTTTGAATGTACTTTTGAATTTTGAGGGTGTTTATTACAAATTTAAAAATTTTGGGTGTTTTTGTAAAATTTAAAATTTTAGGGGTTACTTGAAATTTATAGATTATCGATGTAAGTTTGAAATTTTGAAGCTTTAAATTTTAGGGGGCTTCTTGCAATTTATATATTTTCATTGTAGGTTTGAAATTTTAATAATTTTTCTATAAGTTTTAAATTTTTGAGCTTGTTTTGCTAAATTTGAAAAGTTTTGTGGTGTGTTTTGAAGTTAAAACTTTTATTGGTTTCCATTTGAAACTGTTATTTTTTGTAAATTATAATTTTTATGTTTTTACAAGTATTTACAGCTTTAGGATGTTTTCTCAGAAATTCTAAATCTTTGGGGTTGTTTGCATCTTCTTGAATTTCATTGTAATGTTTCAGATATGAAATCTTCAATTTATTTTTAAACTTAGTTTTTAGGTTGTTGGGGTAAATTTTGAATTTTTGAGGGTGTTTGTTACAAATTTAAAAGTTTTGGGTATTTTTTTGAATATAAAATTTTAGGGGTCGCTTGTAATTTATAAATTTTCAAGTAGATTTGATGCTTGTAATTTATAGATTTTTAGTGTAGGTTTGAAATTTTCAAGCATTTTCTCAGAATTTTAAAATTTTTGAGCTTGTTTTGCTAAATTTGAAAAGTTTTGTGGTGTGTTTTTCAAGTTAAAACTTTTCAGGGATGTTGGTTTTCAGTTTATTGGTTTCTATTTGAAACTCTTATTTTTTATAAATTATAATTTTATGGTGGTTTTGCAAGTATTTATAGTTTTAGGGTGTTTTCTCAAATTCTAAATCTTTGGGGTTGTTTGTATCTTCTTGAATTTCATTGTAATGTTCAGATTTGAAATCTTCAGTTTATTTTTAAACTTAGTTTTTAGGTTGTTGGGGTAAATTTTGAATTTTTGAGGATGTTTGTTGCAAATTTGAAAGTTTTGGGTGTTTTTACAAAATCTAAAATTTTAGGGGCTGCTTGCAATTTATAGATTTTCAATGTAGGTTTGAAATTTTAAGTTTTTTGTAAGTATTAAATTTTTGAGCTTATTTTTCTTAAATTTTAAAAGTTTTGGGTGTTTTTGCAAAGTTAAAACTTTTAGGGGATGTTTTTGTAAATTATAATTTTTTGGGGTTGTTTATATCTCCTTGAATTTATTTTAATTATGAAATCTCCTTGAATTTAATGTTGGTTGTAATTTTAATAAGTTAAAGGTGTTTTCTATAAATGCTTTAATTTAAAGGTGTTTTGTGAAAACCGGTGAACAAATGAGATAGAGATAGAGATATAGGGATATATATAGTAAGTAGGCATGTGCGTTGTATGTGTTTGCTTCATATGTGAGTGGAAACTCAGGGGCAAAGCTGTCCAAGTAAAGTTACAAAAAGTACAATAGTTGTGGTAACTATTAATTTTAGGGGCTATATGTAAATATTCACATATATTTCTATAAATTTTGAATTTTTGAGGGTGTTTGTTGCAAATTTAAAAACTTTGGGTGTTTTTGCGAATCTAAAATTTTAGGGGCTTCTTGTAATTTATAGATTTTCAATGTAGGTTTGAAAATTTTAAGTTTTTTGTAAGTATTAAATTTTTGAGCTTATTTTTCTTAAATTTTAAAAGTTTTGGGTGTTTTTGCAAAGTTAAAACTTTTAGGGGATGTTTTTGTAAATTATAATTTTTTGGGGTTGTTTATATCTCCTTGAATTTATTTTAATTATGAAATCTCCTTGAATTTAATGTTGGTTGTAATTTTAATAAGTTAAAGGTGTTTTCTATAAATGCTTTAATTTAAAGGTGTTTTGTGAAAACCGGTGAACAAGGAGATAGAGATAGAGATATAGGGATATATATAGTAAGTAGGCATGTGCGTTGTATGTGTTTGCTTCATATGTGAGTGGAAACTCAGGGCAAGTCATTCAAGTAAAGTTACGAAAAAGTACAATAGTTGTGGTAACTATTAATTTTAGGGGCTATATGTAAATATTCACATATATTTCTATAAATTTTGAATTTTGAGGGTGTTTGTTGCAAATTTAAAAACTTTGGGTGTTTTGCAGAATCTAAAATTTTAGGGGCTTCTTGTAATTTATAGATTTTCAATGTAGGTTTGAAAATTTTAAGTTTTTTGTAAGTATTAAATTTTTGAGCTTATTTTTCTTAAATTTTAAAAGTTTTGGGTGTTTTTGCAAAGTTAAAACTTTTAGGGGATGTTGATTTTCAGTTTATTGGTTTCTATTTGAAACTCTTATTTTTTATAAATTATAATTTTTATGGTGGTTTTGCAAGTATTTATAGTTTTAGGGTGTTTTCAGATATTCTAAATCTGTTGGGGTTGTTTGTATCTTCTTGAATTTCATTGTAATGTTCAGATTTGAAATCTTCAGTTTATTTTTAAACTTAGTTTTTAGGTTGTTGGGGTAAATTTTGAATTTTTGAGGATGTTTGTTGCAAATTTGAAAGTTTTGGGTGTTTTTACGAATCTAAAATTTTAGGGGCTGCTTGCAATTTATAGATTTTCAATGTAGGTTTGAAAATTTTAAGTTTTTTGTAAGTATTAAATTTTTGAGCTTATTTTTCTTAAATTTTAAAAGTTTTGGGTGTTTTTGCAAAGTTAAAACTTTTAGGGGATGTTTTTGTAAATTATAATTTTTTGGGGTTGTTTATATCTCCTTGAATTTATTTTAATTATGAAATCTCCTTGAATTTAATGTTGGTTGTAATTTTAATAAGTTAAAAGGTGTTTTCTATAAATGCTTTAATTTAAAGGTGTTTTGTGGCGGTGAAACAAATGAGATAGAGATAGAGATATAGGGATATATATAGTAAGTAGGCATGTCGTTGTATGTGTTTGCTTCATATGTGAGTGGAAACTTCGAGGGCAAAGCTGTCCAAGTAAAGTTACATAAAAAAGTACAATAGTTGTGGTAACTATTAATTTTAGGGGCTATATGTAAATATTCACATATATTTCTATAAATTTTGAATTTTGAGGGTGTTTGTTGCAAATTTAAAAACTTTGGGTGTTTTTGCAGAATCTAAAATTTTAGGGGCTTCTTGTAATTTATAGATTTTCAATGTAGGTTTGAAAATTTTAAGTTTTGTAAGTATTAAATTTTTGAGCTTATTTTTCTTAAATTTTAAAAGTTTTGGGTGTTTTTGCAAAGTTAAAACTTTTAGGGGATGTTGATTTTCAGTTTATTGGTTTACGTTTAAAACTCTTATTTTTTATAAATTTATAATTTTTATGGTGTTTTTACAAGTATTTATAGTTTTGGGTGTTTTCTCAGAATTCTAAATCTTTTAGGGTTGTTTGTATCTTCTGAAATTTCATTGTAATGTTTTAGATCTGAAATCTTAAGTTTATTTTTAAACTTAGTTTTTCGTGGTGTCAGTAAATTTTAAAATTTTGAGGGTGTTTGTTGCAAATTTGAAAGTTTTGGGTGTTTTGCAGAATCTAAAATTTTAGGGGCTGGTTGCAATTTATAGATTTTTAGTGTATGTTTTAAATTTTCAAGCTTTTGTAAGTATTAAATTTTAGCTTGTTTTTGTTAAATTTTAAAAGTTTTGGGTGTTTTTGCAAAGTTAAAACTTTTAGGGGATGTTGATTTTCAGTTTATTGGTTTACGTTTAAAACTCTTATTTTTTATAAATTTATAATTTTTATGGTGTTTTTACAAGTATTTATAGTTTTGGGTGTTTTTCAGAAATTCTAAATCTTTTAGGGTTGTTTGTATCTTCTGAAATTTCATTGTAATGTTTTAGATCTGAAATCTTAAGTTTATTTTTAAACTTAGTTTTCAGGTGTTGGGGTAAATTTTAAAATTTTGAGGGTGTTTGTTGCAAATTTGAAAGTTTTGGGTGTTTTGCAGAATCTAAAATTTTAGGGGCTGGTTGCAATTTATAGATTTTTAGTGTATGTTTTAAATTTTCAAGCTTTTTCGTAAGTATTAAATTTTAGCTTGTTTTTGTTAAATTTTAAAAGTTTTGGGTGTTTTTGCAAAGTTAAAACTTTTAGGGGATGTTTTTATAAATTATAAATTTTTGGGGTTGTTTATATCTCCTTGAATTTGTTTTAGATATGAAATCTCCTTGAATTTGATGTTGGTTGTAATTTTAAAAAGTTAAATGTGTTAAGTTAAAAGGTGTTTTGTGAAAAGTGATGAACAGTGAACTCAGAAGAAAATGAACAGCAAAAAGGTGAACAGTAACACCGCTAGGGCTTTTTATATATAGAGGATATAGAAAAAGCAATTTTACCAGCTACCTAACAAGTAAGAGAGGTAGATTTATTTGCCTCTACAAACCAAACATGTTTTAGACTTGTACTATATGTGCTTTGCATTTTTTTTTTGACAGAAAGAAACATGGTGAGATACCCTGTTCATATATCATTAACTCCAAAAATACTAACCTAACCTAGAAATGAATAGTCTGAGGACAGTAAGGAACAAACAAACCATACCAAAGAATAGGGAGAGGACCATAGCCGTCACCTATTACTAAGGGCATAGATGTTTGAAATAAACAAGGACTCAGACTAAATTGTTATAGAAAAGGTTAGGCAAAAGAATATACATTGTTGAGAGCTATAACAGAGCTCATACTTACATCACAGCGAAAAATAGAGTTAAAACAGTGTATAATCTTAAAGTAATTACAAAAGAGAGAGTTTTAAAACAACTGGTGGTCTCCTCAGAAATTGTCATCCACTCGAGCCATGTCTTGGGAGGATGAATCATCTTGCAGCAGCAGTTGGGCTATCCCCCTCTCGGCCACTAATTTCTGAACAATATCAACTCTCTTAGATGTGAGATAACATGTCCATAACAGTATGAAATAAGTAATGTTAGAAGCCAAAGCACGGGGAGAGACATCAGTCTCGTTGAAAATTAGATTGTTCCTTGCCCTCTATAAGCACCTACAAATTGATGGAAAAAAATAGCCCATAGGATGCTATCTTCTTTATCCATCAGAAAAGGACCATACGATTTCACAATAACACTGAACTCTTGCGGTATGCACTTTGCATTAATTTGTACTTTGCATAGGCATGAGTCTTAAGGTGTGTTTGACAACTCCACAAAACTAGTTTTAGTGGGTACAATCTTGGCCCAAAAGCTAGTTTTTAATTTGGCAATAATTAGGCTAAAATTAAACTAATTTTCTCTAGTTCAAATTTTAGCCTCTAAACTAGTTCTCTTTTGGACCACATACTATATGGACTAACTCTATCCTAATTAAGTGAAAACTAGTTCAAATTCAATACTCTTTTGAAATTGCCAAACACACCCTTATTGACTTTTGGGTGCAAACACCTTGTTTCTGTCCGAATTTTTGTTTCAATGAACAACAAGATTTTGAAAATTATGATTTATGAAAATAACCACCTTAGCAATAAAAAGTTACAGCTCTTGAAGCTCATCCCCTCAAATTATGTTATTAAAAAAAGTTTAGCAGATACTAAGCTCAAAATCAATTTGAGATTTTTTTCCCATAAATGAGTAGCACATTGGTGGAAAGCTCCTATAAACTTAAGTGGATATGAAATAGTCATCCACCAACTTTTTTATCTATTAATGTTGCCTTAGTATCCATGAAAGATATGAAGAGCCTTTTGAGATTTGTGCATCTCTTGATGACACAAATCTAAACAGAAAATTAGTGGATAAAAAATTTGATGGACAAGACCTCCTATCCACTTAAGTTGATAGGAGCTCATCTCTAGCACATTGCATCATGACCTAATTGCTACCAAGACTTGTCGGACTCAGAACAAATTTCACTGTCAAATCAATCTTGGAGGACGTGAAAATTTTGCTATCTGCTGGTTTTTATGGAGAGCAAGGAATTAATCAGAAAATATTTTAAAAACTTGAGTGTTCAAAAGATCAGCTTATGTAGGATAATTTGTCTTATGTAGGATAATTTGTCTTATGTTGACTTCTGGATAGAGAGCTCACTAAAGAAACAAGCTTCTAAGTTGAGAGAAGCTCTAACATATCAAGCTTTTCAAGTTGGGTTATCGGGTATTTATATATTGTCATGGGCTAAATGTGCAGATACTAGGTTGTAATTACAATTTGATGAGGGGCCAAATTGTAAAAGTGCAACACCTATATATATGGGGTTATGGTCCCTAATCTAGGGTTAACACAAGAATTCTCATCTCTTTTACCCCCATTTAAAAAGAGATCTAAGGAAGAGAAGAAGCCCTAAGATTAGAAGATCCATCAATCCACTCAAGATCAAAATCATGAATTTAGGTATAATTCCGCTTTAGTTTTTTATCAATCTCTTTGAGGTAATCAAGTCTTATTAAAGACCTAACAAGTGGTATCAGAGCCTCTTGATTAACTCTTAGAGATTTTTTGAGTTTCTATGGTTTTTCGGGTGGATTTATGAATAAAGATCAAATCTTTTTCGGATTTTTTGGGCTCGGATGAACAGTAAATGTTTTTAGTTCGATGAACAGTAAAGTTTTTTCCGGATGAACAGTAAAGGTTTGATCTCGGATGAACAGTAAAGGTTAATTTTCTATGATTTTAGAAAATTAATATAAGGTTTGGATCTGGATTGAGTTTTAAAAAAAAAAAATTTGGTTTTGTGGCGGCCATCACGATAAACCTAATGGGTTCAAAAGCCTAAGCGGCTTTGACGGTTCAGATCTAAACCCTAAGGGGTTCCTGTAGTTCAGACGAGGTTCGAGGTTCATTTTGGCGAACCTCGCCTTTTTGGCGAACCTCGTCTTTTGGCGAACCTCGGTTCATTTTGACGAACCTCGCCTTTTTGGCGAACCTCGTCTTTTGGCGAACCTCGGTTCCTTTTGGCGAACCTCGCCTTTTGGCAAACCTCGTCTTTTGGCGAACCTCGGTTCATTTTGGCGAACTTCGCACTTTTGGCGAACCTCGTTTTTTGGCGAACCTCGTGTTCATTCAGTCGAACCTTGTGTTCACTTTGGCGAACCTCGTGTTCATTCAGTCGAACCTTGTGTTCACTTTGGCGAACCTCGCCTTTTGGCGAACCTCGTCCTTTGGCGAACCTCGCCTTCTGGCGAACTTCGCACTTTTGGCGAACCTCGCCTTTTGGCGAACCTCGCACTTTGGCGAACCTCGTGTTCACTCAAGTCGAACCTCGCCGTTCGAACTCAAGTCGAACCTCGCAGTTCGAACTCAAGTCGAACCTCGCCGTTCGAACTCAAGTCGAACCTCGCCGTTCGAACTCAAGTCGAACCTCGCCGTTCGAACTCAAGTCGAACCTCGCCGTTCGAACTCAAGTCGAACCTCGCAGTTCGAACTCAAGTTGAACCTCACAGTTCAAACTCAATTAAATTTCAGTGTTAATCAATTATTTCATTCAAGTATTATGACACTAAGGAATTAAGTTGGTCTCTCATTCTAAATGATTAATTGAAGCAAGATGTTGCCAAAGTAACCTCTCTTGTGTAGATTGTTCATGAAGGATGTTAGATGGTTGTGTGTATACTTTTTCCGAGTAGATATTTAATCGGCCCAAAGGAAGATTAATATTTATTTAGATCTGTATCATCTCGATGATATAAGCGCTGACAATTATAAGGTTTACATGTGGATAACAAATCAATCCAAAGATGGGTTTGTTGTTTGACATGTGTTATTGTCAGTGTTTGATCATTGCAACAAGATATCACTTGCAGTTAATATTATTGTCCAAAGACTTGATATTAATGTTGTACAAGATATCTTGGATGGGGATATGTCATTATTTGAATTTTATTGATTACTAATTACGCTTATTAATGTGAAATCTTTTGTTTATTTCAGCTAATGCATCCGCTTCATCAATTTCGCTAACATCAACTCAATTCCCATGCTAAATGGGACTAATTTCAAGGTTTGGAAGAGAACATTTTAATTGTTCTTGGTCGCATGGATCTAGACCTTGCATTAAGAACTGAACAACCTCAACCTCTCATCTGGAGCACTCGATGCAAAGAAGGAGTATGAGAGGTGGGGCGTTCAAATCGCATGAGTCTCATGATCATCAAGCGGCATTCGGAAGCCTTTAGGCAATGAGAATCGAAGGGATTACTAAAGCCAAAGATTTCCTTCTGAAATTGAAGCGTTTTGCTAAAAGCGATATGGTAGAAACAAGCACGCTATTAGCTCGCTTGATTTCAATGAAGTATAAAGGCAAAGGAAATATCGTGGAGTACATTATGGAAATGTCTCATATTGCTTCAAAACTTAAGGCACCGAAACTTCGATCTATGTGACGAGTTACTAGTGCATCTGATTCTTTGTCTCTTCTGCACAATTCAATCAATTTAAGGTCGGTTATAAGCGCGGAAGGAGAAATGGACTCAATGAGCTCATTTCTTCTTGTGCAAGAAGAAGACAGATTGAAGCAAGATAAGACGAAAAGTGCTCATTTGGCTTCGCCCATAAGGATAAGGGCAAGAAAAGAAAGAATGATAAGGAAGTCGCTAAGGGTCCAGGTTCAAAAGAAACAACATAAGGATAATCGGGGTTGTTTTTGTCATAAGGATGGACACGCAAAGAAGGACTGTACCAAATATCATGCCCGGCGTGTCAAAAGATGCGTTCCTTACTTTGGTGCCGTTACGAGGTTAATTTAGTCTCGATTACCTAGAAACACTTGGTGGTTAGACTCGTGCTACTACTCACATAAGTGTTTCTATGCGGGGTTACGAGCTACCGAAACCAATGATGGTGAAAGATACATCTTTGTGGGCGATGGCCAATCGGTAGATGTGGAAGCAATTGGGCACTTTAGGTTGCTTTTAGGAGCTGGTTCATATTTGGACTTAAAAGATACTTTTGTAGTACCGTCTTTTAGAGCGGAACTTAATTCGGTTTAGTATTGGACAAATCAGGTTATACTTGTTCATTTGGAAACAATGAATTCAGTTTATCTTTTAATTCAAATATTGTGGGAACTGGTTACTTGAGTAATTTTGACAACCTATATTTGTTTGATACAATTACTTCCTATAATGAAACTTTGCATGTGGAATCACGTGGTACTAAGCGTAAATTAAATAAGGAAAATTCAGCGTCATTATGGCATAAGCGCTTGGGTCATATCTCAAAAGGTAGAGTTGAGCGTCTTGTGTCTGATGGCATTTTAGATTCTCTTGATTTTACAGACTTTGATGTATGCATTGACTGTATCAAGGGAAAACAGACTAAAGTTAAGATATTAGGTGCCAACAGATCTTCAGACGTCTTAGAATTGATACATACAGATATTTGTGGGCCATTCCCTACGGCATCCTGGAATGGTCAATAATATTTTATATCATTCATAGACGATTACTCACGTTATGGGTACCTATATCTTATTAAAGAAAAATCTGAGTCTCTGGACGTATTCAAAGCTTTTAAGGCTGAAGTTGAGAACCAACTCAAGAAAAGATTAAAACCGTTAGATCGATCGTGGTGGTGAGTACTACGGCAGATATGATGGTTCGTGAACAACGTCGGAGACCATTTGCTAGATACCTAGAGGAATTGGTATCGTCCCACGTTACACCATGCCGGGATCACCTAGCATGAATGGTGTAGGCGAAAACTAACAGGACTCTTAAGGATATGGTAAGAAGTATGATTGCTCATTCTTCTTTACGAGTCACTCGGGGAGAAGCACTAAAGGCTGCGACTTACATTCTTAACGAGTACCAAAAAGCGATTGCTAAAACACCTTATGAGCTTTGGGGTTGAAGCCAGTCTAAAACTTATATTTGGGGATGTCCATGAGGCAAGGCCTTATAGGCCAAATGAAAAGAAATTGGACTCCAAGCAGTTAGCGGCTACTTTATTGGGTAATCGAACGATCCAGGGCTATAAGTTTTATGATCCCACACTGGAATATTTTTGAGGCGGAACGACAACATTCTTTGAGGATGTTGAGTTTGGGGAGAAATAAGGTTAGAGATATTGCCTTTGAGGAGGAATTGGCTTTAAATCCAATCCATACAGTCATTTCGACAATATTCAAGTACATACATTTATTGTTCAAGAAATGAATCCGGAACCTCAAGAAGGCAATATTGAACAACTCTGTTCGAGAAGAACAAACTCAACAACCTCAAGAACCGGTGCCATTAAGGAGATCCACGAGAGAAAGGAGAAATGCTATTCGGATGATTATATTGTATTTCTTCAAGAACATGAGGAAAGTAATGGAATGATGGAAGATGATCCAATCAACTTCCTTCGGGCCATGAAAAGTTCTAACTCTCAAAAGTGGATTGATGCCATGAATGAGGAGTACAAGTCTATGCAAGACAATAAGGTTTGGGAACTTGTTCCATTGCGAGAAAGGTGCAAAACCAATTGGTTGTAAATGGATATTTAAAACCAAGCCGGATGCAAATGGTAATGTGGAAAAGTATAAAGCACGCCTTGTAGCTAAAGGCTATACTCGGAAGGAAGGCATTGACTATCTGAGACTTTCTCTCGGTTTCATCGAAAGACTCTTCGGGACTATCATGGCACTTGTTGCTCATTTCAATCTTGAGTTACATCAAATGGATGTTAAGGCGCATTTCTCAATGGAGACATTGATGAGATGATCTATATGGTACAACGAGAAAACTTTGTGTCGAGACCCAAAGAATATGGTTTGTAAACTAAGGAAATCCATTTATGGACTCAAGCAAGCTCCTCGTCAATGGTACCACAAGTTTTAACAAATAATTATCTCGTTTGGTTTTGAGATGAATATTGTTGATGATTGTGTATATCAAAATTCGATGGGAGTAAGTATATTTTTCAGTTACGTATGTGGATGACATTTTGCTTGCCACTAATGATATAGGCTTGTTGCCTGAAACCAAGAGATTTCTATCAAAGAATTTTGAGATGAAAGATCTTGGGGACGCCTCTTTATATTAGGAATCGGATACATCGAGATCGTTCTCGAGGTATACTTGGATTATCACAAAAGAGCTATATCAATAAAGTACTCATAAGGTTTGGCATGCAAAATTGCGACCGTGATACCCTGTTTCTAAAGGAGACAAGTTTAGTCTCAATCAATGCCCTAAAGGTAACCTTGAAATTAGGAATCTGAGAAGATTCCCTATGCTTGGTGTAGGGAGTCTAATGTATGCTTCGGTATGTACTGTCCGGATATTGTTACATTGTTGGGATGTTAAGCGATACTTAAGCAACCACAGGATGGATCATTGGATCGTGATCAAAAGGGTTATCGCGGTATCTTCGAAAATAAAAGATTATATGCTCACATACGAGAAATCGGTCGGTTGGAGGTCATTGGGTACTCGATTACGATTTTCTTTGAATCAAGCAACGAAAAGTCTACTTCAGGCTACATTTATATGTTAGCAGAGGAGCTATATCATGGAAAAGTGTCAAACAGACACTTGTAGCTTCCTCCACTATGGCGGCGAATTTATAGCTTGTCATGAGGCATCCAATCATGGAATATGGTGCGAAATTTTGTCACCAAGGTGATTCGAAAATATTGAAAGACCACTAAAGTTATTTTGTGACAATAAATCCTGATCATGTATTCCAACAACAACGAAGCTCAACTAAGTCAAAACATATTGACATTAAGTTCCTAGTTGTGAAAGAAAGAGTACGAGTGGGCGAGATATCCATAGAGCATATTGGGACAAACTCCATGATAGCGATCCTCTTACTAAAGGATTACCACCCAAAATTTTTCAAGAGCACACCGCTCATATGGGGTTGTAATATTTGAGGATATCATGTTTTAGTGGGAGTTTGTGATTTTATTGCTTTATGAGTATTTTGGACCTATTAGGGCTTTGGTTATTTTTCCGTCGAATAAAGTATTGATTAACCACTCGTTACATTATGATTAAAGTTGACCTCACTAAAGTTTTCGGTAGGACCGGTTGAAAAATAGGCATGCAGATCACATTGCATGTAATTTTTCATCTTTGTACATCCATGATTGATCTATGTCATTTGGTTGTACTAGTATATGTGACCATTGATGGGTTTAGTCACGATAAATGTGACGAAAACCGCTTTGATCCTATATTGATATGGTCAATGGACGAGATTGTTTGGAAATACCCTTGTATGTGATAGAGATTTTGAGCTCATAAGGTAATACACATTTTAAGGATACATATGGTGCCCAAGTGGGAGATTGTTAGATTTAAATCTAATTAAATCTATTTGTGGGCACATATGTTAAATTAATGTGTAAATCTATCACTTAAGGAAACCCACTAAAGTGATCAATTAAGTTGGGTTATCGGGTATTTATATATTGTCATGGGCTAAATGTGAGATACAGGGTTGTAATTACAATTTGATGAGGGGCCAAATTGTAAAAGTGCAACACCTATATATATGGGGTTATGGTCCCTAATCTAGGGTTAACACAAGAATTCTCATCTCTTTTACCCCCATCTAAAAAAGAGATCTAAGGAAGAGAAGAAGCCCTAAGATTAGAAGATCCATCAATCCACTCAAGATCCAAACCATGGATTCAGGTATAATTCCGCTTTAGTTTTTATCAATCTCTTTGAGGTAATCAAGTCTTATTAAAGACCTAACAAATTTTTCTTATGTAGGATAATTTGTCTTATGTTGACTTCTGGATAGAGAGCTCACTAAAGAAACAAGCTTCTAAGTTGAGAGAAGCTCTAACATATCAAGCTTTTCAAGTTCCCATAAATGAAGATATACAGAAGGATTTGGTGCAAATGTGCAGGGTGAATCAACTTTAAAGCCCTGTGATCTATGACTTTATGGGGTTTTTTTTTTTTGTTGG